>JANPWX010000204.1:803456-1152935 GCA_024734555.1 Trochalopteron elliotii
AGCCCGCCCTGCTCGGGGCGGCCCGGGCCCAGCTTTCGGCAGGTGAGTTCTTGCTCGGCGCCCAGGTAAGGCGGGCGGCGCGGCGGGGTCGCGCCGTGCCCGGGCTGCCTGCTGGGAAAGGGAGGGAAAGGCAGGGGAGAGGGTTGGGAAGAGTCGCACTGCTCCGGGACCCGGCTCCAGCCCCAAGGAGCGGCGGTGGGGCTGAAGAGGGGCTGCTCCACACCCCCACCCCCTCCGCTCTGCGGGGCTCGGTGGGCGACCCACGCGTGTGCGCAGGCTGCCGGCGCGGGGCTCGCAAGGGCGGGCGAAGCGCGGGCTTCGGGCACCTTACAAACTCCCCTTCCTCACCTCCTCCTCCTACTCTTCCCCGGCCAGCCTCCCAGGTGCCGGCGGGTTTGGAGCTGTTGTCTCCCCTTTCCCCGCTCAAACTTTTCCCGGCGTTTCCTTGCCCGGCGCGGAGGGCGCAGCCCGGCCGCTCCCCTCGCCCCGAGGCGTGGGGCGGGGAGACACGAGCTGCCGCCGGCCACCGGGACGCCCCCTCCCCACACTAAGAAAAGAGTGGTGAGTGAGAAATGAGAGAGAAAGCTCCGATAGGGTCGGCGTCTGTTTTGTGTGAAAGCCGCGAATTTCTCGCCCCTTCTTCCCTGGCCGCCCAACGGCATGGAGTTTTGCGGAATTAAAGCCCGCGGGGCCGGGCGGTGGGAGCTGCGGCGGGCGCGGTGGTGAGTTGTTGGCCCCGGGAGAGCCTCGGGGCAGAGAGCCCGGGGCTGGAGCAGCCGCTTCGGGAAGAGGGGGCAGCATCTCCCGTGCTGTGCCGGGGCGATGCGGGGGCCACTGGGGACTCGTGTGCCGGACTGCCACCCCCACCTGCTCCGCTGGAGTTTATGATACACCCTTCGTTTGCTTGGGGTGAAGCTTTATCATGAACGTGCTCTTATTGTTTGCATCGTGAAGTATCACGCCAAGGACTAACAGAGTGGCTGAAATAGACTTGAGGCTCTCGTTCTTCTTTTTTCCCTCCTCCCGTCGTTTGAATAGTACCTGCAATTGAATCGGGTGCATCAGTTGGACAGGCATTTGAGATCTTTATCATATGATACTGATTTGAAAACTGCCGTTAATAAAAGTATCTACACTCTTGAGACTTTAAAGGACTGATGTGTAGTCAGGGGGCTTTTCTTCTTTTCCTCCCGGTCCTCCTATAAATTAGCTTTTAATTGAGACATTCGAAATGTCATCGATTAAGAAATATGCTGAAGCAGTGCTGGTCTGAGCAGATTACATCCATCCTTGTGTGTCTGAATTTGGTGTTTATAATTTAATGTCTCTGTATCAGAATTGTAAAATTACATAAGCACCTACGAGTCCTTTACCAGGGGAAGGAAAATGTACCATCTACACAGCTGGTATGTTGTAGGAACAGCTAAAATAAAATATTCCCAAGCGTAATATCTTTTCATTCAAAACCATAATTAAGTCAGACCAGTGATTTTTGCTTTACTCCTAACTCATCAGACTAATGTTAACACCAAAGGTAACACTTACGTAAAGATTTTTTCTAAGCTTGTTCACTGGTGTAAGGAGAGTAGGAAGTTCTGATAACTTATATGGTCTGTGGTATTTTATGCTGAAAATGTGGCATGCAGCCCGTTTTGGAATTGCAAGTACAAGCAGCCAGGTTGGTACTGTGGGGTATGTGTTAGGTAAGTGGAGAAGAATGTTCAATATCCTTCTGACCAGAGTAGGTGAAGCTTGTCGAGGAGTTGAACAATTGTATCTAGGAAACACAAGATTAATTTTTTTTGGTGTGTATAGCATGTCAGCAGCTAGCGTGTTTAGTTTCTATTGCCAAGGATCAAGAATACTGTTGTATTGCACCAGTCAGAGGTTTGTTAATCGGAGACATTCGGACCTTTTTGAAGGTTTAGTGAAATAGAGTTGTTTGTAGCTGGTTCTGACATTGTACTTGATTTAAGGTATGGTTCTTGGACTCTTATTAAATACATTTGATATCCACAAGTAGAGCTATGCCCTACTGAATTTGATAACTGCCACAAACTTTGTTTCATTACTTATCCTAAGCCAGTCCCAGGAGTGTGTGTGTTGATGAAACTTCTTTATCCTGGTGTTAGTCCATGAACACACAAAGGTATGTCCCAGTGAGAGCCTTTCTGTAGCCTACAATGAGAAGTTTCTCTTTTTGGTGCACACTGGAGCATCTTGTTTTATACTGAGGCACCTCCATTGTCTAACATGAGTATTGTTTTGGAATCATCTTTCTTTGACTGCCTTCCACCATCCCCACCATAATATAACAGCCTGTGCTTTTCCAGGTTAAACTAAATCTAGCTAATTCTCAGCTCCCTTTTTATTAATATTCTTCTTGTCTAAATGGCAAGAATTGAAAACTGTTAATTTTCCTTTGTCATTAATGTGGGCATTAAGTCAGTCTGGACCTTTCACAAATCTCTCTCTCATTGTAATTTGATTTTTATTTCCTTTTTATGATGCTCTGTACTACTCCTGAGCATGAACGATAGCAAGATCCAGAATTCTTAATAAATTTTTTCATAAAAGCTTTGACATGTTTATTAAGGGTCTAATCAAATTACAAAGCATGAATTTTTTTGAAAGTTGGCCTTCTTTGGGAACTGTGTGTGATAGTTTGCCGTCTGTTCTTCCTTCTAACATATTCCGTGAAAGCAAATGAGAAGGAGCTGCAGAAACTTAGGAAAAAGAACAAGATACATTTTGTAATTTGTTGCTGTTTTAGAAATTGTGCTTGTATATCTTCTCCGCCCCCTTTGCCCATAAATCGAAACATTGTATCTTTTGTTTTTCTCTCCAGATTTCAAATTTAAAAAAAAACCCCAAGCAAACAAAACCCTAAGCAGTCTCTCTCTGCCCTCCTCCCCTGCCCCCTTTCCTCCACCAGAGCCCTAATCCGCAGTGTAATGTTTTCTGGTCTCTGTAGATTGTTTCTTTACACCGCTGCTTTCCATGACCCTTCAACTTGGGTGCGTGCCTGTCAGAATCTAGGCCAAAATGTTTTGGCAGTGTGTTCTCTGTTGAAGTCTAGCTATTCCTTATATAGCACCTCCTTTCATCTGCAACTCCTACAGTTTGATAAAGAACAAGTTCAGCTTGTTTTCACAACTCAATCACTTTAAACTTATATATTTTTAAATTTTATTTTTAGCAATTTGCATATTTTCAAATTTGAAGAAAAAAAGGGAATATTTAAAAAAAAATTTAGAAAAACGCTGCTGGCTTGTCAACTAGCTGATAGAAATATGCATTGCACTGCCTCTGATGATGTCTGTGCAAGTGTGTGGGGTTTTAAATTACTAAATAAAAGATATGAGGATAAAAATTCTAGATGCATCAGCTTACCTGTAGTTGTTTAACTGTGGTATTTCAGACCATAGGGATAGTTAAGCATAAAAAACACTGTATGTTTTTTGAGTTCAAATCATTTATTAGAATAGTTATTCCTTAGAATTTTTCATGTGAAGCAGTTAGTGTCACAAATTAACATGCAAGAGTAAATATTTCTAAGTTTTTCTTAGAAATGTCTTTTTTCCCTTCTCTTGATAAAGCAGTTATAGTCTGTCTTTGGGAGTGAATCTAACTCAGAAATTTGATACAATAAAGTAGAAGATATTATTTGTTTTATAGATTTTTTCCCATTAAATATACTTAGAGAAATATATGAAAATTGTAACTAGCATATCTATTGTTTGTAATCATGTAGTAGAAGAAACTGAGAGCTCTTTGAAAATATTTAAAAATACTTTAAAGTAATTTAACTCAAATTAGCTCTTTGCTGCCAGAACAGCAAAAGATGCTTCAGTCATATTCTACCTTGAATGTATTACAATTTGCATATATGTGAGATGTGCAGGAGACACTGGTGCAGGTAGGCGTGCATGTATAAGAAACTTATCAGTAGCTTTTTTATTTCCCATCAAGCTGTTAAAATGTATTGACAAATTACATGGAGAATGAGTGAAATTACAAGTGAAATTATTTTCCTGCTTTCATCACCTCCTTCTCAAATGTTTTCTTCTCTTTAATATATTCAACTCCTTCCGTGGCACTGGGGGTTCACAGATCACTTGTCTATCTGTATTTTCAGGTGTCAGATTACACTCATACAAGGGTTATAAATTTTCTAATTGGAACTAAACTGATTCAAGTGAAACTGAAAGCACCCAGAACACAATGACTCCGGAAGTCCCAATTAGTCCCTTTTGTCTGAGAATCAGAATACTGCTTGGTTAGTGTGGTAGTGATACACACAGTGCACCTTAAAACAAGGAAGATGTCTTGCTCTTATTTAAGATCTACTTATGCTAGTAAATAAAAATAAAAAAAATCCCAGGGGCAGGGGTAAGGTAAGAAATCTGCACATGATGAAGTGAGAGGTTCACATAGTCCAGTATCCAGTCTCTGATGGTGGGCACGAAGAGAGAGGGATTTTTGGCAAGATGAGTGACTTCCTCTGAGTACTGTCTGTCCACAGTGACAAACAAAGTGCTGGTATTTTATACTATACATTTACCACAGTAAATGGACTGTGTAACCATGATTGTGCCTAATGACATTTTCAGCCTGTATTGCTTTTAGCATTTGCCTTGCTTTGTGGTAAGGAATCTATAAGTTGTGTGGGAAAAGCTATGGTCTTTGTTTTTTGAAATAGCTTGTTGTATTTATCCTAGCTCTTGTATAAAAAGATGAATAAAAATTTCTCCTGGTTTACCCTTTACACAGGGTTTTTCCACTCTAGCTCAACTATTCGTTTTCTAGTCAGAAAAGTCCAGCTGTAGCCACCTTCTGTGAAGCTACCATTCCATATCTTCTTTTTATCCTTTATCTTTCTCTTCCTGTTCCAGTTCTACAATGCTCAGAGCATCCATGAGACAGCTGCCTGATGGATTTATATAGCACTTAATAATGATTTCTGTTCTGTTCCCTATCCATAATGTGATCATTTCTGTCATTTGCTTGGCTTTTTTGACCATTTGTATCACTCCTGGTTGTGAGCTGACACTTTTATGGGACTATTTCATTACTGAAGAGCTGAGATATTGCATTAAATGATGGTCTGTGGGGTGGCTGTGCCAGTGGACGGTAGGACTCTTGGGAAGGAGAGAGTCTTTAACCACCCGTTTTGGAGGAAGGGCAGGTTTTGAGCAAGGCACTTGAAGGACCTGTGATCTCATGCTGAATGTTTGGGAGATTTTAATGCTTATCACTGTGGTTTGCCTCTTTCTCTTTCTTGATATGCTCTTGTTAATACAAGTGATTTTAGAAGAGTTGATCCTCTCACATGTAAAGATTGCCACTATCTGGATTAACATGCAGAGAGATCTGCAGCACTGCTCTAGCATTGCTTCTTACTCTCGAGTCCTTAGGATGTCTTTGTATGATCTCTATCCAGTAGTCCTCCAGGTCATCTCAGCTCTCAGGAGCTGGTATGTGATAGAGTGTCAGCAACAGTTTTAGTGAAATCTCTGCTCTTCCTTTTGCAACACATATCCTGTTGAATGTGTAATAGGAAGCTTCCAAAAAAATTACTTCAGTCCTGTTAGCTGAGTCATTTAGGACATACCTTGTGTTTTCAGGTGATGATGGAATCCCATCTGTCATAGCTTATCATTGTCATGAAAAGACACCTTTGTAGTGCTGCTCCCAGAAGTGTGCACTCTGATTTGGAGCTTCATTTGCAGTTTGCCTATGCTATTAAGCTAATTTAAATTGCTGCTGCCACAGAGGGGGGCATTTCTATCACTTGAGTGGCTCTCAGGTCTTTGCCTGTGCTAGGTCTGGCCATCAAGTGGCCTGTGGGTGAGTTGGTTTGGCTTTATGCAAATCTCCTTGAAGGGAAGATGGAGCTTGGCATTAGTTTCCTATTAGTTCGCTGGCAGATGTGCAGCCAGCTGAACCTGACATAAGGGAGGATGAGGGCTGATGGTGGAGAGGCTCAGTTTGACAGCTGTGATCACAGTGCAGCTCATGTGAGGTGAACCTGGCAGTGGTTTGAGTTACACTG
The DNA here is from genome assembly GCA_024734555.1 of Trochalopteron elliotii. NCBI lineage: Eukaryota > Metazoa > Chordata > Aves > Passeriformes > Leiothrichidae > Trochalopteron > Trochalopteron elliotii. The sequence continues at coordinate 809,512 of JANPWX010000204.1, forward strand.
GATCTACGCTCTGCTCACCATGCCAGCACTTCATCCACCAAAGGAAGTACAAAGAGCAGTCAGGAGGACATGGATTGAGGTGCAAAGAGAGGCTTGGTGCTCTCTCTGGAGCTGGAGGGGTTAGGCTGGGTGAAGGTGTTTGAGGCTGTGTTCTGGATGACTGCACGCCAACTGATGACAGCATTATGCTAGTGTTTCTGACATGCAGCTTTGAGGAAACTGGGCTTAAATGTGTTAGTTTGTAATAGATGGCTAAAGCATTTATTATATAATTGTATAAACAAGGAGTGGCCTATTCATAGCACTTAGTAGAGAGCAATTGTGATGTCAAGCAACAGAGAACTTGGTGGAGGTGACACCTAGATATAAGGCTAGAATTAGAGGATGTTGTGACATCCAGTTTGGGGCAGAGCAGGAACTGGTTTAAAGCTGGTTTCTGTGATTTCACATCTTTCAATGCATGATCTGTCCTTGACATCCTCTGGATTTTTTAAATAGGATTGCTTATGAGATGTGAATGTGAGTTGAAGGGGGAAAATGGTCATGGTTTCTCAAGGCCTGAGTGAGCCAGGTGGGCAGTGGTAAATGGCATTGGTCACAATTTTGTATAATCTGGCTGATCATAAAATCCTTCTACACATAATTTTGTAGGTCAGAAAGGTCATTACCTTGTGCTGCTTCCTGGTAAGCCTTGACTACAGATGGCTTTAAACCAGTTGTTTAAAACTATGCAAACCACCCAGCTGAAGTCACCTACAGTGCACACCTACTTTGTAGTTTCGAGTCACTTAGTCTGCTGAAACTAGGAAGCCATGTAGTTGGAAGTTGTGTTTGCATTTTCAGTAAAAGGTTTGAGGGATTTAAGTTCTTGAGGATTGGTGCTGTGAATAAATTCAGTTCTTTGCCCAGTACTAAGGTAATATGAAATTGTTTTTGTTAGCTAGTGTATGAAAGATTGGACCTTTCAGTTTGTCAGAAAGTCATTTACTTCTGTTGCCACTTGCTAAAAGCATGTGATTATGTTTATTAATTGAATAGCAAAAGAAGCCATTTCTCAACTACCATGTAGTGAAATTAATTCTACTGACTTATGAGACACTGTTGAATACTTTAAACCCAAGTTCTGTTGCAATTAAATTATGGTATGTTCATTCTAATTATTACACACTGGTTACTCAATTTATTTTGAGGTGGAGTTGTGTGCTTTCTTTTGTGTGTAAACACTTGCTCTGTAACAGTAAAAATGACTGATGAATATTAACCAGAAGACAAAAATACTATGAAGAATAATTGTGGCTGTAGTTCAAGTGAATTAAAAACTGCTCAGAGTTAATTTTTTGACCAGATAACTGACTTCTTGAACTATTTTTTGTATTACTATTTCCAAATATAGGTTGTGTTTCTTTGTGGGTCCTATAGTGTGGTTTATGATATTTGCTGGTTTTAAATGATTTATGGTTTGAAGTAAAAAAAAGAAAAGTCTATTGAAGTACTGAAATTTTAGACTGCTTTTGTCTTCTTCACTACAGTAAAAAATTAAAATACAAGACCTGACAGAGACTTGTCCTGTTGCTATTAATTAGAAAAATGCTCTGATTTTTACATTTTGACACTCCATAATATCTGTATCATCTCTCTGTGGTATTAGTCTGGAGTAAGATCAAAATGGTATCAGTTGTCTTGGTTCTCTCAGTGTCATCCTATTTGCCTGTTCTTTGTAAATGTGAAAGCACTTGTCAGCCATGAGTGTTGAAGAAATGTGACTGAGTTCATGACCAGATAAGTGGTCAGTGCTGACTGCCATCACTATTTAAACTGCTTTAAAGAGATGATTTCTTATAAAAATACCAAAGGCAGTTTTATATTTTGTTCGACTTCTGATTCCTTAGAAGAAATTACAATTCTTCTTCTTTACAATTATAGAATATACTTTTTACAGGTATCTCTCCCTTTAGTACCCTTAAGTCTGAGTATTGTATGCATTTTAAGTAGACAATACATACCAAAACCTTGTTGTGTTAACTTCAGTGCTATTTGTCATAAATTTTCCAGAGAAGATAATGGTGTTGATTTAAAAATAATGTTAAATAAACAAAAACCCCAGTCCAGTCTCGAAATTACCAAACGATCAGTCCCATAATCCCTCCCCCCATACCTGAAGAAAGAAGTGGATTGTCATTCCCGCACTCCTTGTCCCCGTGGTGGTGCATCCGCCTCCCACCTCCCCCATCCCGGCCCCTGGCCGGTGTATCTTTAAGAAACCTTAAACACTCATTTGCAACGGCCCCTCCAGCCCCTTTTTAAATCTCCTTGGCTCTCCTTCTTTTTTGTTGGAAAAGTTTGATGTTAGAGTTTCGTGCCATAAGTGAAGGGAGATAAGGTAGATATGATTCCTTGCTCAGAATGGTATAAATAAAACAGTATAAATAAGTAGTTGAGTATAAATATCGCTTTCCATTAAGTTTTTGTGTGTTTCTTTGCTTAACTGGTTAGCTGTGTCTGTCTTTGTTGATGTGACAACGTTTGGTGCATTCCATGTTCACTTTTCAGGCTAGTAAATTTCCGGTTAAAGAGGCTTTCCACTCTTGCTCAGCAGCAGTATAATAAAATGATCTTTTCAGTCTTTTTCTTAGTCAATTCATAAAACCCAAACAAATATTCTTTTTGCAGTTAGTTTTTACCAGCTATTAGTCCTGAGTCAATTTGTGAATATACTAGAAATTGCAAACTCATTCCACAGGCTTGCCAGCTTTTCAGCATATGAATACCTTGTGTGTGTGGTCTTTTTTAGTGCAAAAGGTCTATTTATATTAAGTTTTCTGCATTTGTAAATGTCTGTGGGATTGGCTTTCCCTTCTTGTTACCTTTCCTTTTCCAGATAGCATGACAAATTATCCACAGCTTCCACCACAAACAAAATCCTTCATGTCCTTGCTCTGCTTACTTACAAGAATGTGAGTAGATATGTAAGGGTGGAAAGGCATTTTCTGGCTGAGAGCAAAACCCTTAGCGTTTAATGATTTGGATTTCTGAATCAGTTGAAACGAAGCTTGGTAATGAAAGGGATTATAATTTTCCTGGTAGACACAGGCTAAATAGATGGGTGTAATGTCACAGCATGTAAAGATTTAAAGGTGGGGTTTTTCTTCTGACTGAGGCGGCTGAAGCCTGGAAGTGAGAAGTTGTTAATCAAATTGGCTTTTGTTTTAATTTTTAATCTTTTTTAACCACTTCTGTTAGTAGTTATTTACTTTATATGCTGTTATTAGCCAGCGTGGTTGACCTTTTTCTTTGATAAAGTTAATTTAATGGTTTAATGCTTTGATTCTTCTTACATAAGTGGAAAAGCGTTGCATTCCTAGATGGTGTGTTATTCCTAGTAGTTTTTTCCTCCCCCCCTTTCTTTTTCCCCTTCTTTTTCCTTTCATTTGAAATACCTGTGTGCTAATTTGTTTAAGTACTGTAGGGCAGGTTAACAGCTCCTTCTGAGTCATGTTGAAGGCATGAAGTGCTTCCAGGTCTGCAATTCTTTCCAGGGATGAGCAAGTTCCTGGCCAGTTTGTGTATCCTGTTGTCTGCACAGCAGCAGTTAACTACCAGTCTCAGTTTACAGGTTGTTTTAAAGGCATTGAAAAGGATATACTAAACAGCTTTTTTGGGGGTGATGGTTGTTCCCTCTGGCTCACTTATCTGTATTTTTTGGGTTTATACTCCAAATGCTCAATCCTTTTGGTGATTTATTGGTGTTTCTGTCAAATGTTGAAAAAGTAGTTGAGTTAAATGACCAGCATTTTGGAAGGTTAAGATTATGGTCTCGTTTAGAGAGACTGCACAGATGTTCTTTATGAGCATTCAGAAAAAGGGAGTCTGTACATTACTTTCAGGTTGACAGAAACCATGTATTTTAAAATCCTTGTTATGAGCTTTATGGGCTATGTGACGAGGCTGTGAACCTGAAAGAGTAGCATTTGCGATTAATAATGACATTTGCAGACCCTAGGAATACTGGAATAATCTGTTGGATTGCTTTGCTTGCATAGTGATAGTATCCAGATGTTAAGCATAAACATCTCTCTTTGTTTGCTTAAGCATGGAAATGGGAATGAAAACAGACACTAGATAATTTGAGTTTCTGGGAAATAATTTTGGCCATCCATCTCTTTAAACAGCTATTAAGTAAAAAGCAGCCTCAAGTAATTAATGGGCCAGTCTTATTCTATGAAGAAGTTGAACGAATTAGAAAAATTATTTTAGTTGAAGTGAATATGTGATTAAAAAACAACAAAAAACCTCCCACTGCACTTGGATGTGAAGCATTTGCATTGTGAACCTAAACCTAAAAAACCTCCAGCATTAGCAAATGGAAGCAAAAGCCAAAGAAAATACTCAAATTTACTAAGTCTGTATATGAGGCAGTCTCCAGAGGACACAGGAACAAGTGAATGAAGTTGGTAAATGTTTATTTATGTCTCTAATAAAATAACAGTTTTATTCACTTTTGAAGTGCACAGCAGTACAGATGTTGATTACCTAATAGACAGTTTAAGTTCTTACCAAGTGCTGTTTCCTGGGCACTGCTTGTGTAGTGCTTGCAACAAAGCTGTAGTGGAAAGTAGTTTTGGAGAATTTCTTGCCTTGAATAATGCTTCAAAAGTGGGAAAACAACATAATCTTACTTTGATTTGTGAAGCATAGGGGAGGCATAAGTGCACTAGCCCTTGGTTCTTAAAAGAAAAGCAACTGCTCTCATATTTGTTGGAGGATAAAATTAAGTAGTGGGATCACAATTTTGTAATAAGTAAGTTCTTAAACCATAAAGATCCTAAGTCCTCTTACATGTTCTTCCACATCAGTTACTGTCTTGTGGTTGAGGATTGAGTCCTGTGATGGTGGCAGCGTTTCAATTGTGTAAACAAAATAAATTTGAAGAAGAAAGTGTAAAATTAAGAAGGGGTAAAAGGGAACTGTGAATCCATTGGAGAAATCTTGTGCCATGAAGGAGGAAGATGCCTTTTTTTCTGTATAAGTCACAAAATGTGGACTGAGAATGAAAGGAAGATAAGCCCATCCTTGTCGCTGCTCTTCAGCTTTTGGTACTTTAGGAATCACTCATATTTTATCATCATCTTGTTACACTGACAGGTTTGTGGGCAATAATATGTAAAATTCCAAACAGCTCTGTTCATGCTGTATGTCGAGTGTGTTGCCAGGTGAAAGAGGTCAGAAAAACAAACCAGCCTACCTGCCTGTGGGACGAATACCTTCTTAGTTAAGACTGAGTTGTGGGTAGGCAGGGGATTTTGGTGACTTTCTTGATAATTCTCCAGTTTCTTCCATGTGTCTGCCTAGCTTTTGTTTTAATGGTGTGGGGTTTTTTAAACTCACAGATTCAGGTACCTTTAGGTTCCTGTTTACTATATTAAAAAGGCCCTGTCAAGAAGGAATCCGGTAAAACTGGTTTCTTTTTATGTCCTAATCCTTTTTTGACACATTCTGCATCCAAGATGATTGTGTATTGTTTATCACAGTATTCTTCCTGTCCTTCTTTTACATTCTCTCTTATCTGCTTGTTTACTATATCTCAACTACAGTAATTAAGCATCTGATTAAATTTGCATTTCTTTGGGTAAGAATTAAGAAAGAGCAGGCAGTATGTGGTCTCAGTATTTAAGCAAAATGGGTCCTTCTTGTATAAAAGATTACTTTGGCTATGTTTAGGCCCAGATAAGTTGCTATTTCCTTATACTTTTGCAGTTCAGAACACAATTTAGAAAAAGAGTGGGATTGAACCTCAGGATTTCTGTAATCTGTCAGGGGAAAAAGTAGAGAAAGTGTAACAACATTAAGAACATTATAGTTGCACATATTAAAAACTTCTCCCTAAATAAGTTGTAATTAAGAGGATTTGCCTTTAGCAGTATAAAAGATAAACTACCAATGATTGTATCTTCTATGTAAATGTTCAGTAATTGATGTATAGCTCATAAATGGACCCAGTGGCTGTTTGATGAATGTGTTTATACATGGTAAAATATATAAACACATCTAGGTCCCTGGAGTATTTTTGGTTTCTTTCATGTATGATTGATCAGTTTACCTAAGACACAGACTAGTTTGTTCTCAGACACAATTTACAGATTCTGGCATGATGAAATGTTATAATAGCAGAAGATAAAATGCATGGGCAAAGAAGATATTCTTAATGGGGGACTGTAATCAGTGTTTGAAAACTGGCTAATGGATTGCAGAAGATAGCAGCCTAACAGACAGACAGCAATAAAGACCATGTATGAAAATGCAAATGCATGGTAAAATTAAATGATGTCAAAGCTTGGATAAATGTTCTGAAGTGTATTTCAATTTGCTTTCCAAAACCTTTGGAGTGAAAGGCTTGGATAACTAGGAAGTCATCTTTTTTTAATTCAAGCTTTTACCTTGAATGTCTGTGAACAGAAAAAGTAAAAAAATAATTTCTAAAGGCAAAGTAAGGTTATGTTTCAGTAAAGTTGTCTGCACACTTAGCTCCACTGTATTTTGGTCTTGGAATCTTATGAGCTGCTACAGCAAGAAATTAGAAGGATTTTGCCAGTTTTATCTATGACACTAGTACCTGTCAGGGCAATTCTGTTTTGCTGTATCTTAGACAGACTAGGGCTGTGTCTGCATTGACAAGCAATTTAGTGCAACAGATGCTGGTCGCTGAATTGAAGCATTACAGATAGTGAGACACTTGGAACTATTGCATGTGGTGTAGTCAGGCAGGGTTACCTCAGATTTCATGGTCTTCTCCTGTAGGTTCATTTTTTCTGGTGTCTTGGGTTCCTAAGAATCTAATGGTTCATAGTCTACTAACTTTGAATCAAGCTTCCCTGAGAATTGTTGGAGCATTTCAGATGTGGAGCTTTTGGTGCGCTCATCTTCGACTGTGGTGGTGAAGTTCATATGTACAAGAACTGTGCTGAGAAGAAAATTGATGATAAATGAGGCAATAAGGCATTTATTTTCCTTCTCTTTTGAACCAAATTCCCAACACAGATAGATACAGCTTGTTAAAAAAAAAAAAAAGGACACTAGGCAGGCTCTCTGCTAGAGAGTATATAAAAATCAGTGGGACAAAAAATTGAAGAGGAACGTGCTCTGAAAAAGTAGCAATATCTTTGAAGTCATGTCTCTTGCCCTTTTCATAAACATGCCTCTCTGTTGTGGTTTTAACTGTTTGGCTAGTAGGTTTTTCAAGTGCTGAACAAATAAGAGATGAAGATGATGATGATGTGTTAATTTAGTGATGAGTGTTTCTGAGACTGAGAAGCTTACCTGGCAGGGAAAACTGAAAGCGTGTTTAGATAGTGAAATTAAATACTGTAATCAAACAATGCTTTATATTTGGTGGGAACAGCAAAGATTGGTCTCAAAATGTTTGAGGTAGATATCATGCAGGCTAAATATCTAAGGTTCTGTTTTCCTCTCTGAGATAGTGTTGCCCATTATGATACTATTTGAGAGACCTGAAATACTTTAGCCTCATGATGTTCCTGTGATTTCTGTTGTACTACACCTCCCATTTAGGACAGAGACTTGACTGTCAGTTGGAGAGTGTACAATAAGGCATTATGCTTTTAATTTCTTATGTTCTAACTTATATCCTAGTTTGTTACCTAGGTGTGAGGTTATCCCATGCTGCAACAGATAAGTGAAATTTTATATTAAGCAAGGCTGCACAAAATTATACCCCCCTGAGAGAACTAGTCCTTAATAAGGCAAGCATTGTCGGTGTGTTTGCAAGTAGCAATAACACCTATTGGTAATGAGACCGATAAGATCTCAACCTGGCAATAATAACAGTAACATCTACAATGATTTTGAGGGAAATGGCTAGTGAAAGGGACCAAACTGGTAGTTTTTCCTGTGAAAATCTCTGAAAAGAGGTAGGGGAGGGAGAGAGAAGACTTGTTGATAAAAATGAAGTAGAATATATTAAACTTGAAAATGGAATATAAATCATTGGAAATTAGAGTTAAGAATTGGCCAGAAGGGGGGAAGCTGCATGCTAAGGCTAGCTGCCCCTATAGAGTTTAATATCTCACTGTGTGTGAAGAGTGTGACTTGGAAATGAGATTAAAACAGGAATTGACCAGAACCAGGAGATGAAACATTGCACCTTTCTGGAGGTGTCCACCCCCATGGAGATTAATACCACACAGACTAAGGAAAATGTGATTTGCAAAGAAGATAAACATACATTCTCCATATCAAGCAGATCATCTTATAGGACTTGGATAGGAAGTTGCCTTGACTTTCTATCAGAGACTTATGCTCTGTTGTCAAATAGATTCTTCCAAGGCCATTTGAACATTTTACTTTAGCAGACTTAGCAACAAAACTACTATTGAATGTTTTATAAATGTTGCAAAGCATATTGTGGTACATTCACTTTTCTCATATTTAATCTTCTTTCTTACATGGTAACTAATAAGCAGATCAGATTTCTGATTAAGCAATGGGAGATTGATGTCATTGTTGACATACAAGACAGATTTTTTTTTCCTACTTCTGTTAGTGCGACAGCTCCCAAAAACATCTAGTTTCAGAGATGAGATTGCCCTTCAGAAGGAGGGAAGTGCAAACTTTTTTATAGTTTAGCTGTTAGAAAATGGTAGAATATGTTTTTTTTTAATTTAAGAATTCAGTTACATACAGTATTTAACAGTTCAGTTGCCCCCCCCCCTTTTTTTTTTTTTTTTGAGTTCTCCTAGTGACTGTTTTCACAGAAGTCAGGGAAGTGTAAGTGTATAAAACTAGTCATCTCAAAATACAAATCCAGATGAGATATATTTTTTTGCACAGTGGGTATATCTGATGATGAAGAAAAATTTTCAAGTCTTCTCCTGCATCCCCAGTTTTTAGCATCACATCTTTTAGGTGTATAGGTTTGCTTTGGCTAGAAGTCATGTGGATGTCAACTATCAAAGGTGTGTGTTTCATTAGGCACTCAAAAAGAAAAGTGTAATTGTAATTCATATTATAATAACAATACTTACACCACCACTTATTGCTGTCTTTCCATTTTCAATGCCAGTTTTTTAATAGAGGGTGACCAGTGCTCCTGTTTCTGTTGTGGGCTGTCTGTTGTTGAAATGGCATAATTTACAAAGTTAGTTGTGGTGTCTCTTTCTTCTGCTGTGGTGATCAGGACACATGGGATATTTCTGCAAGCCAGAATAGTTTTGGATTGATAATTTAATTGTGAATGGACTTGTGAAGGGCATCTGGACCAAGAACATCAGTGCACGGGCCAATCTTGGCAGCAGGAATACCTGTGGGTGCAGGCTGGATAATGGCTGCGTGATGACCTGCAAGAAAGAGGTTTGTGGTTTGGGTATGCATGTGGTTTGTTTTTTTATTTTTATTTGTTTGTTTGCTTCTGTGGGGTTTTAGGGTTTTTTTGTTTTTTTGAGCAAAGTGAATGGCATACTGGACTGCACTAAGAGGACTATAGCCAGCAGATTGTGGCAAGATGCTGTCCCTCAGTACTGAGTGCTGATGAGGTATGTCTGGAGGATTTTGTTGGGAATTGTGGCTCTTACCTTCTCCCAGGTCATAAAGGATGTGGAGAAGCTGAAGCATCTTGTGAAGTTACTGAGGTTGGGGCCTGGATGGTGTGACCTAGATGATGTGATCTCCAAGGGGCACCTGAAGGGAGCTGGGCTTGTTTAGTCTCAAGATGAAGAAGAGTAAGGGGATAATCTTAACAGAAGGTTGCAAGAACTTGAAGGGTGGTTATGAAGATGACAGAGACAATCTCTTTGATAGCAGCAAATAATACAGCAAGGGGCAGCAGATGCAAATTGCAGCTTGGGAGACTCATCTTGAATACTATAAAACTTTGCTCATGTGTAGCAGGGTGATGGAGCAGAACAGACTGCCCAGGGCAGCCCCTGTCCACTGAGGCTTTCAGTCTTCCACTAGACAAAGCCGTGGCTGATGTTATAGTCTTGGTGATAATTCTACTTTGAAGGGGGTATTTGGCCTAGATGGCCTCCAGAGGTGTCTTCCAAGCAACACTTCTTTGATTCTAGTAGAAGCGTAGCCTGCAATTTCATGGGGTGTGGAAACAGGTCGATGCAGGTTGAGAGTGCTCCAGCCTGGCAGAATGGCTGGTTGGTCCCTGCTCCAGAGAGACATTTTCATAACCTTTGCTCCTTCTCTGAGCAGTCAGACTGGACTTTTTCTTTTTTTGTGAAATGATACATTCACAAAATGGGTTTTTGTGAGTTTGCAGAAACACATGGACTTTGCTTTTTTTACTTTTCCCCCCACCTGTAACTCTGTGAGTTTATTTATGCTTCTTCATGCATAGTCATTTATAAGTTTGATTTACCCTGCAAGTCAAGCATGAAGACAGCAAGGGTTTGGAGTTTGACTTCTTGTTACTGTTATTTGAAAAGTATAGCTCCTAGTAAGAGGATGTCTGGAAGTTCTTCCATGTGATTTCCGTTGATCCACAAAAGAAGCATCTTACAGTTGTATTCAATGCTTGCTGAGGTAAAACCCTTCAAGCCTGATTAACCCTTGGCTTTTTAAAGGAGGTGGTGAAATGAAAATCTCCCTTTCCAACAGAGAGAAGACCTTATATGAAGTTTTCTGCCTGTCACAGAAATGTTTCTAGATATGTTTCTCTCTGTTGTCAGAGTGTTTCTCAAAGCATGTGTGAAGGTGATGTGTCCATATGTGACAATAAAGTCAAGTTAAATCAATTCAATTTAAAAATTAATTTAAAACAGTTTAGTTAAATCATGTTAAAATTCTGTGTGGGTTGCTTTCCTTCATTATTAAAATGTCATATTAAAATTCAGTTTAGTATAATTCACCTTAGGAATGGATTACAGTAAATTGGATTAAAGTAGAATAATTCTGGAAAAAGAGACTACACAAGTTTTTCAAAGTGAAATAGAATGAATTTAGAGATAATTTTCATTGTTCCAATGTGTCATCCTATGGTACGTTAACACTCTTTTGTCATGATTAAAATACGGTAGGTATATGATTCAGCCCTTCCTTGCTCTGCTGAGGATAAATATCAAATCTCTCTTTTTTAATGTTGAGTCCCTGTTTTATCAATCTCTTTTGGGAAGTCTCTGAAGGCCCTGTTAAACCTTTTTCCTCAATGTATCAGGGAGGTACATTTTTCAGGTTCTCCAATTAATTTACTTGGGAAGAAGCATGTACTCAGACGATATATTGTGCTTATTCAAGTTGAGTTGTGTAGACTGCATAGCTTTTAGTACAAGGTTATTTTTAAAGTTATCAATAATGAGATGTGTATGAATGGGTGTTCCCAACAAACAGCAGTCACTTAACTAAAGGTATGGCATTAAGGTCTGTCGGCAAGACTGATTTACTGTTTGTGTAGTGCTTTCTTCGAGAAAGCTTGGCTTTAGCCCCAGAAATACTTCAGATAGCTAAGGCCCCCAAGTGATCTGTTTTGGGGCAATTTAAGGAATTGTTATCCAAGACTGTCTGCTCCAATAATCCGGGTCAGAGTTTGAAACCAACATGCAGATCATAGAGAGGGAAGTGTGTTTAGTCCTTTGTGACCGCAGTGGATGGCCGTGCTTCTGCTTAGCGAAGGGGGCACTTAACTCCTTCAGCTGCTGTAACCAATCCAGCGGCAGTGAGAGCCGCGAGCACGCTGTGTCGGCAGATTCTGAAAGGGATTAGTTTAAGTCTACTTGAAGCTGTGTGCTCTGAAGTTGTTGCAGGCAACCTCATGGTTAAAAACCAAGAAACAAGCTGCTGCTTACTAAGGAAAACATGCCCTCTCTCCCAAACCCTCAAATTAAAACAACCCACAGAATAACACCTTTGTGCATGATGTGTTTGATGTGATGTATGTTAGTATTTGTGAAACAAGCTTTATTCATATTGTCAAAACTTTTTGAGCTAATGTATTCAGACTATTTGGTATTTGGGAAAAGTAGTTACCTGTTTGTATTTGTTTTAACATACGATAAATTGAGTGATGATTTTCTTGTGAATTTAGAATTCGAAATGGAAGCAGTCTTTCATTCCAGAAGTATAGATGTTTTTGTTTTGTAGAAGATCAATGCCAAATTTTGTAATAGTTTTCTGTAAGTTCAGTGTAATATACTAATTTCCAAATAAGAAATTTTGATTGGCTATTGTGTTTCTTAGTGCTTAACTGCAAAATTAAAAGAGCAAATTGAGTTCTTTCACTTAGCACAGAATTCTTCAGCCATTTCTGTGGACAAGGTGCCTTCTGTTGTGGGATGCGTGCTACATGTAAAGATCACACAGTGTCAATTAGTTAATGTCACATTTACTATATTTAAAGGAACAGTCCCTCATTTCAAGTGCATTCAGTTCAGGGTTACATAACACTAATCTTTGAGACAGCTGTGATTGTAGGATTTTAATTCCACTTCTATATTTCATGTGTGTATTATTGTGTACTGTCCTGCTTTGTCACTTGCTGTTCCTCTTTTGCATGCTGTATTTTCATTCTGATGAAGAGTTTGATGCACACTCTGGAAAACTAGAAGACTAGCAACCTGTTGTCATGAAAATAGATGCTGAGGGCAAATATGCAGATAATCACAAAATATTTGCTTTCAAGTTTTGCTTTGAGAAAGATCAGGATCTTAAGTTGCTTTAGATGGGGGAAAAACCCTCTCACCCATTGGCTGCTAGTAACATTTCCCATTGAAATGATAATACTGTTGACCCAGATATGTTTTATTTTTTTTCTTGTATAAAACATTATTGATGATCACTCCTTGCCATTCAAAAATTCAGGAATAATGATGATTCAGGTGCTTTTTAAAATAAGAAACCCCACATTATTAATGAAAATGAGGAAAGAATGAGAAGCCAACAAACAATTGAAGCACCAAAATGAGGAGATTGTGTTTAGTAGAATGGCTGTTATCATCTTTTTTTTATTATTATTATGTATTTTCCCCCACTCCCTGTGATTTAAAAGAAGTATGAAGAAAAGTTTAAAATACTACTTATTGGCCTAGACCTTTGAATCCTGTTTTTAAATACTGGCAGTGTTACATCTTATTGAACATCCTTGAAGTGTCTAGTTTCCTGGAATTTCTGAGAAAATGTTTCAACTCTAAAGGGTTTTTCTTGATTATTCTTTTTAAACTGACTGTGCTTAGGGAAGTTAAGCAACCCCATTCAGAGACTACTTCAGGGCTACCCAAAGCAATTATAATAAACTTTATGGTTTCCAGTTAAAACTTCTCATTCACAAGAAAAATCTATCCCATTTTTCGTTTGCTATTTTGAATAAAAGAAAAACTTCTAAGCTTTCATAACTGCATTTGTAAAATAATCTCAAGCATAGTGTGTAGTCTTCCAAATTGCTAACTGAAGACTGGTTTGTTTAGAATGATGTCAAAACCAATTAAATTTAAATTCCATTTGGTTTCATGTGTTGGAGGTCGTTCTTCATAGGATTCTGAGCTTTCCTAGGATTCTGTGGTGGTAATGTGTGCTGCTTGAATGAGTTAACACTGCTGGCAGTTCAAGTAGAAAGAAAAACCTGAGGAGAAATTACATTCAAGTGGATAGTCGTAATATCACTTGCAATATGATACTAGTCTTGAAATTCCTACAGCCAGATTAGTATGATCTGCTTTATTCCTACAAATACAGACCTTGGGGCTGTCTTCATTGTCAAGTGAGCATGTTAAAGTCGCAGTTCACTGTGGAGCCATGTGTGTTATGGATATTATATACTTCTTAGCTTCAACAAGGAGGGAAAGAAATGAGAAGTGTAAATGTTTTTGTTTTCAGGCTAGCTTCTAATGTAGAGAGAGAGGAAATTTGATAGAGCATTTGGCATTGTTATAAGAAAAAAAATAATAAAAAAATTCTGCTCGCATTCAGGAAGATGGGTATTTTAGCTCTCCTTCTGTCTTTCTAGGAATATCTTAATTAAACAAGAAATCTTTCAAGCATTGCCAAAGCAATGCTGCAAAATTGTTATACCTGTTTTCTCTGAAACTATAACTGCCTGTAGCAAATTTGTGGATTAAAAATAATTCACTCTCCACTTTTTACATGAGACAAGGAATATTTTAAAAGTTGTCAATAAGGCGCATGTACTCATCCCTATGTAATTTTTACTTTTCTGCATATTACTTTATTATTATTACCCCTACTCCATTTTGTCTTCTAATTATTGAGTACTCATTCGAGTTGCTTTCACTAATGCAAACAGAAGGGAAACCAGGAGAGAAACCATGAGTCAACTGAAATGATTACTTTTCATGCTGGCAAGTTGAAATTGATTTATTCAGGTGCTGTGTTTCTGCATTTTTCTAGGATTATCAACTGCAGGTTTGATTCCATCCTGGGGCTATAGATTTGTCTGGCCTAATGTATAATTTGGAGCTGATTTTACAGTGCATTTTGGGGATTTGTTGGAGAGTTCCTTCCAGCCTGCCTGAAGTTTTCCAGTATCTGGAGGCAGGTGGAGCATCTCTGAGTGATCTTGAGGATCTTGGAGTTCCTCTGAAACAGAAACTTCCACTGGTGTGAGACTGCCCTGGCACCAGGGATTTGTCCTTTTGCCTGACTTTTGTATTTCTGTGACCTTTCTGCTCGGCCACCTCTGAGGGTGGTAACTAACTTCCCTGTGAAGACACTGGAAAGAAAGTGGGAAGAGACTGGCTGAGACTTGACTTGTGAGCTGTGGAAGGTAGTATTACTCATGGTACCTTTAGGCTGTCATGAGACTTTGGGCTGAACTTTACATGCAGGTTTAGTGCTCTGGAAAGTACGTGGTTATGGTAATTGTGTCTTCAATCCTACTTCATTTCCACAAATAGAATGTGGAAGTAAGGGTTTTTTTAACTTCTCCTCAAGCTTGAGTAGATTTTGACTGTTGTCTAAATAACTCAAAAATGTGAATGCATCTGGGTTAACATGACAGGCAGTTTTTCTGGTTTTCCTTGAGATAAGGTTAGGACTAGGTTCCTTAGCAGCTGACCTGAATTGGCGCTTCTCTTAGTGTCTGTCTCTTCCCCTTTCCTTGGCATGAACCTGCCTGTTCCTGGTTTGCCAGTCCAGCCTGATAATCCAGCAGGAACCCATTCCTTGCGGTGCTGCTTAGGTGGAAGGGAGGGCCGGGGGCAATGCTGTTGCCACAGGGAGGCAGCAGGGGCAGCGGTGATCCTGGGAGTGCGGGGCTGATTCCTGACCTGAGACAGTTCCAGGTCCTTGACTTTGTGGCTCGGGTGAGCATGAGTACGGGCACAAAGGGTGGAGGCCGTAGTTAGTGTGCCACTTGGTAAGGGTGATGAATATGAAATCATGCCCCTAGGTTTTCCCTTCATCTGTTATCCTGTTTACTGGCAACCCTTTCAATTTTTTCCCCATCAGACATGTCTGGGTAGCTTCAGAGTTAAGGATGTGTGTTTTGCTTTAGCTTGGGTTGACTGCTTGCTGTTGGTTAGAAAGGATGAAGTGCCCACTCCATTTTTCTGGGCTCCCTGCAGTTCCAGTTGCAGCTAAAAGGTTGGATATTCTTCAGAATTCTCTGTCCACTTCTGGGGGAAGGATGTAATTTATTTCATTCTGAAACACTGCGCAATGCTTGTTGCCAGCAGTCCTAGAAGAAAACCAATAAATTGCGCACTGTCATATTCAGCCATATGCTGATTTTACCAACTCAAATGCCAGCATTCTCTGTAAGCCTCCTCTGTGTAAACCTCCTCATGCCTCCTGTGTTATGTCTCCTGTGGCCTCTTTGACACTTTATTAATATCTGTTTTCATCTGCTCAGAAAGGTTACAGTGTTACTTTAAAGGGTTTTGCATGCTTATAGTTGTGACGTTATTTTTGTCCTGCGATTTCAAGTGGTAAAAGGTCAGAATTGGTAATCAAATCAACATTCCTAACTGAACTTAAAATGTATGCTTCCCCTTTTACCAATTATTTTGTGTCAGTCTATTTGTAACTTTCCTTGGATAGCATGTGGAAACCTTTTATAAGCATGGGCATGCTAGAATTAGTGTGCCAGCATATGGGAAACATTTTTCCTATTGGATTTTTTGTTTTCCTAAGTAGTCCTCCTTTAGGGTTAGTCAAATAGGGAAGCAGACTGTTAATGAATGATATTACTTATTTTGTGCTGAAAGGCTTGAAAAGGACAGGATAATGAAAGAGTTGAAGCGAAACTATTTCATTTTTTTTTCTTTTTTATTCAAGGTAACTTTGAGTTCCTTCCGGATGAGATTAGTCCTGTCTGAAAGTTTCTGTAGTGATTCAGAAATTTGAAACCAGATAGTATTTTTGTAAAAGCAAATCTGTTGTTTGGCACTGTAGCTTAATAAGTCCTTTTTCATAAAAGACTGAAAGTGCTACCTCTTCTAGATGAATCATCCTAATTATATCTTTCCACTGTAATTGCACGTGTAGTATTATTAGGTGGGATTAAAGATGTAAATGATGAACATTGCAGATTTATTCTTCAGACTGTGGTTTCAGGGCTCTGTTTTCTCGTTTCTTGGTCTTGGCAATGTTGCATGAAGGGAAAGTCTTCTGCTTCTAATCACACTTTTATTTTATGAGTTCCATGTGCCATTTGGTACAAACCAGGTTGTAACTGCAACACTTTGCACAGATATATATTTTTCTTGGAGCAATCGAGGAGGGATAGTATTATGGAACTAAAACCCCAGTGTTTATTAACTGGACAGTACAGAAATTGTGACTCTCTCTAGGATTTTTATCTGTGACGTTCTGGGTTTTTGAAGGTGTCTGTAGTGGACAAGTAAAAGTAATTAATTTTGATAGTCTGTTCAACAGGAATACATGGTCAGGGCCTGCTCTATACAACTATTCTGTGTTACCAGCACTGGTGTTACCATTAATGTGCTACCAGGCTTGCATTTACTAAAAGTTTACTGAAGGTTTTTTGTTGTTAGTGATTCTATTTATTTATTTATATATTAAATGAAAAAGAATCTTGCCAGAGGCTGCTGCAGTCTTAAAAGATTACTTTGTTGAAAATTATACAGGAAGCTCATGTCATATTCAGTACTGACCTTGAGGACATAAATACACAAGCATCTGATTTTGACAGACTGCTCTTAGAAAACACTACTTTTGAAAAATATCTTTTCCTGGCTTAATTACCTGAATTTTCAGCATTGTGTTCTCCTGTGCCTAAACTTTGAGTCAGATTTTTTAGTTCAACAGCATTTAGAACGGAGTCACTGTATTGAAACGTCATGGTGATCACATAGTAAACAGGGAAACTGGATTTGAACATACAGATTTGAAACTTCTCACTTTTTCTGGTTTTGTTTCAGTAGGGTTGGCTATATCTGGGAGAAACAACAGAAAGATTTGTATTATTGTTCTCGGTTTGTGCAGGTGAACTACAATCTGTGCTATTGACTTATTCTCATGGTTGTCATTCATGCCCAATTTGGGAAATAAAGGGGTTCTCTGGGAAGAGACAAACCTAGGTTAAAGAGGTGGCTGTACTTGTCAGTACAGTCTGGAATTTCTCTCTCTTTATGGGAGAGACAGAGAGCACTGTGATGTATCTGAGAGGTGTTTGTTGAGTTTGTGACAACCTAATCAATATTGGCAATATTCATATATGTTCAATTTTGTTGTGAAGTACCAAAGTTCATTTTGTTAAATATCAAAATTTATTAATATTAAATATGTAAAGATCATTTTGCCCATAATTGTTCAAAGACAGCACTTTTTTGTTGCTTAGTCCTTATAGTATGCACTGGAGACTAACTCAGAGTTAGTTAGCACAGTGTTAAATGGAGCATTAACTGTTCTACCAGTCAGACTCCTAAAGAAATGGGATCTCTGCTCTTCAGCAGTGGATGTAAAGGGTCTGTGAAGAAGGTGAGGGTGGTGTCTGGGTAGATATAGTAGCATATTTTTTACTTATGGTATTCTTAACTAAAAACTTTGCTAGAAAATTCTTTCTAGAGTTACAATTTTAGACTGTCCTCATATGGAATCTGTTTGGAAGGTTAAAGTTGGTTCTAGATCTTTAACAGACAGGTTTTACAATATTGTCTGCTAGTGCCAAGTAAGGCATTATTTTAATGCTTCTGGGACACATCAGAATAGATGCCTCCATTTTCTCACCCTTCCTGTTTAATTAATTTTGTTGGTCATTAATTCTATGTTGATCCCTTTGTTAAAGTCATGGAAGGAGGACAAGACCAGTAGGATTTATTTAAATTACTTATAATGTTCCCATTGCCATCAATATAATAGCTGAATGCTTTATGAAAGCTATGAAATTTGATGCAATAACTTGCCTCTTTTTTAAAGAAGGTTTGTGGGATTTAATACTTTCTCTCAGACAGTGTCTGCAAATGAGTAGCAGAATGCATGACAGAAGAAGAGAAATAATGTTGAGAATAATGCAGAGAAATGTATTTTGCAATCTTGCATGTTACAAATGCAAAGTGTCTCTTGAAGGTAATAGAAAACATGAAATTGTAAGTGCTTACAAGCTGTGGTTGCAAACTTTGAAATTTAGGGGAATGGCAGTTTAAATTTTTTTGGAAAGTAGTCACTTTAAAATACCTAATTCTGATTAATGGGCTGGTACTGCGCTTCGCTGCAGACAGTTATACTTTCTTTTGGGTCTGGAGTGGGTACACCTCTAACTGGGAGCAGTGAAGAAGTAATCTTCCTCTTCACTGACTGCTACACTTTATCTGTGGAAGAAACCCTTTGAGAACTTGCTTTTATATGTTCCTCTTGATTTTTCTGTGTCCTTTCACTCTTCCGTTTGGCTTTTGTTCTTGCAGGCAGCAGAGTAAAGTTTGGAAGTTACCAAGTTTCGTAACTTCTGAGCACTAGTACAAAGTCTGAGGACTTCTGCTGTGAGCAGTGGTCAAAGTAAAGATAAAGAGAGAACCTTAACGATGTAACCACTAAGTTTTGGCACAGATTTAAACCTGGAACTTGTTTAAACTTTCAAATATTTCTAACAAAGCAATTTGTGAGGGAGTTTGTGTGCATGCTTTTGTTGTTTCTGTAGAGCTGTAAGTTTGAATGGCATTTCCTACACAAAAAAATGTCTAATTTCCCTTCTCTAAAAGGCTTATGAACTGAAACACAAGAGAAGCTGTGGAGCAGTAGCTTAAATCAAGGAGATAAAAGAATGAGCAGGGAAAAACGTAAAATCTGCATCTGCATTGAGATAAAATTCCTTATTTTATTCTCAGATTTTAGAGGTATTTTTAATCAAAGCTTAGTAGAGAACCTGCCTATTTTAAGTAGCAATTTTTATGGGAAACAGGAAAGCTGAACATAGAGCAAGCTATAGCACATAATTTACTATCCAATGTACAAGCACATATGAATGGAATAACATAAACTAATAGAGGAGGCAAAAGTGCCATTTTTCATAAAGATTGAATTCACAGGACAGCGTTAACATTGTAAACACATTTTAGCAGAGGTCATTGTTTGCCAAGCAGTGATTTATAGGCAACGACAATTTTTTTTGGTCAACTCACAAAGTAAGGTTTAATTTCCATCTGTATTTACTTATTACTTGCTAGTGTTTCTTCCACTCCCTCCTGGTCCCTCACCCCTCCCCCCACACCACAAGCATTCCAAAGATAGCCCAGGAATACTCTTGGGTAAAATCAACTTGAAGGCTCTGGAGCGCTTGTTGTAAGGAAGAGATTAGATTTGTTTGGACAGGAATGTAGAGTTGAGTTGCTCATAGCGTGGTGTCACGCAAGTGCATGTAAATTGTTCTAACAAACAAAGTTGGACACATTTTATTTTACATGTGATGTTGTTACAAGATCTGTTTCTATAAGTAGCCTATGTTTGAGATAGTGGAAAGCATCAATTTCAGATGCTTGTAAGCCACATTTGTAAATTACAGAAGTTATGTGTGGGTGGCTTATTTTGTTTGTTTTCTTTTGGGTTCTGTTTCCTTTTTTTTTTTTTTTTTTTTTTTGTGATGAGAATTGTGGTTAATTTTTTTTACAAAAAAAAAATTCTGTGTAATTATATGTGCACTAATTTTAAATGCAACATTATCCTAACATTTAACCACAAAATCAATGTTTTGCCAGATGTTTAAGTAGTGTGATTTTTTGCAGGCACTGCCCATGTGAGTACTATCTCTTTTTTTGTTGGGATAGAGTCTAGGGTGGTAGTCTTAGGTACGATTAGATACAACCACAAGAAATGCACAAAACCCAAGAACATAATTTTTCTGATACAAACACATTTTCATGTATTAATTTTTTGACTGAACCTTAATTTCTCTTGGAATTTCAAGCTTCATATGCACAGCAATTTTCTTTAAAGCTGGTTCCAACTTATTTGCAGAAGCAAATCCCTTTTGTCAGTAACCAGGAAGTAAAATGAAAAAAAAAAATCATTGGAGAAGAAACTTTAAGAAAGAAACTTTAGGAAAAGATTCAAGATGAGTGCTTTGCTTCTCCCTACCTTGCACAAAAGTGTCTTTTTCTTCTCTAGCCATTTAACTGTGGGCATGAAGGGATTTTTGGTGTTCCCAAATTGTCTTTTCCTAACTAGCTGGGACCTATCTGAATGGATGGGGGAGGCCTTGCCTGCTGCAGTGAGGTCTAAACTTTCTGCTGGAAGAGCTCACATAGCCAGGAAGCTGACTGAAAGCTGTAGATGTTGGCAGTGTATGGTTTCTCCTTCTGGTACTGCAACCCATGAAGAACCTGTTCTCTAGGGGAGGCCTTCAGGAAGGAAGGTGACAAGAAGAGATAGTGGATGGATAAATATCCAGGTGACCTCTCCTCAGCTTGCAGGCTCTCAGGCTTGCTGTGGAGCAGGCATTTTGTAGGTACCCGATGATTTATTTTTTGACACAGACAATGCTGGTTTTTTTTTTTTTCCCATTTCACTGAAAACTAATGCGGTCTGGGGGAAGCTGTTGTTGGAAGGTCAGTTGGGCTTGAGCTTGTCATACTCTGTTTTTGTGTCTCATAATTTTTTTTTGGTTTCTCCTTATGCCTTGATCCACACTTTCTCTTTTGATCTCTTTTGGTTGGTGGAAGAAAAAGAAACCTAAAAAAAAAAATCTCATTTCCTATATTTTTTCCAGTTTGGTTTTTCTGTAGTTTGTTTGGGTATTTTTGTTGATTTGGTTTGGTTTTCTCTGCCAGTGAGTTTCTCTGGAGCCCACCTCTAACAGTCCCCCTTCTCCCGGCTTTCCGAGCATCCTTGCGGAGTCGCAGCGGGCTCTGCGGGCCGGCGGGGCCGGGAGGTGGCGGTAGAACACGCCGGAGCCGCGGGCGCTAGCGCGGCTCGTCCCCCGCGGCCGCGGAGCTGCGGCCGGAGCGCGGTGCTCGGACCTGTGCCAGCACAGGGGTCCGCGCCCTCCGCCCCCTCCGAGGGCCCGTGTTGACAACGCTACGTGTAATGACAGGTTTTCTGCTTGGTTGGCTTTTTGTTTGGGGTTTTAAATTTTTTTAATTTTTTTTTTTTTTAAGGCGTGAGATTTTACCAGCACAAACTAGGGAGAAGAGAGGTAGCATAGCAATGTGTGCATCTACACGTTAATAAACATATTCCTCCAAACCCAGAGTACAGCGTAGACAAACAGTGTCTGGCTTATTTGATGTTGTGTGAACTTTTCCTGTCCTAAATGCTTGATCTGTCCTCATCTATTCCTCATCTTGCAAAATTGGAATGGCTTGGATCTCGTTTAACCAGGCATTCTCTTTTCCCACAGGTTTGTAGAAATTCATGAGTTGGAGGTGTGAAACTGGAGAAATGTTAAAAGTTAAGGAAAGCCCATTAGCTTTATTGGAAAGCTGAAACAGTTGGGAGTTTGAATGAGCAATCGTAGCAGTGAAGTACCTCCTCTCCTCCCACTTGTGTCTTCATGCTGTCATGAAAATGTAAATTTTATTTGACCAATTTAGAAACCTGTGCAACTAACTTGTGCCGTATGAGTACTAGTTCTCACACCCTGTATTTCCCAAGCCCACAGCCTGCTTGGGAAAGGCCATTCTGCACACTGGTGCAGGTTGAGATGCCTTGGTTGGTACATCACACGTGTGTGCCTGGTAACAGAGAGCACCACTCTGTCCTTCTGGTTTTGAATTCTGTTGTCAGCCTAGAGATGGGCACAGGGAATGAGGCATTGGTGGTGTAGGGCTGCTGTTGTCTGCAGTCAGGATCCCCACAGCCTTTGCAAGGGCAGTGACTGAGGTGTGTCCCCCTACACCTCCAAAATGTGGGGAAGGCTGGAGCTGACCTCCTCAGCCTTCAGTGGGTGAGCTGCAAGGGGATCCCCTCTGGCTGTCCAGATACTTCTTAATTATCTTAACCCTATGGGGCCACCTACACTAATTTTTAGGGCATTTTTACTTATCAAATTGTATGATTCACTATTTTACAATCTATTCGAGAAACAGTATAAACAAACAGTATCATCAGTGGTAACTTGAATAGAAGTGTTGGTTGTATATGTTGAGCCATTTTCTGTTTGACTTCTAGGATTTTGAAAATAGTTTCCTATTCGAAGTTTTAATTAGCATAGCTTGTTATTATTTAATATTTGTGATGTCTTATGTTTTCTGTCATCTATATCTAATGTTGAATTGCTTCCACAGAAGAACAAAGCAGTTCAGTTTTTGTAGTTTTCCTTCTCTGCTCCCTTCTCTCCATTTTGAAGTTTTGAAATGCTCTGAAAGGCTCTCCTGGAAAATCAATTTGCTGTTTGTGTTGGTTTAATGCTTAACACTCACTGCGTGTCCTTTGTACCCACAGCTGTGGAATGCCCTGCTGCAGTTGAATTTGTGCATTTTCTGAAATGCAAAATACAGTGAGAAACTTCCTTATGAGAGGAAGGGATTTGAGGTTCGTTTTCAGTGTCTAGTATTTTTGAAAGTATGTTTCAGGATTAACAATTCTGACACAAAGATTTGTGTCCAATCTTGTACAACTGTCCTGATGTTGCAGTTTAATAATTAATTTTATATTCCACTTAGTAAACTTGCAACCACTTTGGATTTTAGAACAGAAGTGCTGCTGCATTTATATTACTACCTGCCACCTCTGTTAAGGGGAAACATGAGGTAGGAAGGAATAGAAGCTGGAGTGTACTAAGTATTGTAAAAGTCAATTTATTATTAAAGTTAATTTTTTGTAGTTTATTTTCTTGACTGCTATTTCTGTTGTTTGTTTTCCACACTGTAGGGAAGAGTGAGTTATCATCCCAAAATTGCATTAATTAATACTTCTTGTACTTTGTGTGGTACAGCAAGACTGACAGGCCTCTTTGTCGACATGCTGTTTATCTCTAATATGTCTTTTCAGGCAACTTGCTTATGTAGAATCTGCTTTGTCAGAAGGAGAAAAGGAAGCTCAGAGAGGCAGTGGGAATATTGCATAGATATTTTGAGCTGTAGTCACTATTTAGGATTAAAAAATCTCCTAAGATTTTTAGGGGCTTATCCCCCCTGTATCAAACTTGTTTCGGAAAGCAGGAATATCATCTAACAGCTAACATTTACTTTTTTTTTACTGTAGTTTTCAAGCTTCCAAGATTCTAGCAGTTTCTAAATATGAATCTTGCTGAAAATTTCACAAGGACCAACACCTACTTTGAAATAGTTACTGTCCTTTTGAAATCCATACCAAAAATAGCAATAAGCTGGGAGACAACAGGAGGAGGAAACCTTGTAGTTGTTTACATGTATCTTGGGACTAGCAGAGTATGTAACTCTGAGGAACAAATGCCTAGTGGCAAAGCTTTGAAGAATATTGTAAAAGATGTTAGTTAATTTAAATTGGAGTTTAATTTGGCAATTGATAAGGGACATTTGCAACATGTTTATAAAGAAGAAAGCAAGCTTTCTTTACAGGTATGCCAAATTGCAAGTGGGGAAATTAAAATTAGTTTTATTAAAAGTGAAAGAATCTGAATACTAACTTTGGCTCTAGTTGTAAATCCTTTAAGGGATTTAGTGAAGTTGCTAAATATGGGAGTCATGCATGTAAGCTACTGGAAGGAATTCTATGGGTTAGATTCTCCTAAGTGCTCCTAGGCATGAAAGCATGAAACTTTCAGGGTAGAAGCAAAGTCCATGGCGTTGATGCTGCCCCATAGAGAAGTCTTACCAGTTACAAATTTTGAACTGAGGGCTATTATCAGTGGCTGCTAACAAAAAAGAAGGAGTTTGCTTTTGAAGTAAGACTGGAAAATTTCCAAAAACTCAAGGTGTGGAAGTGTGTGCGTGTGTATAAATGTATTGTAGACATTGGCTAGTTTCAATACCAGCTGTTGTCATTGAAATGAGCAACTTCTGAAACTTTATTTTTTTGCTCTGGATGCTGGTACTTACTGTCTTTTTCAAGGGTTATATCAAGAAAGGATTTCACCCAGTGCATGCAAGAGGTCGTAGGGTATAAACAGAACAAATGTGTGGTATTGAGACACAGACCTGCATGCTAATAAGGGCAAGCCTGGACTTTGAAGGACTGTGTTTGTGACCTGTGATGTGCCTGCAGGGAGACACTACACAGACTTGTGCAGTGTTTTGAACTAATCAGGTCTGTGCAATAATACCTCTAAAGCATTACAGTGTTGGAGGGAGCCTGCCAGGATGTTTGAGTCCACAAATACCTCGTCAGCATTGTCTAGTGGTGCTCTGGAGAAAAACAGGTTTGGGCTGACGGCAATTATAATATAGTTAATGAGGAGGGTGCAGCTTAAACTCAGACCTTGAGGGTAGAGTCCACTGTAATAGGATTTTCAAAGTATGTCAGAAGATATGAGATAAAAAGATATGCTATTGATAGAGGCTTTCACAGCAGCTAATCAAAGGAGGTAGTTACCATGAAATGCAGCTGCTTATACAGAGTGCTTTCAAAGACAAATGAAGAGGTTGAACTGTGCAGTGAAGGGCAATGCTGCACTATCCTTTAAGAGGGGGAGGTCACTCTTTAACACATTAACAGTCCTTCTGGAGTCGGAGAGTGAAGAAAAAGTATTAAACCAAAGATGGCCTTCTTTAGTAATTTTCACTGTAGTCACATGTATTTCTGAGACTTTGATGTCTATTGGCTGTGGACTGATAGAGAACTGGGTAGCATTGTACTGGAGACATACTCCTTAAAGTGCAAGGAGCAAAATATTTACCATTTTTTAATTTATTCAGATTTGGAATACCCTTAGAAGTGCTTTGATAATGTGGGGATAGGAGTGAAACAACTCAGTTTATCTTTGTGTATTCAATGGTTTTATTTTTTTGGCATGACATGAATAACATTTTTGTTTTGCCTTTTTTTTTTTTTTTTAAGGTTTTATGATATGTCACACTGTTTTAATTCCCGTAAACTCCTGTAAGAGTTGCTGGAGTCTCTTCTTATTATCCCTCTTTCACATGAGTCTCAGTCTTATCACAGGATATGAGAAAAGTTTTTTCCCATGAACCTGGGGACAGTATGGAGTTAGTAGCCTCCCATATCTGTGTGTTTCAAAGCCTTAACAACAAAGTGACTGACTTCAAGGAGGGGAACAGTGAAAGACTTTTAACCCCTGCAGGGAGATTTCACAGCAGCATTTGCTGTGCTGCTAGTCCACTTGCAGTCACCAGTGCTATCTTCAAGTATGCTGAAAATAGGTTGCACTAATTTTAATGACACGTAAGTTAGATGGGCCAAAGTTATGTCTGAAACCAGTTGTGGAACACTTGTAGACCTGTGTCCAATCTCCTAGATAAGCTTACAGTAGCTGTAGAGAACTCTTTTTCCTGTGATGTCTGAAGTCCCAAAGGAGTCACAATTCAGTTATGTATTTAAGTGAAACATGGCTGCAGATCTTGTTGAAGTTCAACTGTGCGGCAACAATGAGAAGCAGCAATTGGTCATGGTGTCTGTTCAGAGTAGTGATAACTTGCCACCTCTGAGGAGAAGGCTGGTGCAGTGCAGTCCTAGAAGACTTACCCTTTGTACATGTGGTGGCAGGGTGTGCAGTTATCTGTCACTTCAACTACTCTTTCAGTGCAAAATAGTAGTTTGTTGTTTTTGAGAAACTATTTTCAACCTAGCTACAAAATTATTGCCACTAGGGTGAAAGTCTTGGCTGCCTAAAGTTGGCTTTCATTTTGGGCTTACCTACTGTTTGACTTGCCAAATATATTCAAAAGAGTGTATGTTGAAGTTTATAATGCAGAATCACTTTTTTCTGTGGCCGGTCGTGTTGCATTCTTCTGTAGTTAGGACAGTGTCTGCATTGGTGGAGTGTGCTGTCTAGTTGGCTTTCTTCAAAGGAGGAAAAAAATCAATGGAATTAAGAGGGAAATAGTAGCCACCTTCAGATAAGAATTTCTTACAAGAATTTCTTTCAGATGCCTGTTGCATGTAGCAGAACATGTAAACAGATGGAAATACCAGGCCCATCTTGATATTGGCTGATAGCATGTCTCACCATAAGAAGAAATTCTTGAAATTCTTCTTCTAGTCACTGTGAAGATATAAAAAAAAATAGCGCTTAGTAGCCAAGCAACATAAATTTGACCTTCTGTTATTTGTACTTTGACCTGTTATATAAACTATTTGATTGTACTAGGAAACAAAGTAAAGTTTTTTAAAACTTAATCCCAGAGATGCTGGACATGTTCCAAAAGCAGTCTCTAAGGATTGTCAGTAATATTTGTTTTTGTCACCTGATATTGGAAGCAATATAATGAAATAGCTGAAAACTCTGTATCTTTTCTGTGATCTGTTATGTCTCAGACTGTGGAAATATCAAGAGATTAATGTTAATGTTACTACCCTTTGAAAAGAGCAAGTGATTAACTTAAATTTAAAACACAGTGAGCCAACAGTATCTTAGACCAAGAATCATATGTAGCTGGCAACATAATGCATAGGAGATACTTTCCTGCCTACAAACTAATGGAAAACAGGAATGACTGGGGTTTTTTTCCCCAGCAAATAAAAATGTCATATGCTACGCAGTACAGCAAAACATGCTATAGAGTAGGTAACACTTCATTGTGATAGACAGGAGGTCATTTTTTTGTGAGTTTTAAGTATATGTAAATATAGAGGTGTGCAATAAGCTGTATGCACCCTGGAATTGAAAAACTTTTATTGAACAGTTCAGATATACCAGTTACTTTTGCATTTGAGATGAGACCTTCCACTTGCAGCTTTTAAGCATCTTTTCAAATGCAAGTGAAATGGGAATGAATAGAAAATTTGATGACTGACCAAATACTACTTTATAATATTATGGTGTGCTAATGGTAGGATCTTAGGTGGTCAGTTTTTGGGTACACACTAGAAAGTTCATTTAACCTGGGAAAATTTTGTCCTGGAAAATACTTTTTTCTATATTTGAATACTAGTTTTTATAACTTTAATACTTTTCTACCCTGAATGCATCAGTCAAATATTTTTATGAGCACATTGGAACAGACTGCAGCCTTTTTTTATCTGTAGGTTAAGGCTGAGCATTAAATTGTTGATTTAAGTTCTGTCTCTGAAAAGATTTTTTTTCATCTTCAGAACAAAACAAAAAAACCCCAAAACCTGTATGAATTGAAACACCTCAACAGTTATCTTTAACACTGTAGACTGTACATCTTAAGCATCTTCAGATATGTAAGTGTTAAGATAAGAAATTACATTCCCTTGGTACCTTCATTTAGTAAAGTCCCCCTTTTTCCCCCTCATGTTTACCTTTGCCCCTCACTCAGCCCCTTCCCCAGGTTGGTGCCTATTCATTAAGATAATAGATAAAATTAATCACTGTGTGCAGATTTGCAGAAAGCATTCTAGTTATGATGAAGCAGAGGATATTCTTCATGTAGAAAAAAGAGGAGGAGGAGGACACCTGGAAAAAAATTCCCTTTCAGTTTTAAAATCAAGTTTTATATTCAAGTCATCTTCAAACAGAATTGAGGTTCTTAATTGTTCTCTCTGAATTTATTTAATTGTGTTAATCAAGGAATAGCTGAAGAGTAGCTAACTATTAAGCTATTCCTAATGGCTATTCTATTAATAGCTAAGGGCTAACATAGTTAGCTCACTGATTTCTTTTTTCCTTACCAAACTATGTCTCTTTCCCCTTGTTTCTCTTGCGCTGCATACAGCAGATCCCACTGTCTGAAAATGCTAACAGAGAGTAAAGCATTTCCCACCAGTTATCCATAACAGTGGTATAATATAATGACATATTTGATTTATGCAATATGCTTCTAGCTATGTTTAACTTTCCCCTGTTTTTAGAGAGACTGCTTAGAACATTTTAAATGAGCTTAGAATCAGATTTCTTCCTCCAACATAGTATAACTGAACCCTTTAAAATTAGCAGAACATGTTCCAATAAAATTGAAACACCTGTGGCAATTGCCTGAGTGTGTAGATATATTTCTCTCCCTCTAACTACAAAAGATATGGGTCAGAAATGTACTTAAATACACCATGTCCATGACTCATGTGCCTGATCTAAAATGGAGGAGACATAAACCTAGAAATGTTAATTGTCCTCTCAAATAATGAATTTTGTTGTATTTTTCAGTCATTTATTACCTTGTTTAGTGAGTCACATTCCTTTTCCCTGCTCAAGTTAAAAGCTTAGGAGGCTGAAGAATAATCTCTCTATACCATTAATGGGCTTGTCCTTGGTATGGATGCTTTGAAAGTGCATTTTTAAAATTAATGGAATCTTTAATACAGCATTGCTGCTGTTGAACCCATCATTAAGCAGGAGTTAGTGAACTTCACACATTCTGTCACTCATGCAGTTAAACCTTTTGATACTTGGTTTATATGAGCCAGAAAGTTGTCTGTTTCCATTTGTAAAATAGCTGTGACTAAAGGTGGTCTTTTGGGGAAAGGTTAAAAGTTCCTTGCATTAGGAAGTGTTGCATCCTTCTACATAGATGTAATATTTGCTGAAAGGAATTAATATGTACTTCTGATGGAATCCTCAGCTAGGTTGAAGTCTACCTATTCTCATGATGGATTAAAAAAGAGCCAAGGAGAGTAGTCTGGCTGCTACTTATCACAGTTGGGTGAATACAATCTCCAGCTGTTAGTTCCACCTTCCAACTCTCAAATCCTTTAGTTTTACCTGTCTGCACTTTCACTAAGCCTATGAAATATAGATTAAAAAAAAAATTGTTAACCTGTTTTATTTTTTGAAAAGAAAATCTGACATAGGGAGCATTCACACTTTTGTTGTTCTTGTGGCATAGATTAGGAAATGGGACTTAAGAGACTTACTAGCAGTCAGGCAAAGGTCAATGATGAAAGCAGGATGGGTAGTCTACAATGCAGGTGTATGGGGAGACAGGTATGCTGAAGTCAGACCCCCCTCCTCACAATCTCTTCCTGGAGACATCTACTCCCAGTGATTATATTCTGGATGATTTTACTGTTCTGTACTTGCCTGTACAGGGCTTGTGTTTTTTCCTTAATGAAGAGCATGAAAGAACTTGTAGGAAAGATTTATATCATTTGTAAGTAGATCTTTCCTCTTTATAATGGCAACAACCCCAGCATAGGAAGTTTTATGGGAGTAGGAAATTTACTGGGGACATGGTAGTACTGGTGGAGGAGGATCCTGAAGGATGTTTTCAGTTCTTGTTGTGTAATAAAAACTTGTCGTTTGTATATACTGTGTGTATTGCTGCCAGGAGGGGAGGGTTTTGACTTCTGTTCTACCCATTTGTGTTGTTTCTCTGATGCCAGTGGAAGGATGAGTGGTCCTGTCCTCAGACTCTTTTCAGGGACAGTGCCTGCTTATGCTCACTGGCTTCACCAGAACTAATGCAGCTTTAGCAGAGATCTTGACAGGCTTGAATGCTTGTCAGTGTTGTTTTCCTTTTATTCAAATTTGGCACCTAATGCATTCAAAGACATGCTGGCAGATCACCTAATTGAGAGTTTTGTATTTGCTTGGTTAGAAAGATTTGCTGAAATAGGATATGCTTGACAGATTGGTTGCACACCTCCTAGGGGGAGAGATGCCATTATCAGTGGTTTAAATGCCAGGTTGTAGGAGTGGATAACATAGTTGTAAATATGGATATATTTTCATCACATCTCAGATTAAAAATTATTTAAGATGTGATCTGAGTCAGAAAATAAAAGATTAAATATTGACACTTTTCTGATAAAATGGACTGTGTAATTTTTCAGATCTTTGGTCATTGTTAAGTTTAACCTGTGTTATTTCCATTGGCCATTTTGTGCTCTGGATAAGTATTGTGAACTGGGAATCAGAAGTCATAGAGAAAGGGATTTTAATAACTTTATTCATGGTCTGCTGGCACACAAAATATTGTCTAAATTTTACTGATTGCTTCTCAGTTTTGTGACTTCAAGAAAGTTGGGGAATTGATTGAGAAATAAGAAGTACTCTGGGAAAGCATCTTCGCAAGGCAAACCTGCTGTTTTGCAGACTGCAGGTATTTCACTTTTGCTACATAGTCTCAAAGAAGAATTAGTATGTGATACTCAGCTTGACAGCCAATTATGTGCTCTTGTGGGATTGCTAAGTGAAATTGGCTAATTGATAACGAGGCTACTTATTCTTGCTTGTACTTTACAGTTTCTTTGTAATAACTATTGCAAGAGGTTTAGGAGATGTCATAGTCTTAATGAATGTAGATAAATGAAAAGGTACTTGCAGTCTTGCTTTGGCTTCAGAAAGTAATTTTCCAGTAAACATGGATGTAGTAACAGGGTGCAGAAAGTTACTTTGTAGAAGTCTGAGGCTTAATAAACAAAAACAACTAGACAAAACTATTGTGAATTTCTGTGAAATTTGCTTGCAGTAAATTATCATGAAGGCTTTATTTCTGTGATTCAGGTAATGGGATATTGGGCTTTTTATTTTGAGATCACAAGTGCTTGGTTCAGTGGTCCTGGTTCAGTAGTCAAAACAGTGACACGATGGAGAAAATGAGATAACGCAACATCCTGGAATGGTTAATCCAAATTTATGTTCAATTGCAGAAGAATGAAAGAACAAATACACACAGAGAGGCTGAATCATTGTCTTGGTTTTGTAAATAACCCTTCCCAGAAGCAGTATTAACTTAGTCACACATGGGGCTTTTGTCATGGAGTTCCCATGTAGGTTTGGATTTTAAGGGATAAATGAATGAATATTGCTGTCATCCTCATAACTGGAAGTACTAAATTATAAATAAAAATGCTGCTTGCATAAACAAACCATTTGGATGCTAGTGGATAATGAGATGTCCAACTTTATAATAAACTTTCATAACAGAAATAAAAGAAATAAATCAGTATTCAAATACATATTAGATTTTTCATATGCGAACTACCATGCAGTATTAAAACCTGATTGTTTTTCTGTAGCCTTCTCCTTTTTGAGCCTAGAAGAAGGAAACAATTAATGATCATATGGTGTCAAAAAGTCCAAGTCAGTTGTGGAACAGTTATCTGTGAACATATTTAGAGAGTGAAGAGTAGCTAGTGTTGACTCACAGATAGCATAATTACCTCACACATAGCATAATTTCCTTTTCTTTTTTTTATTCCCTGAGGCCTTGCAAAATTGTTTTGTATCTTGAAATATGTTTAATGGAGCTATTAAGGAACAATGTCTTATGTTTAGGACCAGGACTGCTATCATGGGGTACAACCAATGAACCAAAATCTCTGAGTTCACAGTACAGTTCTAAATATTTAAAAACAACTTCTAATGGTGTAATTTTTTTAATTGAGATGATTTAATAGGCAGAAGATCTTATTGTGACAAAATGTCATTTGAGACTTTCTGGATGAATTTAGACTGTTAAAAATCACAGGTTTGGTTTTTTTTTAATTTTAAAGAGTTCTGGCTGTCACAGTTAAATTGATAAGTCAGTTATTACAGGTGGTTAGATCTAATAAACTTTGGTGGTAGTACTAGATACAGTGTTCTTTATTGTTGATGTCGTTTTAGAAGATGGAAAGAAATTCTGAATGTTAATGTTTTAAGAAAATAAGGTTAGTGTGGGATACATTTGATGTGTAGCTGTTCCTCTAGAAATGACAGAATATGAGCAGGTTAGGCTGTGTCCAATCTATTTAAATGTTCATGGTGATTTCTGTTTTGGAGAGTTTTTGTTGACCTCACTGACTTTGCTTTCAGTACCCAGGCAGGGAAGTGCAGGTCAGCAGAGTTTTTCTTGCTAAGTAGGTTTGGATGAAAAGCGTGTAAGGCTTTCTGCCCATTATTTTTTGTGGTCCTAAGGGCTGAGAGGTGGTGCAGTGGGAGAAGGCAGCATCTGCCATGCCCCTACATTCTCCTATACTTTTCTCAGATCAAATGAATAGTAAAATAAGGGGTTTTATCCTCTTCCTTCTTAGCAGCAGTTTGTGTCCAACTTCCCTGTGTAGCTGAAGATGTAGGTATTTGAGCAAGTTGTCACAGGCTGAGGTAGGGCGTGAACTTCAAGCATGCCCGTGACTGTAGCAATTGTACACCCTTGTGTATCCTGTGGTGCTCCTGGAAAGAACCTGCCTGAGTTATGTTGAAACACGATTTAAGGGATAGTCAAAGAAGCAGGAAGAGAAGGACTGGCAACTCTTTCTTTCCTTGTAATGTTGCACAAGGTTAAAGCGAAGCTACTGAGTAACAGCAGCAAGGGATGGGACTGTCCTTGTTCCTGGTTCAGAGCAGGGAGTATTATTTGTACCCCAATTACTTCTGCTGTGAAATGAAGGTTATTTGAAACAGCAGGATTAAAAACAGGTTGCTTTGGACACTTCCATAATCAAATATAAAATGATATTGCCTTTGCAGTCTATGAAGGAAATGCTTTGGAAGTCTGCAAGGCAGAATAACCTGGATAAAATATCTTTATTAAAGTTCTCTGGAATGCATTGAATATAGGGGGAGAAAAATAGTTTGAGTTTGTGATAGTTATAGGTGTCTGTAGAAAGACTTGTGACTGTGTTCTTGTACTGAAAATATGCAGACATGAGGGGTTATTTTTAGATTACAAGACTAGCTTGTAGAACACTGAGAAAAAAATTAAGTGATCATGAACACATGTTGTGTCCTAGACAAGTGTCCTAGACACTTGTAATCTGCCCTGTAACTGGGCAGTGTGTTTGGATAGGCTAACTCTAGGAGGTCTGCTTCCTCATATCTAAGAAAATGCAAATTGTGGAGAAATAAGCATGGTGGTGGTAGCAGAAAACTTAAAAATCAGACTAATGAGCAACCTGTAACATGTATGAAAAGTCTGGTGTTAGTGTCTTGGTGTAGCTATATCTGTGATGTAAATTCAAGCCTCTCAGAAGGTAATTTAAAACTGCCTTGTATCTGGACAGTATTTCATTTGGGGATCTGTTTCCAGAGTATAAATTCAAATATTTTTGTCATACTTCTCATGTTATTTTTCTCAGGTTATTGAAAGATGATTTTGACTGTTTCTTGAAACAGTCTACACTGTGCTTAGCTGTCATGATTTTTTTTCTTGATTTGTTATCCCTTTGATTGACAGTTTAAACTTTCAGAACAGTTAATGACAAATTTTCCAGGGGGCCTGTCTGAGCCAGGATGTGTTACTAGATTAGTTTGACTGCCATCAGGTTACTAAATCTGTTTCACTAGAGTGTGTACATTTGTCTGTTGTAAGAAAAGTCAGGTTAATTTTCTTCAGAATGTCTTTTAATACTTAGGAGTTATGGTACTGCTGCCAGTAGGAAAAGTTTAGAAAACTTTTTCTACATGGAAACTTAACCTAACCTCAGAGAGCAATAGCAAATTGAATGATTTTTCATTGCCGTTTGTTAACAATGTCATCCTCCCTTTCTTTACTGATCTCCAGTCAATTCTGTGTTCCTTATGTGAAGGTGCCTTCTTATGGAGGGTGCCTTCCACTTTGTCTTAGTTGACACTTTACCAAAACAACTAACAACTAAGCAGCCAAGATCACTGATGTTTTTTAGATATGAAAATGTAATGGGATAGGCATTTGTATAATAGATGTTTGAGTTCTGCTAATGACTTGTGAAATTTAGAGAGTGTTCCCTTGTGTTTTGCCTTGAACCCTTCAGGTAATTATGGTACCCTTTGTGAAAGGACTATTTCTGAATGATTTGGGGATGTGCTAGCAGGTAGATAGTGAAAATTTTTCACTGAAATGGTCAGAAGTTTATGTGCAGGATCTTGAAAAGCATCAAGCCTTATAATTCTTTGACTGCTGGTATACTTCTCTAGTTTTCTGTTTCCTGGTTCTTTACTGTGTTCATGTATAGTTGAAATATTTTACCTGCTTTAAGAGTTTACAGTTCTGCTGTAAATAATTTCAAATGTTAGTGGATGCTTTCATACTTGAGAAGTTCAAGATTAAGTGCTGTATTGTGATACAATGGTACTATGTGCCAGGGAGGTAATGAAATACTGAAGAGGTGCTCAGCACTCCATGTATACTTACTTAATCTGACTGTGTGACTGCCAGATGTTTCAAGGGAGTCATCTTTCTGAAGTCTGATGCCTCCAGTGAGTTTTTGGGGTGAGGGAAACCGTCTATGTTGTCAACCTTTGATTGTATGTATTGCACTTGACATAAGGCAATTAAGTTATTGACAATGTTTTTTTAATGTCAAAGTTGTATGCCCCTCAGAAATACCCCCCTTCTGTTTGGGGATATAGATATGCTTCTTTGCAAGCTCTAGTTCAAGACTGGCAGTACACAGATCTATTCTGTCTGTAGGAACTTAGAGAAATCCTGGACGGTGCATGCTGGCATTACACTGTGCAGGCCAACAGGAGGTAAATAACAGTTAGAAGGAAGAGTGGTTTTATAGTCATAAAAAGCAGTGGTGGTAATTTTCATGCTATGTGTAACAGAAGGTGTTTAATTAGGTTGCAAGTTTGCAGTGGGGTTTTTTGGCAATTTGTTTCGCATCAAGTCATAAATCCCTTTCTTCATATAAAACTAAAGTTATTTTTGTTTGTGGTTTAATGAGCTACAGTTTCTGCAACAACAAACCCATCTTCATTCACTTACAGCTGAATGACAATATTGAATTTTTCCCCTTCATCCTGGATTACCAGTATTGGGATACCTGATTTGTACCAGGTATATATTGAGGTACAGAAATTGTGTGTGGACTGTTTGTGCAAGCACGTAAGTGGTATGTACGGGAAAGGTGCATTGTTGCAGGGACCTGCCTTTTAAGCAAACACTGCGCTTACTTTACTAGTAAAATACAGCTACTTTGTTTACATTCACATTTTAAGCACTAAGATATGCTATGGAATGCACTTGTTTTTGCAAAATTTATTGTCTTTCAATTGGGGTTTGTCTGGCAAAATTTTCAGGCTTAGGGTATCAAAGTGACTTTGGAAAGGAATTGATAAATTGCTTTTCTGCAAATTGTACTTTCTGTCCTATGATTTAAGTTAATGGATTACCTGGTTAATAAAGTTACCTAGTGACTTACCCTGGCCTTGCTGTTGACTGTGAGTGGGAAGGGAACATGTTAAGTGACGGCCGTCGTGTGAGATCCTCTGCTCTATGGGCTGGTGTTGATGTTTGGTACTTTTCCATTAGCTGGAAGCACAGATATGGCTGTCATAGCACTGAATGCTTGACTCTACATTTTTATCTTCATGATAGTTAAGTGCCTCAGAGAATAGAAACAAGTACAGTGCTTCATGAAGTGTCTTGCACAGTGTATTCCTGACCTTATTGTGTAGGAATCCCTGAATCTGAGCCGGCTCACTCCTCGGATGGTTTCCCTGAGCTGTGGCTGTACTAAGGTTTGTTCTGTATAGGTGGGATTGGTGAAAGGCACTACTGAATAGTAGGAAGAAATCTGTATAGTTTTAACCAAGAGCTTACCATTTCTCTACTCA
Organism: Trochalopteron elliotii; assembly: GCA_024734555.1. NCBI lineage: Eukaryota > Metazoa > Chordata > Aves > Passeriformes > Leiothrichidae > Trochalopteron > Trochalopteron elliotii. The sequence goes on from JANPWX010000204.1 coordinate 845,390, forward strand.
CAATTAACTAATTTAAGTAACTTCTTTTTCTTTTTTGTTTTTTCCTCTTTTTATTTTTTTTTATTTTATTGCTCCTTTTCTGAGTAGCTTTGTCACTGAAAAGGTCAGGAGGAATACAGTGATGAAAAATTTCTAATTTCTGTATGCCATATGAAGAATTTCTAAGCTTGAAATGATAAGCAAAGATATATGCACAGTATTTTATGAAAGAAAGGACGTGGCAGTTTTATTTTGCTCCCTATCCCATCCACATCTCCTGGTGTTCTATTTTGTTGTGAGCCGAGGACAGAGATATTGACTGTAATCAATTCACCTTCTCTTATTTCTCCTCCTCTGTCACAGTTTTTTCCCTGTGACCTGTGGCCTTGCCTATAGATGCATGTAAGTATCTGATTGAGCAATCTGTAAGATGAAGTATTCCCTTATTTCTGTCTCTTTCCTTTACAGCTTCCACCGTGCCTTGTAAAAGGAACAAAAAAAGGATAAAACCCTAGCCTGTGACACAGAGCAGAAACATGAATCTATAAATAACTGTTAATAAATGTCTCTGTCTGAGCAATGCAAAACTATGTTAAATGTCAAAGGATTTTTCCTTTCACCTTTGGTGTAGTCTTAGTGGTTATCAGTAGCAGTATTTTTTCCTATTGAAAACAGTTTCTAAACTGGAACATGTCAGTTTATAGGGGCTTTGCATCACCTCATTAGAAAAACAGGAATGCTTCTAAGGGGGAAAGGAAATATGAAGAATCACAGATGCAATCAAAGCTAGGAACAAGTTTTCTAACTTTAGGAGATATACAAGAGAATTCTTACAAGTTGCAAGGATTCAGAGGAGTGTTCCCTTCTTGCTGAAGCTTTTGAGCTGAAGAAGCTGATGCATGTAGCTGCTTGCAATTGCTGCCATGCAGAGGTGACTGTCCTCCTGCCTTCTGCCTCACCTTGATACACATTTGCTCTTGCCACTTGTCCAAATCAATTGTGTAAACAGGGTTTGCCCCTCAAAGTCACTGTTTTATTTTTAGTTGGTAACTAACATATGTAAAGAATTCCAAATGGCATTTTTTCGTAAATGGTCTGCCTTATTTAAAGGGCTGGGGGAAGGAAGAAAAAGAGAAGGATTTAGGGATCTTGTGATGATGTCTCCCAGCACATCATATGTGGTCCATACTGGGTAGTGGGGTACAGCTGCCAGTTAGTGAGCTGTCTCTAGTCCTGTTGGATGGGACAGGAGGTGGTGGTTTTGGAGAGGTGGAGGGGGTGTTGTTCTGTTTTTCAAATATTGGAGAAATCCTTCTTTTTAGTGCAAGGCTGTGTGTCTTCTGGTTTCCCAAGGAAGGCTGTAACTTGAGATTCGGTGATCTCTGACCACTGTGAAGAGAGGCAGCTCGCTTGATACCACGAGGAGTAGATGCATAGATTCTGCCTCCTTCTTTGTGTGTGCGCCTGTGATTGATGTTTTTCATTGCTGATCCTGACAAGTGGCACTATTGTACTGAGGTGAGGTAGAGAGAAATTGTCAGATTGCTTAAATCCCTGTGAAGGCTGACAGCAGAGCTGTGGTGGAGGAAGAAGGAATACAAATAACTGTGAGGCTGATTTCCACCTCCCTCCCCCCTTCATTCTGCCCAGCCCATGTCTTTTTGAGTATGAGGGTAACACAAGGCAGTTCCACGTGGGAAAGTTAAGGAATTAATGTGCCATGTCTCAGTGTTACTGTACTGGGGCTAAACAGATGGTGTAATTAGCCTACAGCGGTGAAGAGCTGTTTTTCTGATAAGATAAAAGGAAGTAGTTCTGGTGGTAGAAGAAGAGTCTCTTAAATTGGCAGGGCTTACAATGTTTTTGTACAAATGTATGAAGTGTATGGGTCTTACAGTTCCTTCCCAACTGGGGTTATTTTTTTCTTTTAATTTTTGTTTGTTGAGTGGCTTATAAGGGAAAAAAATATTTTGTTGAATTATATTTCAACAGTTTTACCAAGCTCATCTGGAAGAGTGAAGGAATTGAAAACAGACATTCTCTGCTCTTGGTTAATGGTGATCTGATCTCTTTGGAGTGATGTGGAAAAAAAATCTTCCTTCCTTGATGCATACTTGGGAGGCTGTTGGAGGATGACGAGGGCCTGTAGGAGGTCTGTTCTTGACTGACCCCCACATGTTCTGTGTTTTGAACTTGTTTGCTTTTGATCTGTTTCTGGCTTATTTTTTGATTGGGATATTTTAAAAAGGTAATTATAAATAAAACGTTAGAAGAAATAAACAAGATTAAATATGGCTTGCACAGTTTGAAATAGAAAGCATCTAAATGAGAAGTGGAAAAATGAAGGAAAGACATCAGGAAGAGAGGAAAATGCTTATATTGGGAGAAAATATATCCACAACTGCATCAAGATTCAGTTTTTGTTCATTAGTTTGTAAGTCCTTTAAATTACTTTTGCTGGCTTATGAAAAGATAACAGCCATATTTTTAATAACCTTTTAATCCCTGGTCTTCATGTTTTGACCCTAAATGAGTAGGCTCTCATCTATCAATGACTTAGTCATTCTGATTTCTTGATAGTTTGGTTAAAAATAGCTTCCTAGATATATTTGATAAAGGACCTGGTATTGGTGAGTAGAAAATGTGGCAAAAGCATTTGCATTGAAGATTTTTTTTTTCTGATATTTTTCTTTCTTTTTTCCCAGGAAGCAGTTAGGTTTGGTACATTGGTTTTATTTGCCTTTGCTGATAGAGGCTGCTTTCTGTTATGCCGTGGTAGCTTCTGCCTGTGTTCAGAGCATCTAATTTATCTGTTTACTTGAAGGAGAGAGTATATGAAGTCTCCCAATATGCTGTGATGTTTTTTCTTTCCATCAGAAAGACCCCAAATATCCTTCAAATCAAAATTCGAGCCTTATTTCATGTATCTTGTTTTTGCATCCTCTTTCCTGGTTGAGGAGGTGACTGGGGAGAGCTGTGTTTTGGTGGTGGTCTGTATTAAAATACTGCTTCAGGAATAGCCACAAGATTCTGACCCCCACTGCTTTCTCCCTACCACCACCCTTGCCCCAATTTGTAGTCTGAAGGACACCAGAAGGTAATGATAATCTACAAAGCTACTTACGCACTTCCTTCAAAGAATGTACCTACATCCAAAGGGAAAGAGAGTAGGAGGGGGAGGATAAAAATAATAAAGGAATGCAAAAGGCTTATCCTAAACATTGCTTAGTTGTTAATGAAACCATCAGGGCACTAGTTTATACAGCCTGGCTTTTAGTTGTTTGTTTTTGTTTGGTTTGTTTGGTGTTTTTTTGGGAGGCTGACGGTGTTGGTTGCTTTTTCTAAAAAGATTTAGTAGAGTTTCCATTTAAAAGTGGTTGAGAAAATGGTGATAAATACATGGTGATAAATGATTTTCTGAAGTCCCTACACTGTGAACATCAGTTGGGTGTCCATTGTGGGAACGCAGATCATAACTTCTTTTAGGTGACTGCCACTGTTACAACTCCCCACCACCATAACCTCGTTTCCTCTCCCAGCCGTGGTGAGTGAAGGGCACCTGAGTGGATACAATGACACCTCGGCAGCACTTACTAAGGATATTTCCTCTAGTTCTGAGTGCTCCCAAACAGGCAAAGGGGCCAAAGAATCCCAGCAGCAGCCTTGAGGTTGAACTGCAGCCCCTTGCTCTCACCAATGCCAGCTGCCTACTTCCATTGGCTTGGCTGTGTTCCCTGAACACCTTGCTCCTGGGCAGGTGTGGCAGGTTAGAGCACTCAAAAGTAATGAAAGATGATTTTCGATTTTGCCACTTGTCTGTACTTTGACTCCATTATTCCTTCAAAAAGGACTATGGATTAAACAAATTAGGGAGGGGGGGGGAAAGGATAAGAATGGTATTTCGGGAGGAGGAAAAAAAGCACATTTTCAAGGAATTATATAGAAGGTAATAATATGTTAAGGATATTTTTGAAAGTTCACTTAATTCCTGCCTTTCAAAAAGGTTTTAACACTGTAGCTGACATTTAGGTACCTAGTTTTAATCAAAGAGAGAGATGGTTGGATTTAGGTTAAATATCATTCCTGTCAACTCCTCTTTTGGTTTAACAAGAGTCCGTGTGTGTGCATAAATACGTATGTGGGTGCATATCTATTTTTAAATATACATACTTGTGCTGTATGTAGTGTACATATAAAACTAACTTTATGTAAATACAAGTTATGTGGGGGAGGATGTAAATTTCTTCTGCCTTTCTTTTGTGAGGATAGAAACTTGAGAAATAGTCATTAGGTTCACTTTTATTTGTAAGAAGTCTTTTGCAAGATCAAAAGATAAATTTATTGCATCTTCTTCTGGCATTGAGAAGGATGAATAGCAGAGTTGTTCCCTGTCAGGTATTATCCTAACAAGTTATGGTGAATCTCAGGGGGTTACCTGTGCCCCCCCACTTGATCAGTATTGCAGTCTGTTCTTAAACTACAGAACAAATTCAGAGTGCCTATCTTTTTAGTAGATATGTATTAGTTTATAAAAATTTGTGTCCCTCTTTTAGCTATTGATTTTTATTTTTTACTGCCCTAATGTATGTAATTGTTTCAAGTGAAGATTTTTATGAATAAAAACATGCTGTTAATTGACAAGACTGTCAGTTTTGAATCCCTTTTAGATTGGGAAAAAAGGTATTTTTGAGCTTGAATTGTCCAATATTCAGATGCACAGGAGGATGCTCAGTGGCATTACTTTTCCTGTTTGAAAGTTATGGACTAGAGGCTTATCTTATTGCAGACACAAATACTTTTTGGACCACAGTAGGTTCTCTGCAGCTGTGCAGCAATTCTGCTTTTGAATTATGGTGTTTTCTCCACCACTGCTTGTTGAACAAGGCCGAATAAGGTTATGGAAGTTGTTTTATGTGTTGAGTTAATGAACTCAATGAGAGGCAAAATGCAAAGGCTGAAGAGATCAGAATCAATCCTTCGCTATTGATTAAACACACCTTGCAAACCCATCTGAACTTAATTGAATCTCTTGATTTAAACATTACATAACTGTTGTATTTTTTCCCAGTTCTGTAAAAGACCCAGATGTCTGCTTTGACAGACTGAAAAAAATTTAGGCAAATTTTCAAGGTTGAAGTGCTGTCCTGAATTTGATCTGTTCTGCATTTTGTCATGCCATGCTCTTTGCCCTGGCACAAATATGAAACCAACTGTCAGCTTGTGGGGAAAAAAACACCCTGGCTGTCTTTTTAAAAAGACAAATGCATCGCTTTGTAAATAATACAATGTAACAAGAGTTTAGCGATACTGAAGGGCAATTCCAGAGTTGCTTTTATTCAATGTCTTTTTTTTATCTTTAAATACAAGGATTATTTTGGGGAGTGTGTATGTGTGTGATAACTACTGGAAACTGGAGCTGTGTATTAGCCCATTGCTGAAGACAGTGCATTTCCTTTTTAGTAGCTATTGCTTGCCCTTAAATATGTGTACAAGCTAGTTTGGAACAAACATTTCTGTTTAATTAGTTTTGATACATTTACCTTGCTTAGTTTCTCTGCTTACTGAGTCTTCCCTCCCACTCACTCCTCCTAATCTGAGGACAAAATTACAGTCACGATAGCAACTTTCTAGATAAATTTATTTGCCTGTGGAGGAAGTGATTTAAATTAGGTGTGATACTTGGTGTAGTTCACAGAAATTGCTGTGTGCCTGTGCAGCTTTGCTTAGGTTAGGTGAATCATGTTTGGAGGCCAGGGCAGCCCCAGAAATTTGGAGGTCATCTACTGCAGCTGGCAGGTTTGGACATGCTGTTGGTTAGTGTTATACAGCACCCTTACATCAGCGTATGGAGAGCTGAAAATATTTAGGAGGTTTCAGTTTGAAGATGTCCTCATTCTAGAATTCCACCAGAATTATCTACTTTGGCAGAAATTTCTCAATAGTCTGGGAATAATTGTACATTGTTTTTAAGAGACTTGTGATAAATTTCTAATCTCTTTTAAATGTAGTTCCAGACTTAAAGTGAATGTTGGTTTTTTTAGGGCTAGATATCTCATGTTCTCATTCACTCTTAAAGGTATATCTCAAAAGAAAAATCAGGGAAGCTTTGCTGCTATTATGTCTCAAATAGGCTGAAGACTCTGCTTTCTGTTGTCCTCTGACAAAATATTTTAAAAATTTTGAGTAGTCAGCTTTGATTCACTCAATATGCTGTGCTTGCAGACTTCTGGGATTATTGTATTTCAAAAGGATAACAGGGATGATGTTGTGTTAATCTGGAACCACTCATTTTGTCTAAAGCAATGCAGTAGCTCTCATTTTGGGGAGCTGTCAATGCTATGTGCTGTTCTCTTGTCTGGGGACCTGCAACAGTGCAGGGAATGGGAAAGGGTAAAAGAGTTGTTGCAAAAATTTGGAAGAGACCAGCTGCTTGTGATCTTAGGAAGATGTCAGAAAAAATCTGCAAGGTCCAGATAGGCAGAGTCATCTGATTTATATGTTTAGGAGGTTGATTTTTTTTTCTGTTTTAGAACTAATTAATGTTTTCTAAATAAAGCATTCTTTTAATCCAAAACCCCTCCTCTGCAGTATTTTTAAGACATCAGGGAAAAATCAAAACCAGAAGGCAAGACCAGGTGTGTTGGTGCCCTTCTTTTGTCCTTAACATTGACACTTTCTATGGTACACAAACGTGACATAACCTTTCAGTACAACATCTGGCCTGTTTTAAACATGTGTAATCAGTCAGCTGTAGGGTAAAGAAATTAATTCTTAGTTAAAGTTTAAAAACATCTTAATAACCGTGATGACAATAATGTGTTTTTTTATCTCTGCATATACTGAAAGTAGTTGGGAGTGATTTGGTTCTTCATGAGTCTGTTGAACTTTTCTTTCTACCCCCATGGCTTTGTGGGTGACATGTTGAGAAACACTGCTGAAGGAGTGGGTTGGAGTGAATGGTTGTGTCACAGGACACCTGCATATCCCAATCCTTCATTTTAATTAGATTTTAAAGTGTTCATAAACTAACTTTCATAAATTAAAAAACAACTGATGGGTGGCAAGGAAAATGTGTGATCAGGTAGTGCATGTACTTTTTTGTGCCTTGAGGCAATGGAGTGGGAATATTACATTTTGGGCAGATCCCAGTTGGATTTGTGGACAACTGGGACAACAAAATTTTTTGAGACAGAAATAGAGAGAGGATGATTCATAGGCAAAGGTGTCTGGAATAGAGAACAAAGAAGGATGAATCAGCAGGGAAAAGAAAAGTGATGAGGTTTACGGAGATCATGGCTTTAGAGTGAATGTGAAAGGGATTATAAAGAAGTTTGGGCTGGGAGGAAGAAGTCGTATAAAAGTGTCAGGTATATAGCATTGGTTTGGCCAAGAGAAACTGTAAGAAGTGAATCTGGCCTTGCAAGCTCTCAAGGTAAAGTATTGCCTAGTTTTCTAACACAGAAAAGTAAGTATTTCCACCTCCTGCTCTTGTTCCTCTTGCTGCCCCTGCTCCCCTTGCACACTGAGCTTCAAGTCATCCTTAGTCACTGGCAGGATGTCAGTATTTCCTTAGGAGCTTTACCAGCAATTTCATAGTGTCTTACAAGTGGGTATATCTATTTATGGAAAACTTAAAATATTCTCAGGATTTGACAAAGGGAAGTTTGTAATTTAATTTATGTGTGTTATCTTCAGGCTGAACAAACAATAAAATACTTTAACCTTGCATGTGCTCACTTGGTACTAATAGGCTTTCTTGAACAAATGTTTAATGTGTGAACCAAGGTCACTTTAAACCTATGGAAGTATATGTGCAGATTAAATGTATTTAAGGTTTGCCTTTGGAATTATGCATTCCATTTTCCAAATATTCTTTATTGGAGCAGCTTGATGGGTTGGTAGAGTATAGTAATCATGGTTTGAATGCCTGTAGTTTACAGTGATGTTCTTGCTATTTTTGGCGGGAGGCAGATTTCTGTAAGAGTGGCTTAAAAGCACAACATTGCTCATGTTCACATTTTGAGGGCTTTTTGCATTTTTCATATGCTTTTTATATCATCTCCTATCTTGCAAAACCAAATGCTTTTGCCCTTTTCCAGAGTACGTAGAAAAACTATTTTTAAAAGTTCTTTTCCATCTGTTGGTTTCACTTATTAACAGAGAAGAAAGACTGTGAAGGAGGTGGAAAGGAATACAGCAGTTGAAGATGGTATTTAATTCAGCTCAACAAACAAGCACGTTTTTAATTATCTTTACGTAGCTGTTTCATTCAAAATTCTCTTGAAGAAAATCTTTCTTCTGTTTTGAAGGGCCTAAAATTGTCTAAACATGTCAGTGCAGTCTTCTTGACTTACATTAGCATTTGTTAAAATAAGAGGTGAGACTGCCCTACTGGTGATTCTTCCTCCCCCTCTCCCTCTCTGTGAAAAACATGGAAACAAAACTGTTCCTAAATCTTCAGGATTTTCCTTCTTAAAAAAAGTGCTTTTAGATAGCATTTTGCAACAATTTAAATTGAATTAATAGCAAACATGATGAATGTTCATCTATATGTATTTCATGACAGAATTTCAGGCGGCTATATAGAACCAGCAGGGAAGTAAGTCACTAAACCTTTCCAGTTAAAATTGGTTCACGTTGATTTCTCCACCTCTTAAGCCAACATGTATGCTCACCTAAGGAGGAAGCAGTATTTGCATTTTCACTAGTTCTCTGCAGTGATGGACTTCATTAAGTGACTCAAATTTCAGTGAGTTGTGGAACACTCAGCCACTTCAGCCTTGTTTTAAATTTGAGTTGATGGCGGAAGAAGGGATTGCGTGCTTGCTGCTGTATGCTTGTTTTCTCTGTGCCCTATCAGCACAGTTTTTCTTATCATTAATGCTGGTCTGCTGATTTTGCCTCCCCAGGGGGAGACACAGTCTTCTTGACTATCTGGTTACCACTGTTTCCTGATATATTTGTGAGTCAATATGTTTGCTTATTTTTAGAGAAGTGGAAGGAAACAGGGAAGACCAAGGAAGTTGACAGGAACTGAGGGGAAAATGGTTTGCAGCAAGAGCTTCACCTTTCCTGTGATGGGTGGCAGTGGGTCAGCCTTTTCCCCCTCTCTCCTGCAGGGTTCAATGGCAGGAATTGGATTGCTTGCTTTTGAACTGCTCTAGACAAGGAGTATTATTTGGAGGGACGATAACCACGGAGGAAACCCCTGTGTGTAGAGATGGGGTAGGATGGTGTTGGGTTAAACAGCCTTGGGTCTAGCCAGGCCTTTTGCCTCTGATTACTGAAAGCTTGTTTTTGTGTGTGTGTGTATATTTCAGAGCATATCTGTGATGTGTTGCTACTCAAGTAGTGTAAATGAATTCCAATCCTTAAAGTAAGGCAAGAAAATAATTATACAATTTGTAATTAATGTTGCTAAATGGTAGGATTTGGGAAATTCCATTGTGTTTCTAGAGTCGCCTAAGAATCATAATGTCTTAAAGCTCTTGTATAATACCTGGGAACCTTGATAAGGAGGTGGCAGGTGTTGCTGGGTGTACAGTTGGACATGTTTTCTTTTTTTCCCCCCCTAGTGATTTGAATTTAGTCAAAATATTTCTGAAAAACACTGAGTTTAAAATTGCATAGCTCTCTCCAAACAGGTAAAGAAACATTTACATGTGCTACTATCAGGAGTACATATAATTTTAATTATGTTTCCTGCCCGACCTCAATTTTGAATGGCACAGCTGGGAGGTAACTGGAAAGAGGGCAGATGAGAGGAAGATGATTGTGTCAGAGAAGTTTATGAGGGCTCTGTCTTGGAAACTCCTTTGTAGAATTCTTCACTTAATTAGCAGCAGTTGAAGGCTTTTTTCTTCTTTGAGATCCCTCATCCTTCATCCGTCTACGGTAATAGAGAACAGATTCATGGCTGAGGGAAATTCTTCCCTGTTTAACTGCGTGCCCCCAGATATTCCTGCTCCAAGTGGTATCCATTCTGGCACCAGGCTAACCCCTGCCCTAACAGAACTCTCTTCAGGCACTGCCAGAACAGTCTGTTTTGTTGTGACAAAATCATGACACTACTTATTCTCCCTTCATCTTTATCTAATGCACTTCAGATGCCTTTGTATGTATTCCTAATTACTGTCTGTTCAACTCAGTCCTTGATGATAGGCCAAAAGAGTGTATTTTGCCACACTGGAAAGATAATTTTATGAAATGGTGAAGTCAAATGTCTTCATGCCAATCCCATGCCCACCATCCCAGTTGTGTTTCGCGCTTTTTCTTTCTCATGTGTTTTTGAAAACAAAGTGTAAAGAAAGGACCAGCAAAGATGAGGTTCATGGAGTAGCAATGTAGAGACTGGGGAGAAGGACCCATCCAGGTTAGGTCACAGTTTGCAATATGGATTATGGAAACAGAGTGAATCTATGCTGGGGACTGTTTGCTCTCACAAACTTCAGGTTAGTGTGATGATTCACAAAAACTGGATCTGTGGTCATCCCCTTCATTTACAATATAGTGCAGCACTTTTTGCATAGAGCATCATTTTAATGGGGTGAACAAGCTGAGTGAGAGACTAGTGTTCAGTGAAGATGAAGGTTGTGAAGCATCTGCTCTCGTCTCCCAGCCCTGTTGACGCTTTGCATGTCATTTGATCCATTTGGTCTGGCCTAAGAATCCTGTTATAGAACTCTGTTTAGAAAGCATTTACATCACACTGCTTCCTTTTGTCAGTAAGTATACTTGAAGTAAAAATCTATGTAACAGTGACTGTGGAAGGTGGAATGTGCAAATCTAGTCATTTGAAGTCATGTGGAAAATCTTCCACCAAGTTTGTGTGATTCAGAATTCTGAATCTACAATCTGAACGCAGAATAGACTCTCATATGTTAAGTAAAACAAGGCTTCTCTGAAAGATCTTACTGGACTTCTTACTCTTGGTTTGCCTTTGGTCATTTACAAGTTCAGCCAGGTATTAAAGGCAATGGGAAGAAGTGAAAGTATAACTTGAGGATCATGAAATGCAGTTAATTTCAAACCATGTAATTCAGTTTAAATTGAAACTTAACTGCATTTAAATAGATGGGCTGCCAATTTATTTTCTAATGCAGACATACCAGCTTTCTGCTACTTATTGTCTATATTAAAGCCTTCTCAATGCTTGTGTTTGTCAGATTGCACGTGACTGGCATAGCGCAACATTGCATGGTTACAACCTCTCTTCTCACTTGCAGCTCTGTAAAGTATACGTGCTTTCAGTAACTTGAAATTTGGACTTTTCTAGGATTAATCATCATAGATAAATTCTAGGCCTGCACATGATTTGCTTTCTCTACCAGTTAGTGTGGTGGCAGTCTTGTGAAGGAAAATTTACAGACTGCGTATGGATGGTGGAGAGAGTTCCTGAGGATAGGCCAGGGGATGTTGTGCACCCACAGCTGCCTTCCCTGTTACAGAGGCATCTAGAAAGCCTTTGGGAAGTCCAAAGGAATTGGTACTACAGCAGGAGAAGAGGCTGTTGAAACCTTCTGGCTTGGTTTTTCTGGGTAGTTAGGAATTGTGGATTCTCCTTCTCAGCTCCAGTCTGGTCTGGTCACCTGGTGACACTATGGAGGGCTCTGCAGCTGTTACCAGCATTTCTGAATGAGTTGCAGCCTTAGACCGGGGTGTCACCCCAAAAATGGTATTAAAAATTACAAGTGTCCAGTGTGTATTGGTGCTCATGCTCAGTGGAGCTCCACGGTCATTGGGAAGGAAATGGTGAAGCAAAACGCTATCATAGAACATGCTGATGTAATAGAAACTTGCTATAGGGGAAGGGATGGTTCATCATGCAGAAAAACTGTTTTCTTAAAAGCCAAGAGGCTTAGATTCCAAGTAGTATTTATCCTTGTTTCAGGTCTACATCCTCCCTTAAATTCAATATCTTACTCTGTGAGGACAAATAGGGAGGGCACTTTCAGAACAAAGGTTATTTGCTAAATGAAGAAATATGCTATTTCAATTTCTTACTATAGAAAAAGATATTTCTTTTCTTGTACTTAATATTCTCTCAAAAACACCTGCTATTGCACTTTGGCAGTTTCTGTTCCTGGTTTTTGGTTTAAAAAATATATATGTTCAGATATATTAAAAATTAGAATGAAAAAAATTCTTATGCTTGCTAGCTCAATATTTGAGTTTGCTGTAAGAGTGAAAATTTTCTTTGCTGCTTCTGTGTTATACAAGGTATGCTTGCAGTATTTTCTATTAGACATGAAGCTATGGTAAGCTTTTGAAATTATTTTGAGTGGCTAGTAATCTTATCTAAAAATGCAAAGTGTGTACCCTTTTGGCTTGAGTGTTCTGAATATTGTTTTTTCTCCCTGCATACTACAATAAGGATGCCTTCTTCAGACTTAGCTTGTGACTTCCAAGAGCCATATTAGGTGTGTGTATTTTTTATTTTTTGCAACTGAGCATTTTAAAGCAGACTTGGACTAAACAACAGTCCTGATTTTATACAGACTGAAAACCTCTGAGTTTTACCATCCCCCCTTTCTCCATCCTTTTGTCCACATTGGCAGTAATGGCTTTACTCTGCTCCTTGTGACAAAGATGGTATTTTTAATACTTTGTGCTCTTTCCCTGTATTTCCTCCCATTGCCTTCAGACTTGTTTTTTTCTGCCCTGTAATACTTTCTCAGATTATTGTCTTTGCTTGTCTATTCCTATACTATTTTATACTAGAGTAACAACTTCTAATACTTCTCTTTTTGTCAATTCTAATTGAACTATTGTGTTACATAGTTACATATGTCATTTATTATGTGTTGTTTTATATATATATATAAATATGTATAAATGCAAAGAAAAACACTCCAAGGAGTCTTCTGTTTGTTTGGATTGTGAGGGACAGCCCTTGCACAGGTGTGTTTAGAGTTTATGACTTGACCCTTCTGACTTAAAAGGCTTCTCAGGTTTGAGTGTGTGTAGGTGTTTAATGAATGTTAATCCATTAAGAAAGATGAAGAAATGTACATGATGATATGAGCCCTTAATTCAAATTTCAGCTTAGTAAAGCTTTGTACAGGCCCTTGAGAAATTTGTTACTCCCTATTATGCCTGATGTGAGTATAACAGATTTTAAATAGCTTGCTTTGTTTGCTCTTTCATGACCTGCTCACTGAGATATGGAAAGCAGATAGCTGTCCAAGTCTGATTTGGAGTTAATCATATCTATCTTAATTTCATCCTGAGTCATAAAGATAGGACTCTTTGTTTAACAGTCATGTGACCTCAGTTGTCTAACTTGAAAAGGTAGTCTGTCACGTCTTTTACCTTTTACCAGTGAGTTAAGGTGTGCTTCTAGTTCCTCTTTGCTTTTATCAGCTTTTCTTCCCTAGTTAAAACTTCCTTAGTTGAGAATCATGGAGCTTTTTTCAGTAAGCAAGGTAGCTGTTGTTGTTAGGGCTTTTTTTCTCCAATAGTAAGCTCCCCCTTAATTGTTTTTGTAATTTATTTTTTAATGATTTCTAGTGGATGGAGTCCTTTGAGAGGGCTCTCTTTCCTAGTATGCTGCAAAGAGGCAGTCTAACCTGTGAGAACCTAGTTATGAACAGAAATTGTTGGGAATGTTTTTAAGGGGATGTGAGGTAGTTTTCCAATAAACTTTTAATTGACAATTAATATTCTTAGAGACAATAGACTGGCTGAAATGCATCTTAATTTTTCTGCATGGCTCGTCAGAGCTAAATGTAAATGTTGAATGTTGGTTATTCAACCACAGAAACAAATGAAGTGGTTAACTGGTTTCCAAGTGCAGTTGCTGTTATCAGGCTCATATGAGTGTATGTGAGGTGTTATTGTGTGGCCACAGTGTTTTCTTTTGGCTTAGAGTATTCCACAATTCTAATACTATGTATGCTGCTGAGCTGCTGCCATCCTTGCTGTGTGAGGAGGCACTAGAAGTTGGGCTGAAGATGTGACACAGGTAACCTTGAGACTGTGGTAGGAAACCCTGTAAGGCTGTAGGGAATGTTCTGGGTTTTTTTTCTCTATTTTCCATTCTCGTACAATCTTCAGGCCCTTCACACAGCAAACTTCACCACTGGGATCATATCCATAGTGCCTGTATTTTGCTTCAGGGCTTTTTCTAGGGAGGTGGACAGCAAGCATCCCTTACCCCCAGACTGGGCTGTTCTTTGGGCTCGAAAGAGGAATCACAGGGGGGGCCTGAGGGGCAGGGGTTTGAGAAAGTGGTACTGTGTGCAGCTGTGCAACACTGCAAATCCTCATTATCCTCTACCTCCTGAATCACACTACTACCGTGCTATTGATGTATAATCACCCATAGTGTGGGAAACAGTGCTAATGTTTATTGGCTTTGTCTTTACTCTGCTTGTTCGTGCCAATTCTCATCTATAATACAGCTTGCATAAAGACATATCAATGTGTAATGAATGCTGAACATCTGTATGGAGCACTATTGGGCACTTTTTTGGTGAAAGTATTTGGAATGCTGGCTGACTATTTAAATCCCCACAAAGGAATTTTATGATCTTGCTGTTTTATGAAACTTGCCCTAAGTATTTAAAGACAATTTTGGGCTTTCAAAAACAGCTTTATTGAGTGTTAGTGCACCTCTTGAGTTTGAATTGTGCTTTTTCAGTAGGCTTGTGTTTAAAAGAGAAAAGTAACACAAAATTATTGTATCCTAAACTGTATGTCATAAAATATACCTCTACTATGTAACATGTTCGGTATTTTTCCTATTGATGCTCACTTGAATTTCAATGCCATCCACAAAAGGTCTTTTCTTTTCCTTTTTTTTTTTTTTTAATTCCAGTTAGCCATTAGGAATTAAATCAGATAATTATTTAATGGGTAGTGTATTAATGGACTTCCCACCCTAATTACTAAAATGAGTGCATCACAAATGCACTAGTCAATCAATGACTGAATGTTAGTGTTGGATCTTGAAACTCTCTTCTTTTTCATTTAATTGCCTCAGATATCCTGAGATATCCTGTTTTTCTTCTGAATTTTAGTCACACCTCAATAATGTTTAGAGAGACAAATTGTAAACATTTTGTCATTGAACTCAATGCTGTTCTTAACTTGTTACCATTAACTGTTCCTTTTCATGACAATTGGAGATGGTGATTTTGTTAAATGAGTAGGACCTTGTTTGGTTCTGCCCCATAGCTCTTTAAGCTCTATTAGTGATGGTAAAGTGTGAGCTGGAAATACGTGAATGTGTGTGTATCGATACCCATCTGTCAATTAGATAGAACCCTACAAAGGCACTCATATATAGGGTTATGTATATTTAAGGCTCTGGCCTTTATTGTCCTTATGCTGCTTTAATGTAAAATTCTTACTTTAGACCTGAGATGTGCGACTCAGCAGTAATTATGAATTTATATCAAGGTTTTAAGCTGCAGAATTGTTGTTGAAACTATTTTATTGAAACCAGTCAAAATATGTATGCTATGAGCAGTAATAATAAGACGTGATCAAGGGCTGGTTTTCTTTGTGTGGTTTTCCTCCTAAATACTTGGGATATATTCCAGAGGCCAGGCTAAAAACCCTCTTCTAGGAATCAGAACCAAGAAAAGGGAATTTCATTGAAGAAATTCAGTAAGAGGATTAGTACTGTGGCTTGTAAACAAGAATAACAAAATAAGAGCGTGTTAGTTATGCAACCTGTGTCATTTGAGTCTGCAAACCAAAGCTGTTTTCTTTTTCCAGGTGCATCCTAAGGTATGGACAGTGGGAGGTGGTTGCTTGCACTCTGCCTGCTGTGAGCCTATTTGGCTCATTTATCTTCTAGGTCAGGTGTCTGCTTGGAAAACCCCAGAGTACTGAGCTGGATCAAAGAAAAAAAAAATAAATCTGTTTTAAGTTGAAATCATTCAGTGATAGAAGACTGTGAATGTAACAAACTTGCTGTTGAAAATACAGAGATGGTAAAGGCTATTTTTTTACCTGGATCCTAACTGCTGAGCCAGTGGCCACATTGGCAGCTAAAGAGGTTTTGTATAGAGGGCTGCACATTAGGTTTCTGAATGCTTTTTTTTTTTTTTTTTTCTTTTGGTCATTGCTAAGAATGTTATGAATCGTTGCTAAGAGTTACCAAAAAAATCCTCAACAATTCCAGGTCAAATAGACTTGAAAGAAGATCACTGGCTATCATACAAGGATTGACAATAGTGCAGTAAGGCAGTATAATCCTAGCTTTCAAAAGACATCCATTTTCTTCCCCTCTCATGTGGATTGTTCTGGAAGTGCTGAATAGCTTCTTAATGAGTCATAGGTTGCAACCCAGCCTGTGCTATGAGTGTAACCCTCTTTCCCCCTTTGGTCAGTTTATCACAGAGCTGACACAACATGACTCTTTCAACATAGCTTCCAGTCAATTATTTTGAGGCCTTGAAGTCAGCCAGTATCAAGAGCTGCTGATAAGAGTGCAGGTTTTGCAAAAATGTTAATGGAAGAGAGGGAATGCATTTTTATCCCTCCAGGCAACCTGTCTCCTTGAACCACTGCTGTCCCCTGCTAAGAAGAGAAAATGACCTTCATTGTATAACAGCTCTTTGTTACTGAAGTTATATTTCTATATTTCACTTTTCAGATGAGCCTTTGAATTCAGAAGTAAGCTTTCTGCTGTTTCACAAGTAGGCTTCAAAGAGTGTGTTGGTTTTAGAAATGAGGCTTTTCCAATGTTTGCATTTTCTGAATGAATCATTGAGTTTATTCTCTAAAATGAGAATAAATGTTCTACTGTGGCCCAGCCATAGATAGACTAGATGCATCTATCAACAACTTCTGAATTTTTTTTTTTTGAGGGAAACATTAAGGTAGATGTGTCACTGGCTTTTTTTTTGCGTTTTCTAAAGTCTTATTTTTAGAATGGCACTATCTACCAATAGCACTGCAGACAATATTTCCTATCTCTTAATATTACTGAGAAGTTACATCTCTAAATCCCTAAATTAATGTGATAACCACTTTCAGTGACTTAGGCTAGTTAAAAAAAGCATGTTATGTTATACACTAAAGAGATGATGCATACAGCTACACACCCCAAATAAGTGTGAAAGGAACATGTCAGTGTTGTAGCAATCAGTTATTGGTTCCCTGGCTTCTTGTAGTTTCAAAATCCAGAGTTGTGTATATGAACCCAGCAGACCTGCACGGAGGAGTTGAAACTGTTGTACAATCCACTTTTATATTTTGAAAAATCTGTAGGAGAAATTACCTAGTAAGTCAAACTTTTGGACTTTGTGTGTGCTGTTTTTCACTTAAATTATATGAAACATAGATACAAATTTGAAAAACATCTCTGCATATATAAAGCAAGCAGGCTTATTCAAGCTGAATTTTATGTAAGGAAATAAACTTTTGATGTGAATACAGAGAATGATGCCAGGATGAAGCAGAGTTTGATAGAGCTGTAGTACAAACCTGTTGTGATTCCAGGCTGGACTTTTTTTTTGTGAACCTCTTTGCATGGCTGGTGTAATTGTGCCGTAATTTTGCTTCTGCTCAAATTTTGTTTGTGATACTGGCAATGCTGTTGTATGATCATTTAACTCTGAACTTCTCCAGCTGCTTGTGGAAGTAGTTTCATATACCACCAGCAATATAGTAGATGTCAATCATGCAAAACTAAAATGTAAGACTTGCCTTGCTAAAGTGATTACTGTTTCAGAATGTTGTTTAACCTTTACGGGCCACCTTTCATAATCTTTTTCATGTGTTAATATGAATCTTTCTTATCTGATTCATTCACTTACATGAAATAAGTCTGATTTATGCAAAAATGGAAGTGGTAAGGAAGGGTTTCAACCTAGTGGAAGGCAATGTAATTTTGTTTAGAAAGGTTTATTCACATAACTATGAAGACAAAGATGTAGCGGACCTTGATTATGGTCTAATGCACTAATTAAATATTTGAGGTGTGCTTTGATTTTCTGCATTTTTTTTTCTCTGTATCCTTCAAGTGATGTCATAGCCATAAAAAAATTTTAGCTTTCTGAAATTTGATTAGCTGCTGTAAAAGTAGTCTTTGCTTTGAAACAATCTGCTGTGAGATGTGTAGTGACAGTAAGCTGAACAACAGACTGAACTGTGCAGACACCACTCAACTGTTTCTTAGGTGCTGCAGTTCTAGGCATGTTATTTAAAAAACATTTTAAAAAGTTAGAAAAGGTAGTTTTTTAAAATCATAAGGAAGTCTAAAAATTGTATGCTTCACATTTTTCTGTTGTCAACAGGGCATTATTAATCTGTTAATTGAATATTTCAGTGAAAAGAGCTGTCAATCATATCCTGCCTTTTCTCCCTCCTGCCCCACATCCCCACAGATAAATTCTTATTTTCACACATAAAAGTAACATTTACTTTTTAAAAAATGAAATATATTTTTCAGCTTTTCAGGTGTTTTTATTTCTTATGCTTAATGTGTTTTATGGTAACTTTTCCAAAGAACTTTTCCAGGTTCATTAATTTTGTCGTTGTTGGTTATTAGAATCTGTTGTCTCTTTATATTCATGACATGAATCCAGCAGGGCTGGATTTGGGAATAGCTGGCTGGTGCCAATAGAAGCAGCAGTTTGAATATCACTGTTTAATTTCCTCTTAAAATGGATCATGTTTCCTTTGGGGCTCTATACACTGGAAATATTCTAACCAGTTTTAAAACTGGTTGGAACACTTCTGTAGATCATGGTCTCTTCTTCAAACAACTCTGGTTTGTCTGACCTGTTTTCTCTTGAAATAGCTCAATAAAATGACCCCAGACTGCAGTGTTAATATGCTGCTTATTGCTCTTCAAACACACTGGGAGTCTCTTGTTCCACTTAGAACTGTTCCTATACAATTCTAAGTTCAAAATCACTTTGCCTTTATTTCTTCTTGTTTCAGTACAATATGTTGTCAAGCTTGCCTTCTAAAAGGTCAAGAGGATTTGTAGGTGTGAGCACAAATTTGAGAGTGCTAATTAGGGAAACCAGTGTAGAATGTACCTATTTGAGGCTTTTAACAGCTACTAAATTGAGTTTGAATTGTCTTGATTTGCGTATAAATTTAGGTCAAACCTGTGAAATTGTTCTGACCAAAGATTTGTTCATAAATCTGATATTTAGCTGATAGCACAGTACTCTGTATTAGGAGGTCAGGGTTCACTTCACTGTTACTATTGCTCATGTAAATCTGGCCATTTCTCTGTGTTATGTTGGCTTTTTGCTCCAGTGAGACTTATTTTCTTTTCAAGTGGCAAACTACATCAGAATGCTTTGACTTTGAGCAAAATGTTTTAAGGCTTTTCCCCCCTGCTTGTATGGGGGAAAACTTACCATTAAGTCCTCATGGCAAGGAAGCATCACAACTTTTTGTTTGAGACTTCTTCTCCACTTCTTCTCTGTAGAAAACAAATCCCAAAAAGTCACCACAAACAAAAATATTTTTGGCTGGGCAGTGATATAAAACTATTGTTGTTTACTGGCTTTACAATTTTATCTTAAGCACTGAAAGTTGTCTTGTTTTGATAGGAGTGTTTAACATGTTGAATCCCAACTGAGCTTTTTTTCAGCTTTAATTCCTAGTATAAGCTGTTATGGCCATTTCCCAGAGGTGATGACAGCTCTCTGCTGCGTTTTTTTTCCACACAGATGACTAATACTGGGTATGCCCGTGGAGTGTTTTGAATCAGATATGGCTGAGCATGCTCCAAGCCTGAGGAACATCATGTCAGCTCTTATCTGGGGGCTGTGCTGACCCAATGCAAAGCTCAGGCTAGGCTAATATGACGTTTTTTTCCAATCTGGGCTTTTTAGTTCAGACTGGCCACTATGTTAACACAGTTACAAAGCTTTCCAGTGGCTCAGAGTGCAGGCAAGGCAAACTTGCTTCTGCTGTAGAACCGTGGCAGAGCAAGCCCCTGTCTGCCCAGCGTGGACGTGCCGACTGTATTTAGTGAGCCTGACAAATCACTGCTTGCCATAACCTGATGTTCTGTGGTTGCACCAGATAGCAGACCTTGGAGGAGCACCTGCAGGGAGGCCTTAGGTCTGTGGGCACATGGCTGAAGTGACAGTGGCACTTTCATCCCTTTAATAGGTAGTTAGTGAGGAGCCCACCTACTTTTGGAGAAGTGTGGATTAATTTTGTGCGTGTTACGTAGGAAGCTGTAACTGCAACCCTTATTTGATAATGGGAACACAGTTTTTCTTGTTAAAAAAGGGAATCTTTTATGTTTGTGCTCGTTAAGAGAGATTTCAATGTTCTTCCTCGACTTGGCTTTGTCTCTTCAATAAAAAAGTCTGGATTTTGGTAATTAGTGGGATATGCTCAAGAGAGTAGATGGATTTCAGGTGGTGATGACAAATCTTTTCTTGCATATGCATTTTCATTAATAAAAGACATAATTAGACTTGGTGTTCTTTACTCCATTAGCCAAGTTCCTAGCCATAGAAATCAAAATGACTATGCTTTTCAGATTGTCTCATTCCCTAATCATTGACTGTCAGAGACAAAATGTATTAAGCCATAGCTACTGCTCTTGTACTGAACACTTATTCTTGTTGCCTTTACATTTAGAAAGGTTTTTTTTCTGTCAGATTTTTAGAACATCCCCTCCTCAGCTGCAAGCAACATCACAAAATCCCCACTCTACTGAAACTCTAAAGCTGTTATACTTTACTTTTTCCAGTCGTAAAGTACTAACATGATGTTGCTAAAAGACAGAACTTGATTTTCATCACAGGACAAAGCACAAATACATCTCTTGGAGAAAGGGGAAAAGCATGAGCCAACACTTTTATAGTTCAAAAGAAACCTTAAAAACATGGTGTAGATAAGATGTCATTTTTTTGTCATACATGAGAAGTCTTTCTTGCACATTTCTATTTTTTAGCATTAAGTCAATATATCTTCACTTCTAGGCTGAATCTATACTGACCTTTTAATCAAGAGCTAACACTGCTGGTAATGTCCTCTAGGATGAAAAACTGCTGTTCTGTGTGCCAACATTTTGCTTGTAGGACAGAACACACCACTGGTATTCTCTATTTTGTATTTTTTGCATTTTAGTTGCTGCTATTTAAGATGAATTATAGAAATAAAATTACAATTCTTAGTATATGCTATCAAAGCAATTTGGTCTCCTGTCAGCTCATGCATTATGGAGGAAAAATTGTGGAACCTTGATAGAAAGTAATTCTTACTCACTATGGCATAGTTCCCTTCCCTTCCAACTTTTTGCTTTCCTCTCTCTGCTTAGTAAGCAAGAAGGAAGTGCTAAATGTAGATTAAATTGAGTTGGAGTCACTTAATGATCAGTTGCTTTCACTTACTAACCAGGAGAGTGGGTGGTCAAGTAAATGGTTCTATCAAAACTCCTGTATGTAGTGGAAGCTTCATCTCTCTTTCTTCCAGGAAAGTTATGTACTTGTGACACAATAATGAAGCATCCTAAGCATCTATAATATATAAATAAATTTTTGTATAGTTTGATGAAAGTTCCAACAACAAAAAAATTGGTCTTGTTTTCTTTTCTGTCAATTTAAAGCTCTCTGCTGCTCTTTTCTCAGTAGCAAGTTGTGAAGCTATAATGAGTGACTGATACATAGCCAAAAGCATGATAGTGACCATCATCTCTGGAAATTTCATGTTCTGACACTCCAGAAAAGCTAATTAGGAACAGCAGTGGCTCAGCAAGGAGCTGTTGGAGTAGTTTGCCATCAGACCTCAGGATGTGTCATAGGCTTTGAGATGAACTGAAACAAAACTGATTATTTAAGAATTGTTAATCCACCCTGTCTTTAGAGATTCCTCAGAAAGCAAATACTTCCTACTAATCTCTCAAGAGATAATTTGAAAACAAATGAATCTGTAAGAATAACTTTGGATTTTTTTAAGCACGATGTTATATTGTTGAAGAAATACAAGTGTGGTACAGATAGTTGTTAATAAAAGCTGAAACTGTTCTAGCTTTTGCAGGACTCAGTTCTCACAAAAATAAAATGGAGTGGAAATAATTAGAGCAGAGTATTTCAAATAGGGTAGGTGAAAATCTCCAAGTCTTCTACAATGAAGATATATTGAGTAATGCTCTATTGAACCAAAGCAGTAGTTCCTATGATCATCAGCCCTCTGTCAGTGCAAAGGGAGTGAAACACTGAGCAAAAGTGTCTTATTGCCAATGCCCCTGGGTAAATTCCGTTTTATTAAGAATGTTAGTCGTAAGTATATTTATGTTCATTGTAATATTGCATATTTGATTAAAAATAGAAATGCAGAAATTTTACCACTATTTGATTCCTGCTTATATTAGGAGGATATACAAAGTGGGTTTTTTTTCTGCAGAACAATACCCGAAGTCTTCTTTTTAAAAATGAAAAGGCCTAAACTTAACTAAAGCTACTTGTTACTTTTGTAATTGTTATCTTTAGGCACTGGCTGACTCATGACTTGCTCATTAATTGGGAGTTTGACATTTATTGTGATAATTCGTCATGAAGTAATTAACAACAGTGATTCTAACTAGAAATATTTTTATTATTTTTTTTCCCAAGTATTCATTCTGGTTTTTTTTGTATTTGATGACTTATATAAAAAGAATTTGATACCAAGTCTTTTTTTCTTGGGAAAAATCAAGTATGATATCTAATGCTTATTCACTGTTATCCTTTTCTTTCACATTTTAATACTTTTTTTTCCTTCACCTTATCAATTTAAATTAAGATGCTGCTGATAAAGGGGAGCACCTCTCCTCCTCCCCATTGCCTGCTATTTTTGACAACCTGAGTTGAAGAAAGCTGCTGCGTTACAAGCATTACCATGTGTGTAAATAGCCCCTGTATACATAACATCTCAACTCAAATATCTGTGTTAAAAAGTTCTTGTAATTTTAGCATCAATCTGCACTTACGTATTCCTACTATATTTAATCCTGAGTAACAGCTATGGCTTACTTCACATTGATTATACATATTTCAGGCACGGCTGATGTGAGGACTCTTCGGCAGGGTTATATCCTAGGGCAGAACTGTGTCACTCCAGTGCTGCTCCTCATCTTCTTTCTCTTCTTGAACTGACATTTTCTTCTTCTTGAATTCTTTACATCAGCAGCAATGTTCACTGCCCCCACCCATAGGCCGACTAGTATATTTGTATATCCAGTATATTCAAAACTCTGACTACTTTCTGTCATCTACTTGCTTGCAGATTAAAGCACCGGTGTTTGCATCTTGTAGAAATGTAAGAGCATTTAATTTTCATGATTTTCCTCTTCAGAGGAAAGAAAGATGAATCTGAAGCAATTAGTCTAGCATATGAATTGGTAGCAGGAGGTTTAAAGGTGACCTGAAAATGTTGATTGAATAAACTTAATTCATTTATGACTGTATAATTTAAAACTAATTCAAATTAGATCCTCCTCTGCTTACTTTCTGAAATTAGAGTTGCGAATTTCTGGTTTGCAAGACCTAAAAGCAGCAAAGAATTAAATTACTGTATCAAAGAATGAAGATGTCCACTTGTTCCTTAGAGCAAAAAAAGACAACTCTCTTCAGAGTAGCGTTCATATAAAAAACTTTCTGCCCTAAGGAAAAAAGTCTTTAGTTCTTTTTGTCTTCTCCCATCTGAACTGCTTCTAATTGTCTTTCCTATTTCTAAACAAATATGATTGGTTTTGGTGGTGTAGAGTTCATATGTTCTTCTATATTTCCTCTCTATAATGTACAGATTTAAGGATGATGGGGTGAGCTGAGGAGATGGCCTCACTTCATCTGTATGGTGAAAGTTCCTTTTCTTAAAACTCACTGTATATCCTGATAGTGCTGTTCCTACTCTGGCAAAGGAGATTTGAGGATTAGGTGGGATCCTATCTTTTCGTGTTTTTTTATTTGCTAATTGATTCAGAGTTAGTGAAGATCCTCTTTTCTGTTGTTTTTAGAAGTATTAATTGCAAAACTATCATGTAGTGGGTAGTCACTTGTCTTCAATAATATCTGAGAACACTTACCTTGCCTGACATTTTCTTCACAAAATATGAGAATAGATTTGGACCTGCATGTCTTTTTGTAACTGAATGCTGAAGGAATGAAAATTTTTATCACAGTCAGTCTCCTTCATGTGGGGTTGCCTGTTATCTAACGAATTAATTTATTTGTAGTACTTTAACTCTTTGATATTTTCTAATTGTCTAATTTATGGATTGAATGTAGTAGTATTGAGTGGATTGAAGTAGATGAATTAGAAAGGAGGTAGCAAAATATTTCTAGTAATCAACTTTCAAATTTCATTACTGTTGCTGTTGATGCGTGTGTAAAAAGGAAACCACAGCAGTTTTTGGAAATTAAATTTCTTGCATTAGCCCATGGCTGCTCTGGGTTGAAGCCTGTGCTCTGTGGGTTTGTTGCTCACCATATCTGCCTGCAGCTATGCTCCACTCAGCTGTAATGCAGCTGGGCCCCAGGCTGCTGCGTGCACCAAGGGCCTCTCTGGCCAGCACACAGGTGCTTTGGAAGCATCCTGAAGTAGCAAGGCTGAGTAAAACCTTATTTCTGTGTGGTTTCTTTTCCTTTTCTAGTGAGTTACCACTGACAAACTGTGACGTGACAAAGCTGGCACTAAGGAAAAAAACGTGATGTTTGATACCAAAACAGATCTGGGTACAATAAGTCAGATGAGCTTTCAGTCTTTGTGACTGTTTTAGCAAATGAGTATTCAAAGTGAGCGAATGGCAGAGCAGTGTGACTCAGCAGTGGCAGCTGGGGTAGGGAAACCATCTGTAGTCTGAAATGACACTCAGAGTAGTGCGGAGTTGCATGGCAGCTACGTGTAAGGTAGGTGGGCCCACACTGATGCAGGATATTCAAGCTGTGGAGTAGCAGCACTGAAGAGCAGATGTCCAGAGAGCATGAGGGGTCCCTGGGTAGATCCAATATTGCTGCTGTGTAGACTATTACTGTGATTTTTGGGCTTAGAGGGAGGGTGCTGCATCCAATTTTGTCAGGTGGCCATAGTAAGTCAGAGACCTACTGAGAGTGTTGCTGAAAGAGAACAGATGTGAATTGTTTTGTTAGAGCTCTTTTTTGGGATTGCTCTGCTACTGACTCACAAAAGCATTACTAGAGATGGAAAATATGCCAGTTGCAGTAAGAGCATGCTGTAACTGCCAGTTTGCAATTCCTGCTTCCCTCAGGATTAAAAAAGGTATTAACAATAGTTATCCAGACAGAAGTCATCAGCATATATGGATTGAAGGGTAACACAAATTAGAACTTTGAAAATGTGGAGCCCTAGTCCTCATACCCACTCTTATGGTCTGTTCTGTTGAGCTGCTCTTGCAGAGACTGAAAACAGTTGCTGGTGTTGTGGAGTAGGAAGAGATCACTTAGGGATTATTCTGGATGGGTTTGTTAGTGGACTGTCTCAGTGTACCTTCTAAATGGCATCAGTCATCAGCATTTTCTGCTACAAGTCTGCAAAATGGTGTGTCAAATTTAGGACCTCAGAACACAGCCAGTGCTAAAAATTACCTCTGCCACATTGACTAGTCTATGAGATGGATTAACAGAGAATCTTGCAGCAAATTCTGAGTGGTGGTTTAGTTCTACAAAATGTAACTCGTCTTTATATAACTGATCTGTGAGTCCCTGAAAATTCTTTTTGTTATTTCAAGGGAGAGTGTTAAGAGAATGGAGCTAGGCTCTTCTCAGTAGTATTGCTCTCAGCTGAGCAATACAATCAATGTCAGAAACTGATTCACAGGAAATTGCACCTGAAAATGAGGATGAACTTCTTTACTGTGTAGGTGACCATGCACTGGAACAGGTTGCCCAGAGAGGCTATGAATTCTCCTTCACTGGGGATATGCAAGAACCATCTGAACAGCATTTTGAGGAGCATGCTCTAGGATGATCCTGCTTGAGCAGGGAGGTGAGACCAGATGATCCACTGTGATCCCTTCCAAACTGACCCATTCTGTCATTTATCCTGATTTGAAGGTGATTGTTTCTGTCACCAAAAAGTGATAGTTCACTTTAGTGAGAGGGCTATGGACAAGGAAGATGTTGAGCTAATGGGATCAAAATGGTCTTGATAAGTCTCAACTTTCCCCTAACCCCTGCAGCATATCTCCCTTCCTGGATCACAAATATGAAAGTTGGTTCTAAGAGCTTGCAGCTGTAATGATGTGTTGGTGTCTACCAACTCTAGCTGATACTAAATTTGGCTGGATGACGAGGAGTGTTTTCTATATAACTGGTCTGTATAAACATGAAGACAAAAGTATAATCATCTGTGGGCTGCTAGTCACTACAGAGAAGGTGCTGACAATGTCTCTCTCTTTTCTTTGGACAGTAAAGGATGTGCTGGCAAAGTCAGTCATTTTCAATTTTCCTTGCTTTGTAGGTGGTATGAGATGCAAGCAGTGCAAGACTGAAGAGTAATGCTATTGGCCTCTCAGTCTGGCTCTCAGCTTTGAGCTGCACTTGCACTTTCATTCTCAACTTCAGAGATAGTATCAGGGCAGCTATAACTAAAATATCTTTTAAAAACTCTAAAAAGTTTCATTTTGTTAGCTACCCACAACCCTTGTACCTTTGCCAGGTTGACCATTCTGACTCTTAAACAGATGTTGTTGGCAACTTAAATGAATAGTATGGTAAGATTTCCCCTTCCCTGTATTGGATACCTATGGGCAACTAAAAGGAGGAAACATTGCCAACCAAAGGGTTTGCTTGCCCAGGCCTCCATGCTTTCTCATCTCCCTCTAAACACATCTTCATTATTTCTTATTTTAGTAATGAACTCTTGTAATCTTCTTTTTCTTTTGTGCTTAATTAACTCCTCATTCCCTTTTCCCTCTAACCCTCTGTGTAGTTTTAACTGTCTAAACCAGAGGAAAGCAAATCCAACAGCAGCAACAGAGGAATGGGTTTCTGCCAATTGCTGCCATGAGTTTTGTTGAGTTGAATTGGCTGGCTTTCTGTAAGTGGGCATAAACAGTGAAAGGTAACAGAAATAAAGTTTGTTCTTTGAAAATGGAGAGAGAGGAAGTGAAAGTGGAATGCAGCCAAAGTGATGGGCTTTAAAAAGAGTCTTTTCAGCAGTGCTGTGAATAGATAAGCGTGGGAGAAGACTTATTTGTCAAGGGCAGAGAAGAGATCCCAAAGTGATTGGGTTAAGGGGAGATGAAGCTGGAAGAGAGCGTGTCTCAGAAAAGCTGTTTAGTTATCCTTCAAAAATTGAGTATAGCAGGAGTGAAGGACACATGAAGAGGCTTGAAGGAATATGTCAATGTTGAATGATGGTACCTGTAATACTTGAGAAAAGAAGTGCTGACCTGAGATCAAGTGTGGAGTGAAAAAGGGTGGCTGTAACTTGCGCTGCACTTCTCTAAGATTGCCAGAAAGGCAGGCTGAGGTTCAGTTTAGACAGAAAACCACTTCAGATCAGGGGTATGATGGAGTCAACCCCACAGAAAAAAGGGTTTGCAAATGCATTTGTAGATGAGGACACCCAGAGATGAGATACAAACAAAAAGACCTGGAGTCTCTCTTTGTTCCTTCAAAGTGTATGCAAGGAAAGGACAGAATCTCATGGTGCTTGTGGGTGACATGGATTTGTACTTGAACTTAAAAATTCTCAATTTTCAGTACCTGTCACTTTTTTTCTTAACAAATTGTGGTATGAACAAAACATACCTGTTTTTCCACTCTCTCATGCTGATTGTGATATGGTAAAAAAATGAGGGAGGAAACTTTGGTCACACTTTGAGCCTGTTTTATTACAAAGTACTTATATTCCTCTGGTACTAAAGTGTTTAATTTCAAAATCAGCAAAATTTTTATTATGCTTGTTGCTTCATACATTGCATCCAGATTATGTGTTGGCTATTATGTATTGTTTTTTATATTGCATTTAAAATTTTGGGGGTTTTTTTTTTGGTGGTTTTTTTTTGGTTTTTTTTTTTTTTTTGGGTTTCTATGAAATATTTTCTTCTGAATCTATTGCTCTGCATTATGTTCTGTATTTTAACCTTTAAATGATACCTTGGTAGTGCAGAGCCAATGCTGAACTTTCTTTATGTTACAATAGAGAAAAACTAGGAAACAGAGAAGAATACTGCTTTTGTGAAGAGACTAGTGTTTTTATTTTCATTTTTAATTTTTTAAAAATTTATTTATGGTGACAAGTGATGCAAGCATTTGGACACACATTGTCCACTGAAGCAGTTCACATTTTTTCTTCTGGCTTTAAAAAAGAAAAAGAAACCACAAATGTGAAGAAATATTTTCTCTTTCTATGAGGTTTTGATTCTCAGATGACATACAGTAGGAGTTTAAAAAATTATATTTTAGTAACTTATCCTGCTGTCGCCTTTCTTTCCTTTCCCTAGAAAATTGCATACTGTTTTAGATAATGGCATACCAAAAAGTGAATGCATTGTCATACACACCTTTGTGAATATACTACCATAGGATATGATATACCACAGATATTGTGAAAACATGGGCATGTAATACTTGTTCAGGTCCTAGTTGAATATGTAAATGCCTTATCTAATTTGAAAAAAGAGAAGTTAGTCTAATAGTGAAGTGTTAGGTTTCTTTTCAGTTTTTTTCCTTTCAAATGTTCTCTAAGATTTATTATTTCTATTATAACCCTTAGGAGATGGAAAACTAGAACCAGACAAACATTCCAAACGTGGCTTATAATTTTGTAAAGAAATGTTCAGTATCCTTTTCTAAATTTTCTCCATTTTAACTCCTGAATTACCTTTTAGCTATTATTTAGCATCAAGCTGATGTTTTCCTGAAAATATTTAATTCTGCCTTAAAATCTAAAGACTGATTTATGCTCTGACTAGTACTGGCAGTGTCTGTCAGTGTCTACCAGGATGGTTTCACCCGTGGCTTTTCTTGCACTTCTGTGCAATGTGTAACATGAAGGGATATGTTTTCACTTGTGTGCTGAAGTGGTAAGATTGTCAGAATAGTGTTTCTCTGTTTCTTGCTGTGCTTTGGGCAGTGTGCCTTCAGGACACAGACAGATGATTGGCTTCAAAAGCTACAACTTCATTGCACAGACTAAAGTAGGTTTTATCTAACCTTTAAGCTTACACTATTTTAAAAAGCCAACTCAGTGAGAATGCTTCTCCATTTAAGAAGTGGAGAGATTAAATACAACTTGTATCTGCTTGAAAAATACTATAAGACAGTTATGTATTCTTGTAATAGTTAGTTTTATTGAAACTCAAGTGCAGATTTGCAGATAAAAACACAAGTTTAAAGTCCTTGAGCTCAATTCTCTGGAAAGCCATAAAATAATTTGCCTTTGTTTGTTAAATTGTAGTATCTACTATTCTGATTGTAAATATTTCTACCCTAAAATAGTGATTTCTTGCTAGAAGTTTACACACCTATTGCAATTTCTGTTGAAAGGTTTTTTTAATTGCACAAGTAAAATTAAGTTTGATGGCATATCAGTAAGTTTTGTCCAAAATGGTGTGATGATTTGTGCTGTTTGTTCATCAGAGGTCTTGCCAAGGATCAAATCTGATGAGAGAAGAGAGACATTCTTTGCTTACATTCACAATTTATATTTTGAAGTTCAACAGCAAGTAGTGACTTGGCAACAAGATATAAAGGAAGAAAGTGAGATTTTAGCATCATGTATGTTTCTCTGTGTTAAAGAGCTTTGCTGTCAGGTTACTCTCTCCCAATGTAATCTACCTAAAATATTTTCCTCGCAATTAGGACGTATTTTGATGAATCTTACTTTGCTGAAGGATGAAGTAACAACTAATACAAAGAGTAGTGTGTGAAATGAATCATCCATTTGACATTCATTTGATTCTGTAGGGTGTCTGTAAAGGAGGGATCAGATTTGTAAGTCTAAAGAGGAAAGATAGAACATAAAAGACAAATCTCTCTTTCTTTGTGTTTGCTGTTCTCAGCTTGTTTATTATGAATAGTTTTCATATAATTCTTGTTTTTATCTTAGGTTTTCTGAGATACTTTAGTCCATCTTTAAGCATAACATTGCAGAAGGCAATGTTATACTTGTCTTTGTGACTGAATAAAAGGTGTTAAAGCCAGTAAAGAAGAGGAGAACTTCAGTTTGATACCAGGGAAAGTATGAAGCATTGTTGAGAAAAGTTCAAGACATCATTTTAATAGGAGATTATGCAAGGAGAATACAGGAAAGGATGGGCTGCTCCCCTTAACTTTGATTCTGGGAAGGTGATGGAACAGCACATACTTGAAGCCATTTCCAGATCTGTGAGGGACATCAGCAAATCCTGTCTGCTTAGTCATCAGTGACATTGTTGATGCTGTGTTCCAAACAGGGAGAGTCCCACTGAACACCAGGAAACACTTATAAGCACTCATGGATTTGTTGTTGTTCGTTTGTTTGTTTGTTTTGTTTGTTTGGGCTGTTTTGTTTGTTTTGTTGTTTTTTCCTTTTAACTGTGTGGGTTACTGTGCAGTGGCAGAAGTTGCTCAGGGAAATTGTGGAATCTCTGTCCTTGGGGATATTGTTGGGACATGGTCTTATGCAACTGTGTCTAGATAGCTCTGCTTGAGCAGAGGGGTTGGACTAGATGGTCTGCAATAATCCCTTCCACACTCCAATGTTCTCTGATTTTGTGGGTTGGGGCCCATTATATCTTGAAGTTTTTAGTTGTTGGTCTGTATCTCATCGGATCTTTCACTAAATTTGGAAGCTTGGCTGTTTCCCATGGGTATAGAAACCTTCACTGCTTTCAAAATACATTTACACTGTTCTTCTTTCTAACCTCCTTTTCATCTTGCTGGATTCCATTAAAAGATATGCCTCATATTAAAGTATCTACCACTTTTCTTAATACAAAATAAAAAACTAAAGCAGAATCTGCACTTCTGATACAAAAGGTTTGGCTCTCAGCTTGGCAGTGCCTCTGTGTGTGAAGGTATATTTTTAAACTCAGTATTGCTCATTGCCCCTCCTATTCAGTTGTCCAAGTTCTGCAATTCACTGCTAGCTTAATTCTTTATGTACCTTGATGCTGTTTCTCAAAAGATCTCTTCTGAGAGGGTCTCATAATCCTCTTGAGACTCGGGATTTATACAATGACCGAACTCTTCAATCATCTCTTTACCTTCTTGGACTTATCTCCTTCTGAAACTTCAGAAATGACCTTTTGTAACAGCTTCTGTCATTTTCAACATCAGAGCTCTTCCATTTCCTTGCATTTAATCTTCCTTTTTGCATGACCATTTAATATTTTATACACAGTCATATGCTCACCTCCCCCTAGGAAGTCCTCAGCTTTCATGTTGTCCGCGTTCATTTTGAGCTCTGTACCCCTTCTGTTCCTTGAACTCCTTTTAAACTTCAGTCTGTATAACTTATGTACTCTTCTCTCATTTACTCATTTGTCTGGCTTCTGAACTGATGCTGTGGTAATTTGTGTCTGTTGTTCTCAAAGAGAAAGTTTTTTGTTATTTTTGAATAGTTGCTCCTATTGTCTACCTGGAAGCTTTTGCTTTTGTCTGTTGAATGAAGTTTTAATAACTGATAGCAAAAGAGGTGGGTTCTAGAACAAACTTCAAATAACTTTTATTGTCCCTTGTTTTGCTGTTTTATGGCTAAACTGTCAAAGTTGTAATAGGGTGGGACGAGATGCTAAAAAGCAGTGCCATGGAAGGGGACCTGGGGGTCCTGATTGGCAGAAGGTTGAATATGAGTCAGCAGTGCCCTGGCAGCCAGGAGGGCCAAGCATGTCCTGGAGTGCATCAGGCACAGTGTTGCAACCAGGCAAGGGAGGGGATTGTCCTGCTCTGCTCCGCACTGAGGCAGCCTCACCTTCAGTGCTGGAGGCAGTTTTGGGCACCTCAAAATAAAAAGGAGATTAAATTATTAGAGAGTGTTCAAAGGAGGGCAACAAAGATGGTAAAGGGCCTTGAGGGGAAGCCATATGCAGAGTGGCTGAGGTCACTTGGTCTGTTCAGCCTGGAGAAGGAGACACTGAGGGGAGACTTCATTGTGGTCTTGAATATCCTTGTGCAGGGAAGAGGAGGGGCAGGCACTGATCTCTTCTCTCTGGTGACAGTGACATGACCTGAGGAAATGCCTGAAGCTGTGTCAGGGGAAGTTTAGGTTGGATATTAGGAAAGGGTTCTTTACCTAGAGGGTGGTTGGGCACTGGATCAGACTCTCCACGGAAGTGGCCACAGCACCAGCCTGCCAGATCTCAGGAAGTGTTTGGACAATGATCTCAGGCACATGGGGTGTCTCTTGGAGATGGTGCTGTTCAGGGCCAGGACTTTGCCCAGATGATCCTGATGGGTCCCTTCCAACTCAGCTTACTCAGTGATGTGTAGTTGTTAGGCATGTTTTTGTGGTTGAGGTGGTGGCATGACTAGTAGAGATGGAAGTTGAGCTATGAACTTATTTCTTCCAAATCCTTGTTTCATTTTTTTTCTTTTTCCTTTTGAGAGTAAGTTACAAAATAACCTAGCACTCAATGTAGAAAATCTCATGATTTAATGTACTGTTTGTAGGGCTGTCTTCATTTAGCACTCCTCCAGAGTTTAATCTTGTTCTTATCCATTGCCTTTTAACAGCATATTGTGAGAATGTTGAGTAGAAATGCCAGAAACTGTGATATCTACATTAGATTTTCTATAGACAAGCACTAGCAGTGTCTTGGTACAGGTGCTGTTTTCAGAAGTGGTATTGTAAGACTGCATATCCATTAAAAAAATTGAAGTGAATACTTTAATTTTGGAACTTTCAGTTGTGTTCTTGAGGTCACAGAACTTGTTTGCTGGTGTCTTACTATTAATAAAGTTATGAAAATATTTACTAATTTCAAGAACATGATTCCACCCCTCAATACTCCAATCTTTTATATTTGAATGGCATAACTTCTTGTCACCAGTGCAATTGGTCGAAGTTTGCTCAGCATACTGCAGGAATACTGAAGCTTGCAGCTGAAGTATGAAAGAGCTTTGTTGTTCTGTGGAGGTTTTAACATATATTGATGAAAACCTATACATCATTTCACGAAACTGTTAATTCTTTTCATGGTTTCAAAAATATCTTGTGAACTGAAAAGGAAATTGTCTTGGCAACTTCAGTTATATAAGGTGATCTGCATATGTAGGGTTGTTTGTTTGCTCTCCACTGCCTTTCCCATGTCAAGGAAGGATGAAAAAGACATTAAGTAATTGTGACTTTTCACAGCTACCTGTTGTCACCTCTCCAGTAAAGAACAGAACTCCTTTTCTCTGGAGAACAAGAGGAAATTTAAAGACACTTTTGTTTAGATTATGTTTTGCTTAGTTTGGAAACTGAAAGACGGTGTAATAGAGACTGCTCTTTTCTCCCCTTCATCTCTCCTTTTTCTATCCTGTTCACTGCTGGTAAAGCATGGAGAAGATTCCTCTTGGCAGTGAATGTGAAGCTTTTTGAAATTGGAAATGTACAAGCCTCTTCCAGGCTGGGTATAGAGAGTGAGAGAGGCTAATTTAATAGAAGAAATCTAATAAGTGGCATGGTCAGGCAGACCACACCTAATTGTGAATCTTCATGCTCTTCCAATATTTGAGGTTAGGATAAATGCTGGCATTAATAGTGATATCTTACCTTGAAGAGTACAGGAGAAGATGATTTCATGCATTCTCCATAACTTGCACCTAATAATTATCCAGTTCCTATCTTTCCATTCTAAAATTAACTATTATTAAATTAGCTATTTATTAATAAGGATTATGGAAAACAGAAAACAAAAAGGAATATGTGTGGATCAGACCTGATTGTGAGCTGTTTAGCATTTTGTCCTCTACTCTTCTCCTTGGTTATGACACTAAATGACTTTTGGAGGATGGGATTGGTTTTAATTTCAAAGTTATTTATAGCAAATACTGATATAGGAGAGGTTTGTCCACCTCCTTTTTAGAAAAAAATTTATCTGTAGAGATGTTTAGATTATTTGAGTGTTATAACAACACCAACAAAAGCCCTACAACTAAAATATAATAATGTTAATTTAGGAATAATTTACCATATTTCCTATATTGCTGTTGGTGTTTATGTTCTTGAGACTTGGAGTTCCACACTGAAGTTCCTAAGCTAAGAGGGTGATTTAAAACTTCTTGATATTAAGAACAAGTCTGGAAAACAAAAAAAAAAACCACAAAAAAAAGAAAAAAAAAAAAAAACCAAAAAAAAAAAAAAGAGAGAGAGTTTGCAGGTAGTTGAGTTTAGTTGGTTTTTGTTGCTGTTACCTGAAATCAGTTGTTTAGTGAAATGAGTTTTAGTACTACTAAATAAGATACCGCTCTAAGGAAGATAAATATTCTTAGTATTTAGTATGACTTCTCCCTGTAGTGGAGAATCTGTAAGTCTCCTTAAGTGCAGCTCTTTTCGTGGTTATTTTTTAACACTAAATAGTGCCTCTGATCTTCTACCTTTTTAGATGCGATAGGTTAATTAAAGTTGTTTCAGTGTTACATTTCAGTAGATGATGTTTAACATAAGCATTTTAACATAAGTCATTAAAATTTATTCTCAAACTGCATTAACATCAATTCTTAGTATAGTCTTAACAGGTGTCTGAATGCTCTACAGTCAAGGTGTTTTAAAATGCTGATAACAGAAATAATGTAGTGCCTTTAGAAGATGAAAACCTCCTGTGCTTCAAGGTGTGCTGTAATATAAACAGTAAATTAATGTGCTAGGTGGGTGATTTTTAAAAGCAGAACTTGTACCTGGATGTACATGACTGAAAAGACACCTGCTATAGCACCTTTATCTTCAGCCTTTGAAATCACCACTCAATGTGAGAAGAAAAAAAAAGTCACAAGACTTTTACCTGACATCACAGATCAACATAATTTTGTATTGAGTTCTTGCCATGAGGCTATCTACTTTGAGAGATTTAGAGTTATTCAGTATGCTTTTACAGCAGGTGGTGAAGAAAAATAAAAGCATGCTCTTGAATAAAAGGAGTAGATTGTTCCAAGTAGTCATTCGAGCTGAATGAGAAAAGAATATTTCATCTCTGATGTGACACCTTCATACATGGAAGCCCCAAAAGAAACTGAATTGGCAACTGAGCCTTGTGCACAGGAGAAGTTGTGCTGAAAGAACTTTCCTGTGTGCATCTAGTACAACATTTCTCTGTGCTCTTGGTTTCTTGTTTGTTTTATTTTTCTTCCTGTGTTGGTGGTCTGCCTGATCCCAGTGGATGAGTTTTCAGGCTTACAACCAGCCCCTTAAAATGGAGGAGCATGAACTTTAAGGTATTGCTAGTGTGTTTTGCATAAAACCAGAAGTGCTCCGATGCAAAAACAGGTCCCAGAACTAAACTGTAAAGTTAGATGCTTTCAACTGCCTTTCTACACATGTCATTTTGAGGCTGAAAAAAATCCTTTGCCATGTCAATGGGTTATAGAACTAAGTAATGAGAAACACTTCTAAAATCTAAATATTAAAACAGGCATACAGACTTTTTATATGCTAAGAAGGAATAGTATCTTTTATCTTGAAATCAATAGATCTCTAGCGCACCATCCCTATAATGCTGTTCATAATAAATGCTATGAGTATCTTAAATTTCATTTAATGTTGTTGTGCAACTGAATGTTTCCGTTCTAAATAGTAGAAGTGACAATCTCTAGGGAGTGCGGTGAGAACTTTGGAATTGTTAGATAAAGATCAGTTATTCAAGTTCAGAATCAGTTTTTCTTTTTCTCCTGAGCTGGGAGTCCACAGTAAAGTTGAAATGGGCATCCATTTATCAGTAGCATTTATTGACATGTGCTTCTTCTAGTCTTAAGCTTATTTATATTTTAACCTGATGGAGAAAAAACCAACTGTTTAGCTCTTCTTTCCTGGATTGTTATAAGAGGAGGTAGGATAAATTAAAATCACAGGGCAATCTCAGTACCAAGCATTGCTACTAAGGAATTAGCATTATGTTTTTAAAAATATGTAATTTATCTTCAACTGTAAATAAATAAATAATTCAAAATAGATTTTTATAGGTATTTTGGGCTTGTGTGGCAAAGCTGGGTGGCTGGGGGCATTACAGCTTCTGTGAAGAGCTACCAGAAGCTTCTTCTGTGTCCAGTAGAGCCAATGCCAGGCTCCAAGAAAGACCCTGGCTGAGCCTGTCAGAAACAGTGGTAGTGCCTCTGGGATAACAGATTTAAGGGGAAAAAAATTCTGTGCGACAAAAGGTTTTTTAAGATTTGATATTATTTTTCATTACACTGCTTGGATTTGATTGGTAATAAATTGAGTGTGGTTTGCCCATGATGGTAATTGGTGAGTGGCCCAAAGGTCATTCAAAATATTTTTCTCTCCCCTGAGGAAGGAATTGATAGAGCAGCTTTGGTGGGCACATGGTGTCCAGCCAGGGTCAAACCTCCACAATAGATGATGTGTAAATCTTGACTATATGATCTTTATTAAATCTTCATTAAATTTTGGTTATTTTTGGGGATTTTATGATTAATTTTGAGATTAAATTTAGGTTAATCTTCATGACCTTGTTATTAAGCAGAGCTTTAATTTATTTTCTGAGAGTTCAGTATGAGATATTAATCTTTCTTTTTGTAATGAACATTTAAGATTCTTTATCTTTAATAAATGAAAATGGACATGTAGGCAGGAAATTTTTTGAGGCTAGTATGATTTATCACTTATCTTTTAGAAGGACGTTGAAGGGGAGTGTGTGAGTTCTCGGTCTGTTTAAGCTGAAGTTGATAACCTAGTGAAGCTTATGAGAAAAGATAATGGATACAGTGAATTGTTGTTTTGCTTGGTTTCTGTGAAATGCAAATATTTCCCAAATACGTCACAAGCAACTGAACAAACTTGATTGATCCAAAATACAATTAGTAGTTTGAAAAAGTAATCATAGACACTTAAAATTCTGTCTTCCTAGTTTTCTATTCCAGCTGTTGGTGGAGTGTTTGTTTGTGACAAACTACCTTTTTTCTTTTTATTTGTCTTTGATTGTTGAGGGTGACTTGATGGCTGCTGTCACCACTGCAGGTGTGGCAGTTCATGGCTCTGGTTGATGCTGTCCCATCCAGCTCTTCTGAGCAGTGTTCTGATGGCAGTGTTGTTTGAAAGGAGGAGATGCTCCTGACTGCCTTGCATCCCAGTCCTTTGGCCCTCATCAGGTTGCTGAGGTTAGACCAGTCTGGTGTATTACTCTTGATCACTGCTGCTGCCATATTTTTCAGAAGCATGATAATAGAAATCTAAGGTAAATGTGGATTTAAGTACTGAAAGATCCAAAAGCATTTGAATGTCAGCACTTTGCTTCCAGCCCAGAGATTGAGCAGAGGTGTACAAATCACTGTGGCAGGATATGTGTATCAGTAGGTATGGACAAATTCCAGTTGTGTGGTAGTATTGAAGAAAAAATTTAAGTTATACATCAGTAGTAGCTAAAGGAATGTGGTGATGATAGGTAATGGGACAGTGGTTGATAGTGAAGTACTGTTTTATTGAGTTTTAGGGGAAATTACAAATGGCTTAGTAGGAGATTTCTGACTTGTCATTTGTAGGATATTAGCAGACTGTTGTCAAGATGTTAGGCAACAAATATAAACGGGTACACGAGTTCAGCTGCTGAACTTCATTGGAAGGTAGTGAATGTTCATCAAGCTGATCCACTATCTTCCCTGAGTAATGCTGTTACATTGTTGTGGACAGTGGCCCAGTAGCTGAATTAGGGTACTTACAAGTCCTGACCTACTGTGTACTTTTGTCATATGTGGTTTTACTTTTGAGTGGTTTAAGATTTGATTTAAAATGTAGACAGTTTTGAACAAATGGCTGTGAAAAAAAATACATCACTGCAGGTTTCACCCACTCACCACCTCTTTTCCTTGTGTTTTCCACACAGCATGTTGCACTAGGTTTGTCTCTTACTGCCTGGAGTTATCGAAATAGCATGCAGGCAATTGACTGGTAAAACAGAAAAGGAAAAGTCTGAATTTGCTCAGGTTTTGAGTCTTAAGGAGTAGTCTGCAGGGGGCTTGAAACACTTGGCCTGTCTTGTGCTGCTCTAGATAAAACACTACAGCATTGGTTGTTTACTTGCCTTGAAGTGTCTCGGCATGTTGGTAAGAGGTAAGGTGGCAGTGTGCTCCATGAGAGGAAGCCATTGGTTCGAGAAGTTGTTACAGGGTTGATTTTGTAGTGGGTTGATAATCTGTCCTGATAAACTTTGCTCATGTGCACATAACTGTGCACTTGCATGTTCTGTGGGTGCAGCCACGACGTGCACACAAGACGGTTGGGATTACTTGCTGTGTATTAACTGGTGTGTTATTTGTAATCAGAACTCTGATAACTAAAATTAATAGTGGATGCAAAGACAAGCAATTAAGGACATTCATCTTCCAAATGAGTCTGAAAGATTCATTGGTAGTTTAAATTTATGTACTGAGGGCACTTAAACCATTAAAAAGGGTAATGGGTGCCCTGCAGGCATGTGCTTCAAAGCCATATGTCATTTTGGTGCTGGGACAGCAGACTGATAACTTCCCTTTAAGGGAAACTGCTATTCATTTATCAGTAAAATGTTGAAGGAAATATACATTTTTTTTGCTGTAGAGTGATCATAGAAGTGTAATGCAAGTTAAATCAAAATGCAAGATTTGTGTTCTAAGTCTTTTTGACTTTTTGACTTTATCATAATAGATGTTAATTAGAAAAGTCTCACTGATAAAAGAGGGCACTGGAGTTGGGACATTGAAAAATATAAATATTACTCTGACACACAAATATTTCTCTCGTGCCTTGCAGTCTTTGACAGTGACACTGATGTAGTAAACAAGCTTAGTACTACAGGGAATAAAACGTTGAGGTGTTTTTGTTGCTGCTGTTGATGCTCTGCTTTATGTTGGCACAGGGGGGCTGATGTTTGAGCTAGTGTTGTTAATACAGAGATGCATATAAAGTTTTAAGGGTTTACAGTACAAGGATTTAGCACAAATTTTGCTTCAGTGTAGAATTTTCTTTCTGTCATGGTGTTGTCCTTGCCAACTGAAACATTGGTTAACAGGTAATTCTGGGAGTGCCTGGTACATATCTGACAATGGGTTTTGGTGGTGTAGGATTATCCAAAATTTGGTTTTGTCATTCATTCATAATGACAAATACTTTTGTGGATTTCTGGGAACTATTTGAGTTATCCCTAACTGAAGATGCAAAATGATCTCTTGGTGTGGGACACAGTGTAGATTTGCTTATGGAATTTAGTAAAAGGAACTTTCTCTTCCCTAAATATGAATTCTGTGCAAACTCTCTGCCCGTTGTGTGATACTTGAATATGCTGTTTTGAGTGGGGTAAAAACAGTTTCATTCTCCATTTGGTGATGTACATGCACATTCTTCCTCCGCTTTTTCTGTGGCCTTTCTGCATTCCACACTGTGTATGTCTTGTACAGAGGGCAGGAATGAGCTCAGGCTGTAGCTCTTGATGGTCCTCAATCTCCCCTTTTCCACCTCCAGCCCATTTGCCTCCTGAGTGTGGGCTGGTGAGACCCTGGCAGGCCTGGAAGGTGTTGGCTTGTGCTGTGGTGATGACTAATCACAGGGCAGCACTGCAATCTATTGTAATAAGGGCTTTTTGTTTGTTCTTGCAGTACTTGTCCCGTATTTTGTATTTAAAAAAGACAGACAACAAAGTCAATAAAAATACCCCTGTAATTCCAGAAGTGTCTAAGCAAAAGGAACTTTTGTTCTGGTGAGCATTGTTGTTTGGATTGATGCTCCAGAATTACTGAGAATAGGGAGAAGAGGATGCAAGAAATGTGTCCCTTGACTTTCAAAAATTGTCTTTAATCTAATTCTTGGGTTCTTATATAACTTTTCTGGATTAAAAAATACCACCTAAATAATGATGAATGCACTGTGTTTTCCCTTTCACTGTCTCCTGCTATTGCCTTTTGTTTTTGAGTAGGAGGAGCAAACTCTAGGGCTGTGTGCCATGCATAGAGATAACAGCTGCTGCAGAATTGTATGCATGACATCTGTATTTTCTTGCCTTTACAGTCTGCTTTTTCTTTGACCAGGCTCTTTTGATTTCTTTGTTTCTTCCTTCTCAAACCTTGATCTTTTTCTGTGATTGTCATGCTTTCTTCTCTCTTTTCCCAGCCTACTTAATGGCCTTGAGTTAAGAATGGAATAAAAAACTTACTGAATGAGACAAGGCAAACAAATGAGACATGGGAATTCTGTCTTTCTTTTTTTTCCTCACATCATTTACATTCCTTCCATTCTTCTTTCTCTCTGTCACTTCTCACAACTTTTCTTGTAAAGTTTTCATATTTGTTGTTTGTGTGACCCTGAAAAAATGCCTTGCTATGTTATGCTAGACTGATTTAGTAAATCAAGGTTACTCAATTAATTCTGCAGCAATTATTTAATTTCTAAGTAATTTTAATTACTTTTTCTGACTGTTTTGGGCATGGTATTTATCCTTGTTGTCAGTGTTTGGACTGCTTATGCTTTCAATGCATTTCAATGCAAGTTTTTGATTTTCATCTTTGGTCTTTGAGCTTGGTCTATTATTTTTAGTTTCCCCTGTGATCTAGATAGCATGTTGCTTTTTGTCACGCAGACTCTGAGACAGGTTTCACTTGAACTGGTGACTTCAAGCTAAGATTTACTCTGACAGAAGGTGCTCTTGGAAATTGATTGTGTGGAGTAGTGATGTTTTTACCAAAGAGAGGGGAATGCTGATGGGTGAGTTGTGTGCAGGTTTTAGCTTTGGAAATGCAAACCTTTGATCAGTGGTACAGGGCTGTATAGGCACTGATGTTGTGGTGGGGCCCAGAGAAACACCTCTGCTTGACTCTTGGAAGATATCTGCTTTTAAATAAACTAATAACAAGTTTCTTCTCTAGGAGGATGCACATTTGATGATGGTCCTGGGCCCTGTGACTACCACCAAGACCTCTACGATGATTTCGACTGGGTGCATGTCAGCGCCCAAGAGCCTCACTATTTGCCACCTGAAATGCCTCAAGGTGAGAAACCTCCCAGACACTGAAGGATAAGTTTCTTTATAAACTTGGAGCCCCACTGAATATGGCCTCAGGGCCGTGGTCTGAGATCCCCACTTTAACCTTGAGAATGGAGGTAATAAAATGGAACAAAAGTAGTAAATATAACAATCTTGGTAATTGAGAAAGCTTCTTAGACCAAATACCCCTTTAAAGCTGGGGTGAAGCATAGGGAAGGGAGAAAGGAAGCTGCAATTTCCTCTTTACTCAGTGTAGAAATCCTGCTGACTTGAAATCAAATTCTGTGTTTTATATGACAGCCAAAATATCGATTCAATTATTCAAGTAGGCACTAGAAGAAATGGTGAAAACAGGGATACGTGCAAAAACCTTATACACTGATTCCTTCTTTCCCCTCCCCCCCAACCTCCTATCATCTGAAGGTAATCAGAAAAGCTTTGATTTATGGAAATATTGCTGTTGTTAATTACTATTTAGGACAGGTAATGAATAACTGAAGAGGCACAGCCTACATGACCTTGCCTGCTCACCTTTGATGAACAGCTTAATCGGTGCTTCCCAGACAGCATGATATGCTGAGAGAATGAAAGCATTTGAAATTCAGCTACATTTTCCAATTAATAATACATTAAGTAATTAATCATGCAGAGGAGGAAGAAAGGTCATGGCTATTTTATTTGTATCTAAAAGGTTTTGTGAAGTGTGGAGAAGGAGTGGGAAATGTTGCCACACAGAAGTAACCTCATCTCTGCACCATTCCTTCCCTTGCTTTTTGTATACTGTTGTGAATTATTAATGGTGGTTGATCTATATAATTTTACCTCCTAACTGCTACCTAGCTGGGTTCCCCCTGCTTTGGAGTCTCTGATATGAGCAGGTGTTACCATGCCCAATAACTTGCAAAATAGGTTAATTAAGCAAGACTCACACTTTATTTAATGGACTTCTTAGTGCTTCGGTTTTGCATAGGGAGGAATAAATTTAAAGCTCAACATTTGTGATGGTCTTATATTAAAAATATTCAAAACAATATATCCCCTAGTAAGGCCGAAATTAGTTACTATTCAGTTTGCGTTTTTCAGAATGTACGTGTTCTTTATAAAGGTTGGAGGTATTTTAATTGTGATGGAAACACTATTTTGGCAAAAATTTGGTACTTCTCAGACCTTTGCCACACCTTGTATAAGAAGAGCAATTTGAAAAACTGCATTTTGAATGAATCTAAATGACAAGACAGCCTCTTGCTTATCCCAAATAACATACCTGTCATCCTTAGGCAGTTTTGAGAGTTAAATGATGCAGTGCTCTCTAGCATGTGATTTCTGTTCAGTTCTGCTATAGACTCATTTTTCTCTGAGTGTAGCACATGGATTCTTTCAGAGGAAGTTTTCTTTTGCATCTGTATGCGAAATTGCGGCTGCTCAATAAAATTTATCAGAATAAAGGAATTTTTCAGAGATAGTCCAAAAGAGATACAGAAGAAACTCTGATTATTATTTTTTTTCTTCCCTTGGTTAGAATGCTAGACTTCTTGTATCAAGCTTGATGTTTGGTGACTGAGATGTGGACTAAAACTAAGCCTCAAATCTGTTCTGATCGGATGAGCTTCCCCTTAAGTTCATAGTCTTCAAATTCTGAAGATGCATGCCATACCTAAATATTCAAGATAATTTGTGTTTGAAACATGATTTTAAATTACTTCTAAAAGGGTAACATGGTTCTAGAATGAGTGCTGAATTCTTCTGATGGATGTGAGGAAATGGAACAGGGAGAGCTTCAGGCAAAAGCAGAAGGGAAGTAACTGTGTGCAGTCGTCTGCTGTGCAGTGTTTTAGCATTGGTGACCCTGATTACTGTTTAATCTGTAGGTATGAAAGCGTTCTACTGCTCATGAAGAAGTTACCCAAGTAGAATAAGATGTGGTAATGAAAGTATAGATCAAATTAAACTACTGCAATTTGAAAAATGCTTTGTCATATAACCTGTAGAAGAAGCTAGGAATCTCTTAGGGACCACTTTTTCTTGTTCTGTTGGTGACAGATATCAAAGAAGGGAAGGAGTACCCAGAAAAACTAAGCAGCAAAGAAACTGAAGTCCTAGAGTAGAGGCTGTTTTCTTTCAATTTCTTCTTCTCAGGCTCTATAATCAGCCTTCAGCTAGGCACAAACCTCTGATTGACACCTTCTCTACATTTTTGTAGTGTTTGGAGCCCTTGTCTTTTACGTCTCTTTGGAATACAATTAACTGGGGGCTCTAGGTATAGATTTGTCTCTGGAGGAGCACTGTTTTGCCACTGTGATAGCAAGATAATACCCTCACAGTGCATATGCAGCTTTCAGGGCTCTAACTTCACCACATTCACAGAGAATCATTGCCATTATAGAGGCAATGCTCAATTTTCAGATGACAATTTTACGTCTTCAGGACCTTCAGAAGGACTTATTTAAAAAACCCCCAAGCAACATGACTCCCTAAAATAGAGTGAAAGAGGGAATAGGACATGTAAAAAAATAGTAAAAGGGAAAAAACTGACAATTGCTAATGTTAAAACAAGTGCTAAATTGGCAAGTGACAATGTTTTACTTTTGATTCAAGGGAGGTGGTAGTTTGAGTCAATATTGTGCTTTGAGGAGTGAT
Organism: Trochalopteron elliotii; assembly: GCA_024734555.1. Lineage (NCBI taxonomy): Eukaryota > Metazoa > Chordata > Aves > Passeriformes > Leiothrichidae > Trochalopteron > Trochalopteron elliotii. The sequence goes on from JANPWX010000204.1 coordinate 889,035, forward strand.
GGTGAATCATGGGAAATTTCAGACCTAATGGCACATGCTTCAGAGGGCTATGAAAATATGAAAATTTCTCCTAATGGAAATCATTATACTAGTGCAGCAATAGTAAATGCTATTGGTAAAGCAAGTGTAATTACCTGTGAGTAATTAATGTAACTTCAGATTTTCTTTTTTAGACTGACCTAAATTGTATTTCTCAAGCTGTGAGCTGAGACAAAAGCCACTTATCTTAGGTTATGGGAAAAATAAATGCAGTTCATAATAGTTAATTTTAAAATGATGTGAACACCTAAAGCAAGTGCTTGAGCACAGATTTAAATACTAACTTTTAAATTGTCTGAACTGCAGTGTATATGATAAAATCTTCGGATTACTTATTAAGACCTGGGAAAACACCTGTTTTCCAATGTTAGCTTTCTGAGAGCACATAAAAGCAACTGTGCTAGATCAAGCTAAAGATCTGCTGATTTTGAGTGTAGCCATTAACAGTTGCCTAGGCAAGAAGTTGTGACAAAAAAATGCTGATCCGTGTCCTGACTGCTCTCCTACTTTCCAGCTGCTTGGCATTTAGGGATGTTCACAACTAGAAACAGTCTTTTTTAGTAATATTCTCAAGGAATCTATGGTTTTGCTCTCTCAGTCTTGTCTTACTGTGTGTGGGCTCCTTGAAGGCTTCTAGTATCTGCCATGGGCTAAAACAGAGCACCAGGTTTTGTTACGGAACATGGGGAAATGCAGCTCTTCTTCCTTTTTTTGGACTTGCACATGACTTCTCTTGTAAACATGTTGGTCTTACATACAGGAAGTGTGCAAAGGTGAGTACTAATGGTCTCCTCCCCCCATTAATTTTTTTTAAATACTTCTTAAATAAAATGCAGACTTTTCTCTGGACCATCATTCTAGGTCAAATAGTCCAAGACTATGGAAATGTTCCATATGTGGAAATCGTTCTGCAACTGTACATTTGCATTTTGTGGGAGGCAGGGCTGGTAAACAAGTGTTGTATTTTTGTAGACATAGTGGCAAAAAATGAAGTCCAAATATTTACCTCATGGTCTTGGTCCGTCTAAAGAAAGACATCATCTAGATGTTCAAACAAACCCTTTGGAGCATGTATTATGTTTTCATGTGTGTTATTTTTATACGTTATGCTATACAAGATACAAATTGGAGAATGCTCTTAGGCTGAAATCCAATTTTGTCTATGGATATTTTCCAGTTATTTTAGGGGATTTTTCATTGTGTGTGGATAACTTAATTTTGCAGAAGACAGAGTAAATAATAGTGCTTTCTTATACCACTGGAGATGTGCAAAGGGGGATTTTTTTCTATATTAATAATACATTTACTGATGTAAATCAGTACATCCCTAGATAGAGAAGATAGAGAAGATAGTTTATTTACCCTGTTTGCTTTGCCTGTTAAAAGCAGCATTACTCTGAGGCTATCCAAGGTCAGGGCATGAGAGCTTGTAATGGGTTGTGTGATGGGAGCCACTTAATGAAGGGCTTTTTAATGTAAGGGCTATTACTCTCATGGTTACAAATGCATTTTGAAGTATGTCTAAGTTATAGTGAACAATACCGATGTGCTGAGATGGACATCTTATTTCTGATCTCTCAGATGGATAATGTGCCTGGATTGGATGTGTGCTAGTTTTTTAAAATTGAATTTATAGAAATCTGAGAAAACTAAATTAGCAGCAGTGGGGGAAGTCTTAGTTGCACTTGTCATCTAGCATGACTAAAGAAAAATAGATTAAATCTTTAGAGGTGCTCCTTAGTAGAGTTTTGCAAATGTCATCTATATTTGTTAAAATAAAGAGTATTGCAGAAATATTTTTTTCACTTTACAGAAATTGTGTATAGCCTTTTATGATGATGCCCCATTGAAGAATAAAGCTCAATTCAGTACTCTGAAAGAAGGGAAAAGAAAAAAAGCAATCCTGAAAAGTAAAACATTAACATATTCTGGTTTAGGCTAGTATTTTGGGGGAAGCCTACACAGCTATTTCAGAATGGAGAATGTATATGGTGAAAGGTATTGGAGATGGGAGGAAATGTGACAGAAAATCTTAGGCTGTACTTTCATGTTAATTTCTTTTTTATGGTTTTTAGGTAGAATGTTTGAGTGCTCATTACCACATCCTGTCATACCCAGAGGCATTCTCATGTTTCTGCCTCCTCTTGGTTGTTTTGATATGCATGTGGTTGTGTACTTGTGTGAATTGGAAATAAAAAAAAAGATGGTATACAGCATGGGTCAGCTTGTTAACCCAGTTAGTTCATTGTGCATCTTTAAAAAGATTGGCTGTGCTCACGCAGCTGATGAGGACCACTTTAGCTGGTGGCTTGAGTGGGTACAGGGCTTGTGTAAACCTCTAGGGCTGAAAGAAATATGAAAATTACATTCTTAGATTTGTGTGAAACTTAAATGTTCCTTTACAAATAGTGTTGAATATTTGTTGTGATCTGAAAGGTCAGTTGTGCTTGATTTACGTTCTGCCTTGTACAGAAAGGAAATAACTTTTGTGTCACCTGCATGACCTGAAATGAATTTCAGCACAGGACCAATGTAAGTGTTTATGAAATGTATAACTGAGAGAGGGGAGACAAAAGGTCATGAAATTTGTGTTTTAATATAGATTTCATATGGATGTAGCTCAGGAAGGAAAGCTGTAATGTAAATGTCATATAGATGAGACTTCTGGCCTTTTACTTCACTTAAACCTGAATTTTTCTCCTGTAAAAATGAATCCACCAACCCATGAATAAATTTAAATTATATGGATGTATAAGGGTATAGTCAGATGAAAGCTAACCATGAAGCAGTGTCTAGTGGAAAAAAAGTGTATTTCTTGAGGCATGGAAAGGATTGAGAGCTCAGCAGTAGGAGAAGTCTCACCGAGTCCTGGGTTACTGAGCTCTTCCACAGTGATGCTGCTCCACACATGATGTGGCAGCTTGCTGTTTTGTGCTACAGAAGGGTGAAGTTCAAACAGGGTCTCTTTCTGGATCTCTTTATTTTAATGGACAGGTGAACAAAGTTTGCTAGTCCACTGAGCAGCTGAGAACTGAATTTTCAATATTTTGCTGCTCTGTGACTTGCATTGTTGGTGTAAAGACCAGAGAAACTGTGAGCAAGGGAATTTGTTGACTAGTTCATAGATTGGAAAATGCAATCCAGGAATGTAGTGGGTTTAAAATTTGATAATTGAAACCTTATCTGGGTCATTACATTATGAAATAAATTGCAAAATCTTGGGTCTGTGTTTGGGGTTGTAAGAAATTCTGCTTGTCTTTATCCCTTTTACATTTCTTTATATGATAGGATAGGTATGTTTTATTTAAGGTGGCTGTATTCTTTTTCCTTGGATGCTTAAGTCTTCATATTCTCCTTCGCCCCAAAAGTTGACTGATGTTTATTTCCTGTTTAACTTGTCAATGCACTGCAGAGCTGAATTTATTTGAAGTACTTCTTTGATCAGAAAAACATATTTTCCTGCCTTCCTTGTTTAGTAAGCTTTGTGCTTGCTTGTATGTCTCTATTATTTGTTAGTAGCATCTTTAACAGAAAGAAACCTACCTTGTTAGTCCAGTGCAATCAATGTCTGCCTAAAGAACACATGTAAACATCCTGATCCTATTTGGCTCATTCAGTACAGTGCACTATCAATCTATTGACCAGTTCCAAGGGTTGCCTGTTGTTCTCAAATACACTTGATATAAAGTGAACAGTGGAGGGACACAGGGAAGGATTTATAGCTATTGCATAGTGTATCAACACTTTTGTACATTTAGATGAGCCATTTTTTCATCAAAAAATTTAGGCATGAGTTTAATAAAAGTAAAGTTTTTGTAATAATAGTAATAACTTTGGCATGTGAGTAACAAATATGTTGGGTTTTCATTCATTGACACAGATTTCTTGCTGGATTTCCACAAAATTACTTCACCTTCAAGGCCAGCTACTATATTTACTTATCTATACTGATTTGGTTGGTTTTGCTTTTTCTTTCGTCTTCTAAGGCTGAACAATATAGTACTGTTTTGTTCAGCCTTTCCCCTTCCATCCAGCATATAAAATGCAGCCTTCTGGGACTGCTCCTTCCTTTTCCTTCTTTTTTTTTCCTAGTTCAATATTTGAAGCATATTATGATGATGTTCTGAATCAGGACCACTCAATTAAAACAAGGGGAGAAATCTGTTTGTTATAGATAGAGTTTCAAAATAGTAGGTCAATCTTGGACAAATTCACCTTCGCCATCCTGGTACCATCAGAGCATTCATGGCAGTCTTCCTGCTTGTGACAGCCTTCTGTTGAGTGGTGCAGCTTTCTACCTTCTGGTATCTGTATCCCAAGGAGTATTGGTCAGCACTGTGAGCAGAAGAAATGACCAGTCCTGGCCAACTCTTGCCACTCTTGGTCAGAAGCCTGAGCTGTAAGTGGAATTGTTTCATTGCCTATAAAAAGTCAGCTGCTGCTTGGGGAATCATGACTGGCAGTAAGAGCCATTACCTGGAACTGCTGTTTTGGTAGCATTGTGAAGAATGAACAAAAGCAAAATGGTGCTGTGCTGGCCTTTCAGAATTGAAGGGAAAAGAGGGTTGAATAGCACCTTGGTAGCCTGGAAGGTGTTACAGGTTATTTGAGGCATTTAGAGGCATTCAGACTGTGCAAGGCCAGAAGTCCAAAGCACAGCAAGGAGCAGTGCTTGCATGGTTTTTCTCAGCTTACCTGCATGGAGAGGAGCAAGCCAGCCCTGCTTTGAGTACTGTGTCTGCCTGTTGTGCCATTGTCCTATCATTATTTTCACTCTTAGCCTCTCGTGTGTGTGTATATATGTATTTATTTTTTACTCCTGAAGATAGCAATTGCCTTGCCTTCAAATTTTCTGGGCTATTTTGGAGTGCAGTGGAGGGTCAAACTAAGTAAAAGTTAAAGTACTGCTGCTTCTCAAGTGGCTTCATTTAGCTTAGAGCATGGGCAGAGTTTGTGTGCTTCTGCTTACAGAGAAAGGCAGAGGGCAAGCACATCTTGAACCCTCTGTTTGGCACCTGTTTGTTGGCTGGACCCCCTCATAGAAAAGATAAAAAGCAGACAACTAGTGTATATGAAGTTATTTTATGTTTTCATGGCTGCTTCAGTTTGCTGTAAGTGTAGGTGGCATCCTACACTGTCTAGGTCTGCCCATATTCTTTAGCTTTAACATTTCTGTAGGTTACCCTGACTGGAAACCTCATTGCTCTGCTTTCTGCTCCCACTCACCTGTGTGCAATTTTTAGCAGTAATATAACCATATCTTGACATGTAAAAGATGGAGGAGAAGCCATATTAAAAATAGAGGAAAAAAGTATAGTAATTTTACTATTTGGAAGAGGATAAGTAAAAACAGCACCTAGGAACTATTTGGGGAGGAGAGTGAAGGAAGAATACTGTGATATATGAAAAAGATTGGTGTTCAGGCAAGATGGAAAAAAACCCTATAATAGAATGAGTAATGTACATTGGTTGCTAATGCAGATTATTACTTCTGAAGCAGTAAACTTCAGAAAGAAGTGCCATGTATTTCCGTGGCTAGGTTGCTGTGTTAACCTTTTGTGCGTGGGTACCTCCCCTTCCCTGGGCTATCTTCTGACTTTGGTCACAGCAGATACGAAGCCTCTTAATGGAAGGGAAGCTGTGAGATACTTCGAATTCACTGCACAGTAAGAACATTCCCAGTTTAGTACAGTTAACTAATGTGTGAAATACCTACAAATCTATAACCTGAGTAATGGCAACCCGAACCACAGAAGAAGTTATGCCTATAAAAACAAACCAAAACCTGTAAGTAAGATAAGATAAAATTCAGTAAGCCAAATAATAGCAAAATAACCAAACGGAACCTTAATGTGTTCCGTGTGCAGTGCCTGAAATTTTCTTGTCTGCTTAATATTGATTTCTGAGCTCCAACCCTTTTACTGCTCAGCATGTAATTTATGTTCCCTTGTGCTTTTGCTGCAGGTCCATGCTGACGCAGCAGTCATTGATGTTTGTTAATAGTGACTGTAACTGCAGTATTAATAAAATTATTATTTTCTAGAACAGATTTTGAATTAACTCAGAAGATTCAAACTTTTCTTAGGTTGTGGTGAGCAAATGAAACATTGCTATCAGAAAACTGCAAAGTATTTAATTTCTATCATTACTTACCGTAAATACTTGTTCAATTTGGTTTTTTGAGCTAGTCTGTAGCTCAAAAACTTGTTTCATCTCTTATTTAATCTCTTTTTCTTTTTTTTTTTCCTTCCTTTTTTATTTTCTTCTCTGTCACCCTCCCCCACACCAGAACCTTTCTGCTGGGATTATTTTTTTCCCTTTCCACCTTGCTACAGAGAAACACTTTGAAAAGGCAAATCCGTCTTATGAGGGTTGCACAAATCTCCTTTCTGAACATGTAGGATATGAAGAGGCAATTGCTGAGGTGATGCTTATTAGGGAAGGAGCAGGTGTGTGTCAGGTACAGGAACAGATTCAGTTGTGTTGCTTTGCTTTTCCTTGTATGTGATGTTTGTGTTTATTTCTGAATCTTGTTTAATCATTAGCATGTGCAATGTTACTTCCACACACAGAGCGATAGTCAAAGATGTCTTTTTATTTTTTGTCTCATCTCCTCCTGGGCTTGAAAGAGTAACCTTATTTAAGGATGTTTTAGAGTAAATTTTAGAATATTACTAAGAAATTAAATCCATTAAGGACATGACCCACTAGAAAAAAATTACTTTTTAAATACAATAGATTATTTCATTCCACAACATGTTGCTTCTGTCCAAAGGGGAGAGGACTTTTATCAGATTTAAACTGTAGTCGAAATTAGCAAGCAGGAAAACTTGAATTAGATCATACATTTTTAATTTGTTTGGCATTTTACATACTGTCTATCTTGCAGAGGGAAAAAGCATATTTTTCTCATCCCCTCTAGGCCCCCCATCACCTCAGCAGACTTGGAAAAACACCTGTCTTCTCTCAGAACCCTACTTCTATCCAGACCCTTCTAGTCTGGAGAGCTATAATTAAGTAATACTCTGACCTAATAAAAGCTCGAGGGTGGGATTTTTTCTTTTTTGTTTTTGTGAAGATTTTGCTTCATACTTCTTGAAGAAAAGAAGCATTTGATTCTTATTTGTTTCAGGGAAATAACTTTTAAAGCTCCCAGTCTATTCTGTAGTATAATCACAATTTCAGGAAAAAAAAAAAGAGTAAAAGCGTGGAACTTAGAGGTACACTTACAATGTACAGTGCTAGACTATCCTGAGGTACTCCAGTTAACCTGGTGTTTCTGAGGTGAGAGAGATGACCCAGCTCTCCACCTGTTGCTCAGTTAGCAAAGCTCCCAAACTTCCCTGTGTTCTTTTGTCTTTTTAAAGAACAATTTCCTGGGGATTTGACAGCTATTTACTCTGTTTGGGATCAAACTATTTTTAGCTTGAAAAACCTAGCCTTGTATAAACATGAACCAGACATACTGTACTCTCTTAGAGAAAGTCAACAAACAGTATGAACTAAGCATCTTTCTGGTGCATTTGTGTTCTCTTAACTTATTCCCATGAATGAGGGATCAGTAAGTACATGGCATACAAACAGAAGAAGCTGTTGTCATTAATTTCTCCTCTTTTGTGTAGCTGGCATCTGCTAACATAGCCTTTACCTTCCATCAGCTTCTCAACTCTGTATGCCAGGCTTATGGCTGGCTTTGAAATCTCTCGAGTTTTGGACTTTCAAGAAAGAAATAAAGAAAATATGCAGCTGAGTGACATTTGTAGTGACATTAGGGAGTATCCCTTGTACTAGCAGTAGAGATAGCTTCCTGTGTCTGTTGGTTATAGGGCATGGGAGCAGGTTGCCTTGGCTCCAGGCTTTGTAGGTGGTCTCTTATCACTTTCCTCCAGACTGGCAGTAAGAGCTCTGCTTTCTAATTAGACTGCAGTTGCAGGTAGATATTAAGCCAGTGTAAGTTTCCAATTAGGTTGCAGCTTCACAGGTCACAGTGAGCCAGCCTAATTACCTTACTGTTGAGTAAAGGGATTATTCTGCTCATCTTTACTCCCTCTCCTCCCTTTGCCTTCATGTTTCAGCTAGCTTCCTTAGCTAGCTCTACTCATCAGAGCTCATGGAGAGCTGATACAGCTCATTATTCTTGAGAAAATGTTGTTGTTTTTCTGGATTCATCTGGCTTAGTGAATTGTCTTGACTCAAGTCTGACAAGCATCACAGCCAGGAGCACAAGGGAATGAAGGAGCTGAAAAGACAAGTGGCATAACAGCAAGAGGAGAGGCAGACACAGGGAGTTGTTAGGTCATGCCACCTGTAAGCTGTAAATGGCAGGTTTTGTTTTGAATTTTGTGATAAAAATAATCTTAATTTCCACCCTGTCAGTCCCAAGGTTTTCATTGCATGGTCCTGCTAATGCCTTTGTATTGGATCTTGTCTGAAACCAAGAGAGGGTCTGTTCATCTTCTGAGTAAGACAATGATATTCGCATTCATGTGTAAGGGCTCTCTTCAAATGTGGAGAACCATGTAAGCAGCTTCTTTGGAGGATTCAGACAGGTATGTACTTTTGAGTATGTTGATTACACATTCCTGGAAAACATTCTCCACTGGAATTCACTAAGTGTATAAGGAGGAGGAGGTTACCACCAAGTGAAAAATGTTGGTCACCTGTGAGCAGGTGACTGCATACAAACAACTGCTGTATCAAGCAAATACAACAGAGATATTTGTACAATGGCTTGAAGAAAACATGGGTAGCGTTGTTTAATGAACTTCTTAGATAAAAAAGTCTGATTTCCTTTAGACTAAATAAATTTTGCATTCCAACCAGCTGACCTAGTATGAAAAAAAAACCTCTTAAAATTACTATGTAAATTTACTTACATTGTATGAAATTCATGTTACTCACAAGGTACACAATTTATTTTGCATATATAATTTATATTTATATAAAATTATATTCATGTAATATTCATGTAGAATTTATGTGAAGATTTTGATTAAGGAGTGTGAAAGAAGCAAAGCTGCAAAACAGTGTGTGTAGTTTATGAGTAAGGATCGAAGAATAAATCAGCACAGGTGATTTTGCTGTGAGTTTCTGTTACAGCCTATCAAGAGCAGGAAACAGATGAAGCCCTCTTTGCACAGTTGGTGAAAACCTCGCAGTCAGAGACTCTGAGAGATGCTACCTTCACAAACAAGGAAGAGCTGTTTAGGTATGGTTAAGGGCAGCGTCAGCTGAAATGATCATGAGCCCTGACTTTGAGATCCTGACAAGAGTCTCCAGGGCTAACACCAGAATTACAGACCTGAATTTTGAAGAGCAGATTTTGACCTCTTCAGGGACTTGCTTTGCAGGATCCCATTGGGAGGTACCCTGAAGGGCAAAGGGATTCAAGAGAGCTGGTTGATCAAGGACAGCTTCTTGGAGCACAGGGATGGACTGTTGCCTTGCAGAGAGTTAAACAGGCATAGCAGAATGGCGTTATAGATGAGCAGAGCTTATGCTCTAAAAGAGTTCACAGAGACAGAAGCAGGGAGAGGTCACTTTGAAGGATATGGAGACATTGCCTGCTCGTAATATGTATGGAGTCAGGAAAGCCAAAGCTCATCTGGAATTCAAGCTATAAAAAGACCTGGAGCACAACAGGAAAGCTTTCCTCCATTGGTACACTGGCAACAAGAGGGAGGTTAAGGAGAGTGTAGGGCGATAGTTTAGTGAGATTAGGGGCCCAGGGACAAAGGAAAGAGGATGTACTTGATGCCTTCTTTGCTTCAGTTTTCAGAGATAAGGACTTATCCCCAAAACTTTCAGGGTCTTTGGAAGTGGGTCTGTACCTGATGAGATATGGACAGAGAGATCACTTAACCACTTGGACATTCACTAGTTTGTGGGACCAGCTGGAATGCATCCAAGGGTTGGCAGATATTGTGAGGCTGCTTGCTCTTATCTTGAAAAGTTCATGGCACTTGGGTTAAGCTTTGCAGGACTGGGAAAATACAATGTCACATCAGTTCTTAAAATGGGTTAGAAAAAGTATACAGAGAACTACAGATCATTTTAGAAACAGTTTCCAGACACATGAAAGGCAAGAAAGGGGTTGGTGGGAGCATCCAACGTGGGTATGAAAAGGACAAATCATACCTGATGAATCTTACTGCTTTCTGTAATACAAGGTGAACAAGGTAGCATGTGTCCCATATCTTGGCTTTAGTACAGTCTTTCATGGTTTACTTTTCTCTGAACTGGGGAGATATGAGCTCTGCAAATAGATGATGAGTCCAAAATCGGGTGAACTCCCAGATTCAAGGCTGTGATCAGGGGTGCAAAGACCTGGTGGTCAGTTTAATGTCTTTAGTGCTCTGGAGGGCAGGGCTGGGCTTGAAGGGTCATGGACAGGTTGAAGAAATAGACTGACAGGAACTTCATGAAGATTTACAAGGGGAGATGGAAGGTCTTGGCCCTGGGGAGAACCAGCAGCCTCATGCAGCAGTACTGACTGGGGCCAGCTAGCTGAACAATGGCTTTGCAGAACCTGGGAGTCCTGGTGGAGATTGAATCAGCAGGGCATCTGTGCAACAAGAATAGCTTTATATAATTAATATAAATTAAGGTCTAGAAAATTAGGATCACGAAACAAATAGGAGAAATAGACTAGTGAGCTGAACAAAATGGAAAATGGTGTGGGTTTTTGCCTGCCACAAATTGGTTTAGGCAGTAGTAGTACAGATCTGGGGGAGCTGAGAGTTCTGCTCAGGAATAGACACTGTGCAATAATCCTTATTCTTGTAATAATATATTGGCTTTGGATAATAATGTACTTTCTTCTCCTGGTTATTGGGATACCAAATGTCAGCTGCTGAAAAAGAAATACGTGTTAAACTTGTAGGACAGGTCTATATCCATGCAGGACCTTTTGAGCAAAACCCTTGATTCCAGAGTTTTTCAAGTAATTTAAGATGACCTATATTTTCTTTTTCCTAAAGACTGTAATTTCCTCCAAGTTTTTGTGCTTTTCTTTGTTTCAATGTGATGGTGAGCTTGTTGATGTGATGTTGTCATTGTATGGGCTAGGATTATTTGAAGACCAGAAACCATCCAAAACTTCTGTTTCTTTTCAAAATAATCTGCTTGGAAAGCAGTTGATATGGTAGTGACAGCAGAGAAATATCAAGGGATGATCAAGGCTTAAAGGTGGTAGCATAAATAGATTTTGTTGTTGTTGCTTTATGAAGGTAGTGTTTTATTCATGGAGTATTCTTTGCTTTGATACCTGTACTCAGCCATTTATGACTAACTATCTGTGGGACTGCAGTTCAAAAAACAATGACTCAGAAGGTCTCAGGAGTGACAGGAGATTTTACAACCCTATACGGACATAAGTACAGTTGGAGTATAAATTGTTGGTGAGCAGATTTAGTATGTAATTGCATCTGTAGTGAGCATTTGCCCTTGTGATGTTGTCTATTTCAAAAGCAGATGCTGAGAAATGGGAAAGAACAGAGAATGGAGCAGTCAACAACATTAAGGATTTGGAAAGTGCCTCCTGTTGAGATTGAAGAGTGAGTGTATTGAGTCAGTCTGGAAGAAATTTCAGCTCTTGTAAGAAGGGCCAGAGTGGCTGCATGAGGAAAAGGTTTAATTGGCAGTGTCTATTTAACCCAGCCACCAAAGACACTGTGTCTAGCGACTGCAAGCAGAAGTCATATAAAATCTTCTCTGCCCTATTTTAAACATTTATTTTCTTGCTGAGGGAAGTTAACATTAAAACAATTTGGGTTACTTTATAGATTTTTTTTGTTGCTTGTTTTGTCACTTTTTAGTTTTCAGTGACTGTAATTGGCCTACTTCAGATCTTGGTTTTGTAGCATGTTTATGTATTTATTAGTTTCCACAAGTGCAACTGAAAAAGAACTATTTATTCAGTCTGAAGTGGAGAAGTAATTGCATGGATGTATGTTATGAAGGTGCAAAATGAGTAATGAGCTGGAATGCAAACCCCTGAAGGCAGCTAGGCCTGTCTCTTGGGAAGAATGTAGTTTATTCAGTTTATTTGGGAAGTTGTTCAGTGGAAAGATTTATTTACTTATTAATTTTTATGTTTTCAGAGTATGGCAGCTTTTTAAAGTTTGTACCATGGATTGCCAAAATTTTCAGATTTGTAGACTAGGGAACTGTGGTGTGGTCAAGAGTTCAGCACCATCTCCCTCGATCAGGACCATCCCTTACCAGCCCAGAGCTCCTCCAGTCTGCTAACCTGTCCTTCTAAAACCAGCTACCTTCTCCATGCTCCTCCCCCACTTCCTTGAGACGAGTTCCTTTTGCTTCAAGCCTCATTCAGGTCTGAGATCTCAGATCCCCACCTGCTCTGTGCACCAGCAAGCAGGTCTGAAGAGTGGAGTTGGGACCTGGTGCCATGGCAGTGGTCACTGGAAGCCATACGTATCCTCAAACTTTATTCTTCTTTTGCCTCTCTTTCTCCTTGATCCAGTGTTGGTGGATCCACTGACCCACTGCAGGTGTGATCCCCAGAAGTGAGAGGCCACAGAACTGCAGGAAAGTCATATGAATTCCTCTTTGAGGGACCTGCATTATTTGTATATTGTTACATATTTTTGATGCAACATTCATATATTTAAAGAAGGCTTTGATAAGATTTTCATAAATAAACGTCACATACAAAGGTGCCCCAGCTGTACCTTCAGCTTCTTGGTTGTGGAACTTTGTGTGCTCTTTAAAGCTTGATTTAGAGGTAGCAATATTTTGCAATTTCAACCTTTTAAGACAGAGGAGCAAGAGAGTTTTCTTTGTCATCATGACAGCTGTGGCAGGTGTGTATTTAGTGAACAGGCCTTTGTTAAGCCAGGGATTTGAACAGATACCTCAGGTAGGCTTCCTGATGTCTGCTAATTGGTTACAAGATAGCAAGTGAAAATTAGGGATTAGTTTTCACTTTAACTTTTCCGTGACTAAATCAGAAATAGTGGTGTCATGGGAGGACAACACATCCAAACACTGCATTTGATGTATTCTGCTTAACTTGGGCACTGAGTTCCCTTACCAAGAGGAGGGAAGCAGTATTCTTTCAGATCTGTGCTGTTTCCTATCGACTTCTGAGAAGGCAACTGGGAAAAAAGAATCTTTACTGCTCTTTTTGAGTCATGTGCTGTTTCTGGATTGCTTGCAGACTTAGCTGACTTTGCTGCTAGGACAAACTTTCAAATATATCTGACTTAAATAGATGAACATTTATCTTCCATGTGCTTTGATAGCTTCTCCTAAAACATTTCCTGTTAACAAAGATATTTGCATGTAAATGTTTATCTCTTGCATTCCATCTGCTCCATCTCTTTCATCCTTAACTCAAATCCTAATTATGATAGCATTTATGATTTTTCCCCAAGGAAACTGTGATATCATTTATATAGGATCTAACATTTCTACAGCAATCTTTGAAAAGGTAAATTTGAAACTTTACTTGATTCTTTTCTTAATAGAAATTTGATCTGTACAGGGAATCAAATTTCATGGTTAAGAGTGTAAAAGGAGGACTCAGAAAGTATTTTTCACCTTTTCTCCTGTTCAGTAAAACACTATTGAGATGTAACACAATTGAAGCTTGCCATTATATGTAGGTACTGAGTTTAACAGATGAATGGTGTTTATTTACTATAAATCTCAATGTTGTTCAAGTGTGGAGTAGGTTATATTGTTTTTTATTTATTCAGGTGTCCTGCATTTAGCTTTTACTTAAACAGTTAAATAAAGCAGAAAAAAAACATTTGTTGTAAAAATAGTGAAGAAAATAATTAATATCTTGGACTAAATTAACTTACACGTGCTGGAATATTGGGGAACTAAAACTTACGATACTCATGGATTATCCTAGAAAATTCCTCTTTAATGATTTGCATAAAGGTTTTTATAATCTACCTACCCATAATCCTGTATCAAAGTGCTCAGGGTACTGTAGTGTGTTTGCAGAAGGGATCATTATAGAACATAATTGATTGTGTTAGTCCAGTTGCAGATGGACAGTTATGGAAACGACCATCCTTAAGTTGTAAAACAGAGTGCCACATCCCCATCACCTGTTTGTCTTCCTTCACTTTGAGACTCAGCTTGACTTGTTAGTAATGTACTGAAACCTTTTGTGGGTAGTTTAGCATTACAATCGAGAAAATTGACTTCAGGAAAAATAAGAATGTCAGCTGAAAATAACATCTATTGTGTCCTTCCATCCCTTCCTCCAAATATAAACTGTAAATGTGCAACTACAGATTTTATCTCGTGATTTGCTTCTCTTTAAAATTCTACAGTTGTACAGTTACAAAGAAAAAGAAAATCCAGTATTAATATAAAACTGAAAGTTGTAGACAGGGAAGTTTATTGACAAAAGTATAAGATTGTAAGCTGAGGGACTGAATGTTTAAATTATTTTGCAGGTTTCATAAATATTTTATGATTTTGTCTAAATGTTCATATTTTAAAGTAAAGTTTGAGAAATAAAACAAAAGCATGATCTAATCTAAAATGCAAGTGTTTTTAAATTTAGACTACTCTACCAGTCTGCTCTCAGATAATTTAAAAAATATTATGGAATGTTTCTGCTAAATATAAATCTAATGTTGCTTTTAATTCATCATTTACCACAGCAAAGTCTTTGTTCTGCAATATCATCAGCATATTAGTTCCCTGTAAAATCTAAACCACTATAGATCTTGGAAAAACAAACTTTGATCAAAGATCTGAACTTGAAATACATGTATTAATTCTTCCCTTAGACTTTGTAGCATAGTGAATATTTTTTGTGTTAAATAATAAAGTTAATTCTAGTATTTTTTAAAACCTACAGTAATTTACGTGCTTCCCTAATGCCTTTGCACTTGATTGAAATTTATGGTAGAAGGAAAAATTACACATAATGATATTTGTCTTTGACCTTACATGCTAATTAGAACTAGAGATAGTCGCCATTTTATTTCATTGCCTAAAATGATGAAAACCATTGATTTTGTACTTTGACATTTCGTAGCCATCCCTTCCCCTTTTTGCTCTGACATACCTTCCTCCCTCTCCCACTCTTCTGAAATGCTGTTAGCTACGCTTACATAGATAGGCACAAGGTCATAAAGTAAAAGTACATCTGAAGCTGCAGCCACATGACTTTAGTGTTTCACAGTGAGTTTGTTTGCTTACATTAATACATATGCACAAGATCCTAAGGATTCTGCTATTCCTTTAATTTTTTCCCTCCCTCAAGTACCTTCCTATGTGCTAAATGAGACTAAGTGATGCACTAAGGAAGCCTGAGGCAAAAGAACTAGCATTTTTCATACGTATTTGCTCTGCTTATCAAAAAAAAAATTAATGACTCGAGTTTTAATCTTCTCTCAATTTGATGAGATGCAAGCCGTTTGCAGAATTCTTAATTGACCTTTGAAATATAATCAAGGAGTTATTCATGAAATTAATTCTTCTGAAAAGAAGTCCTGAAGACTAAACCCTTCTAGAGTAGGTGGGTATGTTGGAATGCAATGTAAACAAGGAGTACGTAAAGTGACCTAGGGTTTGCAGGACGATTTGTTTGCTTTTTATTTACAGAAGGCTGACTTAACATATAACGTTTAGGGAATTGTTCTCATTGCTTTACAAGCCAGAGAATATAGAGAGTTATCATTGCCATAGTAAATGGCAAAATTTAGGTCAAATATGTTTGATTTGGAATTTGAGGATCACAATGAGGGAGAAGAGACAGTGAACGGCTTTGACTCACATTTTGTTAGGGTAAAATTAATGTGATGAAGGCCAAGTTATTGATGCTTTGAGCTTCATGAAACGACAGCCAATCTTCTACTTCTTAAGGAAATGAAAGGCTATATCACCAATGAGAATAATTAGATATTTTTATGGAAAACCAATATTTTAAGGGGTTCCTTTGCCCAAGTGTTTTCTCTTGAAGACTTACTTAAATACACTTAAGTCCTTACAGGATGCTTCATTTTTACTAGTGAGCTTGCCTTCATCCAGTAGGCTCTGTACCTGGCACAACACCGTGGTGCTTCTTAATCTGTCCTAATGTACAGTCTTGCACATCAGAACTAGGAAACTGGGGAATCTTATCAATGTATTTAAATACCTGTGGAGAGAGTGTAATGAAGACTGAGCCAGGCTTTTTTCAGCAGTGCCCAGTGACAGGATAGGAGCCAATGGGCACAAACAACAAAGGAAATTGCCCCTGAACATCTGGAAATGCGACTTTACTGTGAGGGTGACTGAGCACTAGCACAGGTTGCTCAGGGAAGTTGTGGAGTCTCCATCCTTGGAGATACTCAGAAACTGCTCAGAAACATTGTTATGGATAAACAGCTCTAGGTGACCCTGCTTGAGCAGGAGGTTTGAACCAGATGACCTCCAGATATCCCTTCCAACTTCAACCTTTTCTTTCTCTGTGAAATCTTTGAATTTTGTTTTCTTATTTTCTGTAGCTGTAGAATAATTTTATTAAGATTTAATGCTTCTGAATAGCAAGACAAAAGAGCTTTCCAGCTTTGAAAGTATTGTCCATCTTTTTAATTGTTGTGTCCTTTACATATGAAAGCAGATTGGATTTTGTCTACAGTTCTATTAGGAACAAACCGGAGGTTCAGTGGAAAAAAACATTTCATTTTCAAGTGTTGCGGGTTGTTATGATTCCTGTGTTACTTTTGCCATCTGATACTGGCACTGGAGCTCAGAGTAAGTTTAACTTTGGCACAAAATCTTCAACTTATGCCACTTTATTTTTTTCAGTAATAACAATTTTAGCTTGATTTTTCTGATGGATTTCTCATGTTGTCAGTGTTAATTTATATACAGTTTCCTGGGGCAACACAGACAGTTTTATTACTGTTATGGCTTTTCATTATATTGAAAATTCTAAAAATAAATAGCATTCATGTCAATATTAGAGATTTATGAGAAAGAGAGAGAAGGCAAGTGCAGATTTGTTCAAATTTTCTTCAAGCTTAGCCTAATTTTTTTTTTTATTAAAATGTAGCTGGAAAAGAAAGACTTTCTAAAGATTTAATCTACTCAGAGACAGTACAAGTTTGTAAAATTGCAGAAGGTAGTTATAGTTTTAATGTTTTTCAAGTTTGAGGTTTATGACTTGTCATATGGTATTAAGTGCGTGCATAAATTGCAGTGCTTTGTGCCCTTAACTGGCGCGATATAGTAATTTCAAATCTTTAAGCACTCCGTTAAGGGATGGAGATTTTTTTGCTATCCAAGAGAAGAGAGCATAATTAAAGGAGGTGCAAACCCACATTTATAAGATACATGGAACATCTGGCAGCTTGTGTGAAGATAATATGTTTGTTTGGTGGTGGGAATGCCTGCAATTTTATCTGCCAATCTGACACAGTAGGAATTTAGCTAATGAGGTTGCTTAGCAAAAAGTGCATCAGGAGGAAGTCAGGGTTAAAAATAAGCATACATATGAAGAGAGAGCAAAAGATTTATAATGGATATAGAACTGTTCCAAGTTGTTATGGCAACTAACATTTTAGACCTATAATTACCTATTAACAATGCTGCCAATCCTACATAGATTGCATTTTTTGTTACATGTTTTTCTTCAATATTGTTTAAAAAATCTTGAAATATTGCCTGAAATATTCAGTGTTTGAAAGACCGTCACTGATAATGGAAAGTCCATATATTTTCATTCTTTTTTGTACAACTATGTTGAATAAAACCCCAAAACTAAATGGAATAAACCTAAAAAAAAGAAGAAAAAAGAAAAACTGTGTCTGATTTTGTTACTGAAGCTATTTTTCCCCCCTAAAACCTGAAAAACAGATACAAATATATAGTTTAAACTTAAATCATGGGCTTTTCAAACTTTTTAAAATCAAGATAATAATGCTGTATACTTTCTCCATAGAAATTTGTAGGAAGACCATTTAAAATATATAGAAATAATCAATTAATAACCAGAAGGCATGATTTAATTATTTGCCCTAACTCTCCCACAAAGGAGAATAAATGTAATTTGTTCTTGCCACCCCTTGAAACCAATTTTTTTTCAGAAATCCTGTGTAATAGATGTTATGACAGATAAGATATAATAAACTTAAAGGTGTAAGTTCTTCCAAGAGTGAAGAAGAATTTCTTCAAATCCCAAAAAAATGGGGCTTTTTCTTAGCAGGATTTTTTGTCTCTGAGGACTTACTGTGGCACAGCACTGTTTTAAGGTTTCGTATAAGCATAAGTTTGTTCAAATCAAAATGAAATTATAGTGACAAACACACATTTACTAGTTACAAGCTACCTTGGAGTCATCATAATATAACCTGTAGTCTGCCTTGAGATTGGTCTCATTTTAGGCTTTTTTTTTACTTTGAAAAGAGCAGAATTCTACCTTTTTATTTTACCCGTTCCTGATGTATGCACTTTCTGCATCATCTGTGCAAGTGGGATGAGACAAATAAGAGGAGATTGTTATAATCTAGCACTTGCCATTTTTCTAATCCAGTGGGCTGCAGTAACTTCAGTTATTTGAAAAAAATGTGTGAAATTTTGAAGACAACTCAAGGAAAGTAGACTTCTCCAAAGATGTGCTTAGGTACAACCCTCTAAGTTTCTTTCAGGTGGAGCTGTGCCAAGGCACTGGATATTTAAGGAATGTGTTATTCTGCCTGTCTCAAAAACTGAATCTGTCCTCCCAACTTAATTAAGTGTTTTTGTGAGCACCGCCTTGCTCACTGGCTGACAAGCTTTTCTTGACTAAGGAACAAGGAATCCAGATATAGTTAATTCTTCTTCCAGATCAGATATCACATTGTTGATGTGTCTTTAGATTTGTAACCCTTCAGTTTTTCACATGTATGCAAGGACCAGCTTTTTTAGGTATCTTGGAAAACCAGTGGATCTTGAATTGTTCAGGTGTTGCATAAAGTTCTTTTAGTGTTGAAGAAGACTGGATTGTATTCTTCTATGTTTTGTGAAGGTCATCACTAATGTCACTTAATGTTTGGGTTTGTATTAATTCCTACCTTGGCAAGGAGAAACAATTGCTTTGCACTCCTGAGTTCAGGTGTGTAAGTATTATTTAGTCTAATGTACTACAACCTCTTTCTTCTTGTGCCTTTTTAGTAAGGGAATATTCAAAATAAAATTAAGACAATTGCTGTTGGTGTGGTGTTTGATACACTGTAGATATGTGTGCATGAAATGGTGGCATCATGTTTTCCAGCCGTTTGGGAAGTAGGGAATTAGGCTGGAAAGAAAGCTGGCAGCCTGAGTTATGAAATCAAGCTTTGTCAGCTATATGAAAAAGAATAAGATTCCCAGAAATGTTCAAGATCTTATTGTTTTATCAAATGTATTGGAAATGTGAACTATGCACCAATGAGGAAAACAGGAAGGAGTACAAAGCCTGGAATATTAAATGCAACTCTACAAACACATCTATCCATGACAGAATTTTAACAGGAACTTGCTAAAAGCTTACAATTTAATTGAGACCCCAATTTTTGTGAGAAGCTTTTGATGTTAGAAGCTAAGAGCTTGGAGGGGTCTGTTGAGGACAACAGTTATTGAAAAAATAAAAACAAAATTGCAGGTCATTTTATTGCAAGGAAGCTGAACATGTTATTTTAAATGCATATACACAGTAGAGGAATTTTTTGTATAAGAACATCTATGGCTGTGTTTACAGGAAGCCCTTAGGTACTGTCCACTGCAAGGAATCACTGGCAGCAGTGAATAATGTTCTGGGAATTCAAAAGAAACTGAAACTGTGAAATTGTGGAAGTATTAGTCTCACCATTGCTGACACTTCAAAGGGTAAAGCCTGGTGCCATTCTTTGCACAGGGCTGGAATAGGAAGGAGGAAAAATAGCCAGTCATCACAGTGGGAAAAGTTATCAGTAGGATTTCCACAATATATCCTCTGATCTTTGCTGTTCCGCATCAGAAATGTGTTGTGCAAGAAGGTAAGTTCTGGGACTAAAAGGTTTTCTTGTAAAATAAAATAATTTAGGATGATTAAATTTGCGTCATATTCCAGAGAGCTGTGGAAAAATCTTATTGAGTAGCTGGATGATATCAAAATACTAAAATGTGTGAAGCACAATGCACCAATTGTGCTTCAATTTAGTTATTCAAACTTTGAAGTAAGTCTTTGCTTACTGCAAGAAGTACCTGGCAAATAGCTAAATACTGTTACTATGAAAGTTGTTGAATGGGAAAATGGAAAGCATTTGTGGGCTACAAGAAAATTGCAGTCTTGTGCTGCATATGGATGCAACATTGAGAGACTGCTTTTATTAGGACGTACTTTGCTAAAATGGAGGGGGAAAACCCCAATATTTACTAGTGCTTCCTTGTCCTAGGCAATTTTAGGTAGTTCTATGCAAAAAACCTGTCAGTGGTTGATGCTTGTGCAGGTGACACAATCTGCCAGTCCAACTCAGTTTTAATAGCGTTACCTCTGCAGACCTACACTGCCATGCTGGTTCAGATCTGTTCAATCTGTTTTCACTAATTTGGAGTGAGTTATCGTAAGCATGCAGGAGGTGTATTATGTTGTTAAGGAGAGTGTGGCCAGGTGGTGGGCTTGGGTTGATGTAATCTTCTTTGCCAATGGTGCTTTCATGCCTTCACATGATCCGGACTGTGTTGAGTATTATCTCAAAGGATATAGAAAATCAAAAAGGATAAAGAAAGAGAATAAAGAATGAAAAAGGGATAAGGAATGATGGCTCTTCTTTTACCTCTACTTGAATATGATGAATTTTGAAAAACTGCATGAAGTTTAGGGGAGCTTGAGCAACAGAAGTTAGAAAGCAAAGCACTTGTGCTCTCAGACATCACATATAACCATAAACTGTAGCAGTGTGTGTTTTGGATTTTCCAATAATTCTGTATGTTTTTGTTATTTGTTTATAATTCTTTGTTCCTACACCCCCATCCCCAAACCCCCCGTGGTCTTTCCCTGGTGATAGATCTTGTCAATCACCTTGTAAAAACTTGGAAGATTCTGGTGAAGATGCCCAGTGATTCGGCAGAGCCCTCAGGTTCCCACCTTCCTTCACTGTTCTGTTAAGTATCCCTGTTCTGGGTCACACCCCCCCCTCCTCAATTGGTTCTAGATTCCCCCTGCTCAGTGTACGTCCCCAGGGTACTTAAGGTGAGGACAGAGGGCCAGAGCTCGCTCAGCACATGGGCAGCTCTCTGGGTGGAATAAAGCCTGGTGAAACCCACGTGAAGAGTCCTCCTTTTTCTTCCACGCCGTCAACCACACTCCAGCCTGAGGTTCAGACCCACCAAATCTTTCTTGTATGCTGACCAGAGAGCAAGCTAGCCAGTAAAACAGCTCAGGACACCAACATAATAAACTTAATGGTATATATGAATACAGAATAGTTTTTCTTAGAATGCCTTTAGTAGGGCGAGACCATAAAACAAACAGCGCAACATGATGAAGGATGATATATATATATGTTCGAGTGTAATAAATTTTTTGGACAGATAAAAGTACTGGATGATCTAGTGAATGGTAGGACTTTTAGCATGAGAGTTTGGTTATATACAATGGTTTATGATGTTTCTGTCTTGCTTGTTGAAAGAATGAACATGGTAGAAAATTAGACTTTTTCTTGTGCTGTTCCTTAAACATCCCAAATGGCCAGGGCCACAAATATTATTTTAATGTTTCATGAAATAATATAAGAGATGATTTCAGAAGCTCCTGCCTACTGCTTTCTCCAGCTCTATCCTGACATGACTTGGAGAGGAAGTGAATATTCACCACCTTTGGGAAGCAGGGGCATTGACATGACAGTTTAGCATTCAAATTTAGAAGGAGGTGGACCTGGTTCGAAGTGGTCCACAAATAGATCCAAGGATATGAAAGATAGCTTTTAAGTGTCTTGTGAAGCTGCCTTTCTAACTACCTTGCTGAAAGTCTTACCCTTTTCCAACAATAGGGATGAAAATTATTGTCAAACTGATTATTTCTGTGGTGAGTAATAACAGGAGCTGAATATTCTCAGTTTCATGTTGCAGGACTTAGTGGCAGCTGCCAGTGGTGTGCTGGAAAGTACCTTGTAGTTGTGCATGTTGCTTAAAATGTTGGTTCTTACGTGTAAGCAAAGAGAATTGACTCATATTCTGCTCTTTAGAGAAAACATGATTTATTGCAGCACTGTTGTTATTTGGTTACACTTTCTGAAAGGTGTGAGGCCTTTTTGCATTTAGTGACTCTTTAATTTATATAACACCTTCAGCATCTTGGATTAGGGATTCTTGAAGTGGAGGCAGCTCAGGAGGAATTCTGAGTCTGCATTCATTTGGTGAAACAACCCATTTTTTTAATGGTAAGTTACTTAGTTCTGTGGTGTCTTGAAGCTGGAGGAAAATTTGTTGAGTAATCAGAAGAGTATGAATCACTGATTAGCTTATTTATATAGTCAAGAGTACTGTTTTCTGTCTAGAAGTGACTAAAAAATCTACTTTCATGGTAATAGGGTATAATTGAATTATTATATTAAATATAAAAAAATTATTTAAAAGCATTTTCTTTTTGCCTTTCCTTCCTCGTTCTGGACTGGAAAGCATGAAACCAGCATTCAGCTTTGGTTTTCATTCATTTGAGGTGTGAATTTTGATGCAGATAAAAATATTCTATAAAAAAATAACCCAAACAGAAGCGTTGACAAACTGTGAACAGATAACCGGACCAACCGTGTTTCCACATTCCTTTCTACTACACGAAAAATTTGATTTGATAGTCTCAGTTTATGTGGGAAAAACTCTGGATGTTGTTTTTTTGCCCATATCTTCTCCTTTCTGTTGAAAATTTAGACAGCAACAGAGAGCTCCTGAAATTGGAAATGCCAGAGGGGGATGCTTCTTCAGTCTCACCATAGTTAGTTATAGAGTGGTAGCAAGGGAGAGGAGTCTGGTAGCCAGTTTCTAGGAAGCTGTGCATGACAGTTGGCTCATTTAAGTATCCTAGGCATCTGCCTTTATGAGCTTCCAAAAATGGTGAGATTTTTTGTGTATATACTACTTATTCTTTTGCACTGAGAAAATAAACAAAGAAGCAAAAGGTAGTGTCTCCCTAAAGAACGCTTTATCTCTTTATCTCTTTGTTCTCTGTGCGTGTGTTTTCCATTGTTATGCTTCTCCCAAAATCTAAAGTGTAGAACTAGCAAGCTGCATGTAACTCATTGGAGACGATTCTCTAGGAGGTCTCTGCAGGAACATCTAAGTTCAGGCAGCTTTTAGATATGAGCATATGTGTTGAAGGACGTTTCTTATTTCTTAAGTTATTAAAATGCATTGGTCAATGGGAAATATTAAATTGTATGAAAAACTGAATTAAAAAAACCCAAAACCTCACTCTTTGCATTCAGTGAGTACTTGAAAAACTTAAGCATTACCACTCCTTGCCATTTGTAGTAGTCTGGAGGGTGTTCATGCTAGACAAGAATTGTTTTTTTACAAGTGTTCATTTCACAGGTTCTTAGTTTTTGCTGTTTTTGCAAGAAGATTTTATCCAGTAATAAAGTTAAGCGGTAATCTGTTCTATTAGATTCAAAGGTTTTATAGACTTGATCAATGGTGAGTGTCGTGAAATAAATGCTGAAATTGTTTTCGGTGCGTTGTTGCCAGCCCCTGTTGATGTCGTTCTACTCCCACTTCCTAGGGAGATGAAATTTGTTAGATATTCTTGAAATTCGTAACTATTTTCCAGAAGGCCTTGAAATTCAGAGTGGAGTCTAGGTTTGGCAAAACATCTTAGTTTAATATAAGTAGTCTTTTATGAGTTATATGGCTGGGATGGACAGGGGCTAATAATTTTTAGTTTTCTGTAAAACGCGTTTTCCCAGAGATTTTAATAATTTGATTTATTTGAGGTTAATACCTAGGGCCCATTTTAGTGCCAAGTTGCATTTGCCTGCCTGAGGGAAGCACTGCATATTAAGCAGGTTGTATTAGGGAAGCAGTGTGCATGGACAAAATATTTGTGGGGGAGACCCAGAATTCATATGCACCAGAAAGGAGCCTGTGGTAGGTTGAATGATTTCAGCAGAGAGGCAAAACCTTCCTTGGCAGAAGAGACACCACAGTATATGTGCTGGAGAGCAAGAAGATGGGGGACAAAACTGACACTTTGTCAGTGGTGGAAGAGATTTCATCTTTGTTTTACAAAAAGTTAATGTAAGGGCAAGTGGCAGAGGTTGCATGAAGAGTCGAAAGTCTGGTGACAAAGTGAATTAAGCCATCCAGGGAGGTGTTTGCTGTGCTGTGCATTTCTCCAGCTGCAGTTCTCAAACATTGTGTTGGTCTCATAGTTGCTGAGAATTCGGGGGTTTTTTGTTAGAAGGTAAATAATGACATATTTTAAAGGGTTGGTGGTGCTTCAGTATGGCTGTGTGATGGAAATGAGTTTTCATCACCCCCATCCTCATCCAGAGCTTGATATGGGGATTTGTTATGGATGTGGGTTAGGTATGAGGCATATTTTATTTGAAGAAGTTGGAACAAACAACCCCCATCATTCCCCTAATACCCCTGCCCCCAAACACAGTAAATGAAAGCAGTTCCTCAAAATCTGATTTATTATAGCGTCTTAAATAAAGATTATAAAACTGCACATTTTTGAGGAAAATAGTCATCACACAGAAGCCTACCGTTTTCTTTATACCATTTACTTAATACTGCACATTACTGCTGCATCAAATATGAGAGAAAGGGGTGGTTTTGCTGGTGTTATTTTGCATTGGCACTAAGTCTTTCTGAAACCTCAGAGTTATTATTAATTCTCCTAATACTCAAAAATATTTTTGAATGAAGTAATAATTTATCTTCAACCATCCAGTTAACTCTTGTTCTCTGCCCTCTCTTCTAGCCTGTTATACTTGTTAGACATAATTTTCTTTTCTCTGCCTCTCTACATTTTGGGCTTACAGTTTTACTCTGTATGATTATCATATATTAATAAGAGAAATAAGACACTTAAGAGTACTATTGTGGTTTTATTTCCACAATTTTAAACCCTTTAGATCTCCCTTAGTCCTTTGAAAAATAACCATACCATTGATGAACCATCAATGAAATGAACCATCATTCATTTTTATATTCTCTATAAAACTGTAGAATGAAACAATGGTTTGAGTTGGAAAAGACTTTATTGATCATATAGTTCTAAACTCCCCTGCCATGGACAGGAACACCTTCACTAGACCAGGTCCTTCAAATCCCTGTCCAGCCTGATCTTGAGCACTTCCAGGAATGGAACATCCACATCTTCTCTGGGAAGTTTGTTCCAGTGTCTCACCAGAGCTGAGCCCTTTTAATATATATATGTATATATATATATAACAGCATCAATTAATATGAAAGATAGAAAATTATTTGGTGGCTTTTTTCCTAAAGTGGAGCTAGAAATGGAATAAGTAATAAAATTTTTAGCTGCATTTGTGCCTGTGAAATAAATCTACATGGATGTTGCAGACTTTACTCGTCTGTGCTTGAAAAAGCACATCACAAAAAATAAAATAATAATAAAAATGTCTTCAAATGTTTTAAAGCAGCCGTTTAGTAATTATTTCCACAGCCTTTTTGCAAAGATTCAGAAAGGGACAGATCTTCAGAAAACCTTCATCAGTCTCAATGTGTGCATTCTGTTTCGTTCAGTCCTTCCTTGAGGAAGGTTGAGGAGACCCTCTGAGCAGGCTTTGTTTGGGTCTTTTCAGGCTATTTTTATTGCTCACAAAATATTTGAAGTTTTCTGTAGTCTGGAAGCCTAATTATCTTGCTATCCACAGACAAAGACTGGAAGAGTTCCCAGTTAGGCTTCTCTGTTACTTGCGTGCCTACTTAGGTGAAACAAAACCATTAAGTACTTTGTTTTTGCTGCTTTTTGCTTAATGTTGTCTATGAAATTCAAGTAATAGAGAGGTTTTAGTGAGGCAGATACTGGCCTTAAGTGTATTGAAGTCACTAAATTCAAGCTATCCACTCAAGAATTGCATTACCAGGTATTTACTATCAGCAATCTTTTTTTTTTTTTTTTTTTAATCAGTAGCCTAAAAGTGTAAGGTTTTGCTTTTTAAACATGGACAACACCTGTGTTTAAGAAAGGCATATCCAGGAACTCTTGTAATGTAATATTATAAGGGTGTTTTTTTTGGGAAAAAGATCCTCCACAGGTTTAATGTACAAAATAATTTAGTTAGTGCTCTATTTTAACTGGACTTTAAAAGGTTCATTTTTCAACTGCCCATACTGTGCTGCTGGACTTGGTCAAGTTGCACACTGCTTATCTTTATTTAGCCTATTGCTGTCTTTCTCTTGGACCCCTCTCCTCCTGCCTTTTAACAAGCTGTCTTTTCAGCTATCAAAGTCTTGCATCTAAAGTCCTAAATTTCTGATGTTTTGTGTGTTACAACTGTATTTCACTCTTTATTCTCCTTCCCTTTAGTGCACCTTTGTTTGTAATGCTCTTGTTCTCCATTGCTTTGAGATGTCTCACAGCCTTGTATCACAAGATATCTTGCAGAATATTATTGTTTTTTTATATTGTGATGTATTTTAGAGCTGGTCCTGTGGAACTCTCGTTAACCTCTCTGCAGCCCCGTGGTTTCCTTTTAACAAGTGTTTGTGTGTGTTCTTTCTTTTGTGTATGTCTAGCTATGCTTTCCTTTCACTTATATTAATTTTCATCTCTGCTCTACTATCTGGTTTTGTGACACTTTTTTTTCACCAGCATAACTGATGTGATTTTTTAATGTGGAGTTTCAGGGTGATGTAATTCATATTTATATGTTATATTCTATTGAGTTTGCCCTTTGGGTTTTTTTGCTTTTGTTTTGTTTAGGTGGTTTTTTGGTTTGGGTTTTTAAAAATTTCTTCCCCCTTATATTTACTTTTTTCCTGGGCAGTAAGGTTCTTGCCATAGAAGTGTGAATTAGCTGGCAGAATACATCTTCAATGAGCAGAAGAATGTTTTTGCCTACTTATCTCCTCGGGATGAGTGGTCTCAAGTAGAAATTAATAAACCTAACAGAGAATTGTATAGTATTAGATGTGTCTATTGGCTAACTCTCAGAAATAATTCAGAACAATATTGAACTATTTACTGTGCTTAGGTTTGCATATTATTGTCTTGTTCCTTCCTCAGTTTAATTACACACCACCCAAAATGATTCATGAAAGGCGAAGATGATTTCTGTTGAATCCAATGGAACAATTACATGTCTGGAGGTGGTGCAGTATTGCTCCAGTGCTTTTCATTACTTTGGGTACCAGAAGTTCATGTCTGTTCAGTTTTAAATGAAAGGGTAAGAGGAAGAGCCTTGTTATGACTCACATCAAATGGAAATTTTTCAGTATCTTGCTTAAAGTGAATCTCTCTGGCAGCACAGCACAGCACTTTCAATAGTGTTATGACTTATCAGTATAGAATTCTCTTTTCATACCAGTGTGATGCCCCTGTCACTTTGGAGTAAGTAATCCAATTTTTAAGGCTTTGAATGGAGGTGAAACTTCATAACCATCCCTTCTTTGAAGACAGGAGAGATGTTTCTAATTGTTAGAAATGATTAATAGCTGTCCAAGTAATTGTGCCTTATAAAGACAGTGAGGCACTGATCATTCACAGTAGCAAATGTGCTTGCTGACCTTTGAATTAAAGGAGAAATTGTGGCAGATATTAAAAGTTATGGCCTGTTGGTAGTTTTTCTTCTAACAAATTATACCTGTCTGCAATTTTAAACTTCAGGAGCATGGTTTACATAATACTATCATTCCTTTTTTTCATGGAAACTGTTGATTCATTGGATGGCATGTAATATGAAAGCATTAGCATTCTCAAGCAAATGCTAATTTGCAAAAAAATAATATATACTCTGAATATAAATTGCAAAAATAAACTGACAATTTGTTGCTCTGATACAGGACTAAGTTCTGGCAAAAGAGAAGTGCAAAATTAACGGCAGAATTTGGAGTAATTGTTTTAGGTACGCTACAGGTATCTGGCATTACGTAGGTGTAAATATTATGTGTATTTGATACATGCTTTCATTTGCTTCTCTGGGCTTCACCCTCCTGTATACCTGCACAACCACAATGTCGGAAGGTGCCTTTTGTGTAGAACAACTGAGCCTTGCAGGAGAGAGGCATTTCTCCTGATAATTCTAGCAATATGCATCCTTTTATATGCTGATTTTATCACACATTGTTCAAATTAGTTCATTAAAATTAAACATCACTGAATACTTCCATAGCCACCTGCACTGCCTTAATTCCTGTTTTGCTAAATGACTGAGCCATATGGTTGCTTCAAGCCTTGCCTTGCCCTTGCTGTGTTGAGTGTTACAAAAATGCTTGATGATACTAAAAGAAAAAAGTGCTTCTTTCAAAATATAACTTGCATCTCTCAAGGTATTATTTTTATTCTGTTAAGTTTCTCAGTAAATTTCCAACTAAAATAATAATTTGTACCTGGCATTAAAAGAAAATATTGGGTTTTATTAGCTGTATAGACTGTAGAATTATTTTCAGCTTTTGAAGGTATTTATTTAGATTTTTTTTTGCTTTTTCTTCAGATGAAGCAGCAGCCTACTTGTTCCTGTAGATCTGTGAATCCATTTATTTACGTGTTTATGTATTTTTTATGTAATAATGAGAACATTGAAGAAGGGAATGTGAGATGGCAGTTCTATAGAACCAGAATGCCTTTTCGCATTGATAGCTGATGGATTTCTTTTCCACCTTGCCACTGTCTGCAGTCATGCACTTGGTTGCTTGCAGTTTTCCCAAAACCAGCAAACCCAAATAGTTGATTCCTATGTAATTATGTGAACCTGTTTAGCCTCTAATTTTTGCTTGATGAATTAACACTCAAAATGGAAACTGCTGTGTCATGTGTAATGTTGTTTTAATAGGGGCAAAACGTTCCCAGAGCTATGGGTTTCCTTGCTTGCACACCATTTTAGTTCAAGAAGGTGTACTTAATGCCCAAGCCCTTGGGGTGCAGTCCTGGACACTGCTTGGCTGCCAGCGCTGGTGCTATGCTGTCTTGCAGTTCATGCCTTGTGCTGCCCACCTGTGTTCCAGCATGTCTCCTTCCAGAAGTCTAGCTGAGGTAGCCATCAATAACCTTGGCATTGTACTACAGAAACCACTGAACTGTGATCCCTTTGCCCCTCCTTTCCCATTTCCATCATTTTGAACTAAGAAAGGCCCAGGAGGGGCATGGGAAAGGACTGTTTCAGAGCTGTGTAGGTGGCACATAGGACTCAGGGGTGCAAGGAGGCTGTCTGGCTATTCTGGATGGCCTGAATGGAGTTACCTGTGAGTGCCCTGTCCTCACTGATCCCTGTGGGCTGGGGAATAGCTGCTTTTGCTGCTGGCCTGGGCAGCCTAGGAGTAGGCATTGCAATGAAGTGTCTTCTGTCCACCAGAACTGATGATCTTCAACTTCATAACCTTGTCTTGACAGTATATTTAAAGTGGTAGTGAGATAAGGTACAGATACTGGGAGTACCAAGAAAGAAGTTCTATAATATTTAATGAAGTGCAAATTTATTTCTCTAAATATATAAGGAGAAGAAAGGGAAACAGTAGATACCACTTACTTCATTAAGCTTGTGGAAGAAGCATCTTAATGAAACTGAAAAAGCTTTATGGCAGGTGAAAAGCTGCTTGGAAAACATTGATAGCATCCAGTCTTTCTTATCGTTTTTGTTAATGCCATGGGTGATGGAATAACAAAGGTTCTTTGGCTGAGGCTGTTCAGGTTACTCTACCTGTGAGCCAATTTAAGGCTTCAGAAATGATTGTGATGCATTGGGGCAGTACTCATCAGGAAGAATTGAAAAATAATGAAGAAAAAATTATTTGGTGAAACTGCTCAGGCTTATTACACTCTTGTGAAAAAGGCAGACAGAATTGGTTTGTAAATGATGTTCTGTGTAAATATACATTAAATAATCTTTTCAGGATTTTTTTTTCCTTAATGCAGTTAGAAGAATAGGTACTTTTATTCAGTTTGGAGTATAGAAGGAGACTGCCTGTTCTGGGAAATCTCAGAGGAGAGCAGCAGAAATGGCAGAGGACTAAACAGCAGCATTTCCTCTGTGCAAAGTCTGAAGAAAATTAGGATTGTTTCTTTTACAGGACAGAAAAAGGAAATAAAAATTTTCAAGAAGTTAAAGACTGGTGCCTTTAAGAAGGGGGTAACCTAAACTTCATGTTGGCTGGTGATAGGTTAAACAGTAATAATCTTAAATTGCAGTAAGGAGATTCAGGTTGATGATTAGATAAAATGTTAATTGAAATCTGGGATTGAATGCTTAATAACTGTTTCTTACCAGAGTCAGAAGTGTTCTGCTATCTACTGTCACAGTCTTTTGTCCTGAAATGTTTCTATGTGCATAAATGCCAGGAACAGTTGTGTCTGTAGT
The DNA here is from genome assembly GCA_024734555.1 of Trochalopteron elliotii. Classification (NCBI taxonomy): domain Eukaryota; kingdom Metazoa; phylum Chordata; class Aves; order Passeriformes; family Leiothrichidae; genus Trochalopteron; species Trochalopteron elliotii. The sequence goes on from JANPWX010000204.1 coordinate 919,532, forward strand.
TTGTGAGAAAAGAACGTACAGAGTCTATTGCCTATTTTTATCTATTTCACTTGGAAAGAATAAAAATTCCTTTTCTTTCCCTTAATTACTGTGCATTTCCATTCTATATAGGGAAATTCTGGTTAATCCTTGATCAGTTTCAAGAGGGTTGATAGGTAAAACATAAGAGGAAAAAAATATTCGATTTTTTTCAAAAAACCCTTTTTTTAGTAACTTCTCTGTCATGTTGAACAGCTGTGCTTATTTTCTAAATTTGTTTGATATTCCCTTCACAGACTTTTTTTTTCTGTTGTTGTTGTTGTTGTTTGTTTTTATTTTTAAGTTTAATGTTAGAAGACAATACTATAAGATTAATTTTTCTTCATTTTCTGAGATGCTGCTTGATTCCTGAATAGGATCTCTTTTGGACATTCAAAACATTCGAAGGCAGTATTATGATTCATCGTTGTTAGCAACTTCAGTTTTCCTTTATGGTTTCAGCAAATTCTAATTTTGAAAGAAAAGTTTCAGAGACTGAAATTATATTCTTAGTTCAAGATAAGTTATACATTCCCTTAGGAAGTGCAACTGCAAAACCTTTATTTAAAAGCCTAATTGCAGCTTAAAAAAAGAAAAGAAAATAGCTTTTGGATGACTGGATTCTGTCATATCTGTACTGTTCACTGGAGAAAACAAAAGTGAAAAATAAATCACAGAAGATACTTGCGTTAAATTACTCTGGAACATGGCTCCAATGTCCTAATAGTCCTAATAATTAAGTACAGTGTTTGACTAATGAATATTAGTGTTAAAAGTTCACCCATTGTCTGAAATAGAGGCAAGGTTCTCATCCTTCATACGGTACATATTTGGGTAGATTTATCAGGTTTTTTGTGGTTTTAAGAAGTTTAGGTTACTCACATTAGTTGGTGCCAAGAAAATGCTCCACCTGCATGAAGTTATCATCTATATATTATGGACTTGGATGAATGTGTTTAGTATTTTGTTGTCATTGTGATCTTCAGTATTCAAAATAGAGAAGGGTTTAAGTAGCATTAGCATGTATAAACTAGCTATTTGGAAGCAAAAGGCCGTTTCAAATTTTTATGAATTGGGAAGTGTGGTGTCAGGAGGAAAGATGTGAGTCTTCATAAACTGAGTGTTTTCTGAGGTAAAACAAAAATCCTTCAAACAACAAGAAAGATGACCAAACCCCATTCATAGCTGTTGAACTTCCAGTTTTCTCTGAAACAGCAGTCATGGTTTATATGCAGTCTTTCTCCTTGCTGCTCTCCTGTTGCTGGACATTAGACAAATTACTTCTTTCAAAACACTTTTAAAAAAGTTAATATGCTAGCATGAGTGATTTTTATAATAGATAGGATTGTTTCCATCCATTTCAGTAGTATTTCCCTGTAGAAGAAAGGTGGTGTGTACTAGAGTGTAGAACCACTTGAGCTTCTAATCTAACTTGAGAGGCAAGGGTTTTGTAAGGAGAGCCTATTTATCCATTTGTTTTAAAACAACTAATTTGGTTGGAAAATACCATGACCTCTCAGGCATCCTAGTCTCCATCATGGCTGATGGGGATGCAGCAGGCATCCAGCTACATGCAGGCTATAGCCTTTACTCTGGGTGTAGTGTCTTAATGCTAATCAGTTGAAGTGTTTGGGAGAGAAGAGTAGTTGATGACTGTGGAGCAGAGGGCTGTCAGCAATATGTGAAGCACAACGAGAGCAGTCACACACCATAAACCCCTTATCTTTGTTTCAACTGCAAGCTCCAGCATCTAGGAGAGCAACGAATTTCTGAATTTAAGGTTTTAATGTCTTTTGTAAGTCTTCCTAGGTATCAAGACAAATGTTTTAACCATGTTTTGGCTTGAGTTTTCTATCCATTTTTGTCATTTTTATTGTCTGTATGAATTCTTTCTGGCACGCAATGCATATTTAGGGTTTTAAATCTAGTTTCTGTGGTAATTAATATTGTGGAGTATGAATCCCCATACTCTTGGGTAGCGCATTCCTCAGTGCATTTTTTTGCATATGTATGAGTCATGGATTTTGACTGTTCTCTTTAGGTGTTTTTAAATTATTTTTTATAATTATCATAGAGATATGCATTATAGGACTGTTTGCAATTGTGAGATCGACATTACCATCAGTAACTGCAAAATCAAAATAATTCAGAAGTATCTGTCTGTATATGATCCTTTTTTTAGCCTTTTCCTTTCTATCTATGTAATATTCAGCCCTTTATGGGGCATTCATTGTCAATGTACCATACTTGTTATATTGCTCAAGCTTTTGTTTTCCAAATATGCATAACCATGTGTTGACGGTCTGGAAGACAGATGGAAGACTACCTGGGAACTTCATAAACTTCAAGGTTTCCAGGTTTTTTCCTTAAGCAAGTACTTGAGTTCACTAGATAGTACTGCTGTTGTATTGACAAAGGCTCAACTTATGGTTATACTCAACTGGAGTGTGTGTCACTACAAAGTGAGGTATGTACTTCAGAGGAGAGGTCAGATGATGTTTTGAAGGACAGCAAACCAATATTGGTTTAATGATATGTCTTCTGAATGCATAGGGTGAATATTACTTCCACTATTTAAATATTGTTTTGTATTATTTTTCAAAACTCCTATCAGTGGTAATCCTTCCCAGCAGTTGATTCTTAACTCATGCTTTGCATTTAATCAAGGAATATACAACTCCTTAAGTGTAGGTTCTACACCTGTAAAAGCAACAAAGCCTGGAAATAACACAAATTCTTCAGATCACTGTTGCATAAAGCAATGTTCTGAGAAAAATTAATTTTATAACAGGAAACATTACTATTTGGTGCTGAGAAAAAGTGATTGAAAAGAAAGGAATGAATATTTTTCCTGCTACCAAAAGAACTAAAAAACACAGCAAAAATATTTTATAAACCTCCCATATTTTAAATAAATTCTAAGACTACTATAAAGATATATATATATAGCACATTTAATTTCCTCTTCTGAAAGGTCTGTCATGGCAGTTGTAATCTGCTGTCACATGAGCCTTTATTTAACTGTTAATGATGCTTGGGAGTAGTCTTCTCACCAGATTGTTAACTCTTATTTTCTCCTGTCACATGTTTATCCAGCGAATGACCAGTTTTGTTTCTATTCTCAGTTTCTGTGTTTTAAGATGATAGGAATAAATATCTTCTCAATGCACTTTTAATGCTGTTGCTTTTGGAAGAATAACTAGTGCGTTAGAGACACTCTAAGCATGAATGCACATTCAAAAATTATCTTTTTTCCCATTCAGTTAAAATCTACATGCCACTTAGCACTTAGGAGGGGAAAAAAAGCCTTGAGAGTGCAAGCTGAATATTTTTTTAGCTGGCAACAAAATAAATAGTCATAAAGATACATTTTGATCTGCCTTTCTCTAAACACTTTCAAGATAAGTGAAAGAAGTTATTTGTAGCTATGTTTTTTAATGGGAAAATTCCGCTTGTCTTCAGTTTCCTCTCTTATCTTGATGTGGCTCTGTTTCTTGTTGGACTTTTCCAGGAGTCACTTCATTACCCTCACCTAGGAAGAAATCAAACTTTTCTCTCCTTGCCACTCTCAAGAGGAAGGTGCAGGAAATCTAGGTCTTTTATTATGGGATCTGTGTGTTGCTTTGCAAGGTCCGATGAGCATAGATGGAGGAGGGCATGGGGCAGGACTAAAAGTCCTGTGAATTTCAGTGGCTGTGAGCTTTCAGGTCACCTTGGCTGACATTTGTGAATTCTCTGTGAACTTGTTTTTGTGCACTGCAGCAAACACACAGCAGTACACCAAAGACTTAAGCAAGTGCTTAGCACTGACATTTTCTGTAAGGTTGTCTGCCTTAGAATTCTCTAAATGTTTTCATATTTATCTTTAGTTTCTATCCAAAAAAATTATACTCCACAGAAATAGATAATTTGATCCCCATCTCTTGTAACATCCTCAGTGAAGTATGTCTCTTTTATCAGCATCTGAAACATCTAAATGCTGAATGTTCCGCAGTGGTGGTGATAGAGTGGCATCCTTGACATGTAGGTGGATACAGAATGGCCAACACTGGTCTTTCATCCTGGAGGGTCTGTCACAAAAATGGGTGGAACAAATCTAACATAGAGGGAGATGTCTGTGCATTACTGACCACCTTATCCAGTCAAGTAATATCTGAGCAGCTAACAGGAATGGTGAAGCAAAATGGATTAAAACTCTTTTCTCCACCTGTTTTTCATGCAGTGAAGTTGTTGCAAATATTTTTAAGTGTTGGTGTCTTCATGGGACTGAAATTTTCCCAGGAGGTTCAGGAGTGCCTTGGAGTTTGGCAACTTTAGCTGCTGCTCTGGGAACAGCTTCAGATTAAAACATCTGACTGGCTTTAGGCTGTGCAGGCACAAATGGTACCCAGTTATTTGATATCTCAAGTGGATAGCTTCATCCCAAGTTGATATTAATCTAGAGTTAGGAGTTTCTTGGAAATTTCGCTTAGAAAAGACATTTTCTACAAGACAGGAAACTGGCCGACCTGTGCTGCTCTTTGGGCAGCCAGATCAGCTCCTGGGTGACTGAGAGTCACTAAGCCGCCATCCCTGGGGTATTTATGAGTTTGCAGCACAAATTCAGACAGTTCAGAGCTGTTGTTACTTTCATCTTTGCTATCCATTCATGGACTCTGATGTTAAAAAATTCATAGCAGAGTACCTCGCTTAATTGCTAAATAAATATGAAACTAGTCCATGTTTCTTCTGGTTACTGAAATGCAGCTCACTGTTCAGTAACACTGTCCTTTCATAAGCTTGCCTGATGCACCGTATTGAACGTCATTTTCTGAATGCTTTGTTGGAAGAGGCAATTCAAAGGAGCACAATGCAAGATAAATGCTGTCTTGTACAGACCCTACAAGCTTGCACTGCAAATTTCAGTTGCTGAAATTTTTCTGTCTCTGATTTTGGAGTTCCTAAAGTTTATATGTATTAGCTAAAGGTCCATCATGGAAAAAAAGAGGGAGAAAATTGCCATACCTCAGAAACTGGTATGTCATCATGGTCTATTTTCTCTGCATCAATACAAACAAGTCCACAGGATTTTGGTGTTATTTATGAAAAAACTATGAATTCCAACATTTCCAAAGTGCATATTTTTCATATTTATTCATTTCTAAAGTGTTAGTATGGAGAACAAAACTTTTGTAGAGACATGCAGCCCAAGGAACAATTTTTAGTCAAAAGTTCATCATGAACTTTGTTCCAAATTCTGTATGCCTTTGAAACATAAGTGTTTTCATTTCTCATTTTCCATTTTAATTGCAACTGTTTTCTTGTTCTCATGGAATTGAACAAGTCATGAGTGATATCAGTATCAAGCCAGTAGTATCATAGTTGTAAATACTGGTAAAGTGTTATACTGCCCATGATATTAATTCTTTGGTTGATCTGATGCTGTTTCTATTTGCCTTGCCTGGATCAGTGTTGTCAGGCTATGTCCCTGTTGCTTGACCTCCGTGGGTGTGGTTAATGAGGGAATCCCAGTTGCATGACCTTGCTGTAGAGCAGGGCTTTTGGTATCAACAAGTACAGCCTGAAGGGCAGGACACCTTTTCTCCTCCTGTGAAATTGCAATGTCAGTGTGAAATTGATGAATTGATGAGCTCTTGCAGTCCATGAGGCTAAGTGTCTGTTCAAATTGAGTGAATGCTCTGCTTTTATTTATACAGTGTAGCTTAAGAACCTGCTTTGGGTTGGTTCTTTTAATAATTCTCATTTTCTATTGGAAGTAGGAAACCCCCCAAAAGATTTGCATTCTCCAGAAGAATTTCCCCTGTCTCTGTTGTGTATTTTTGTTGTTATTTTTAATCTCTGTATTAAATTTAGAGTCTTATCTTGACTTGCAGTTGAGTTGTGGTGCCTTGGAACTGAGCTAGGCAATGAAGTTGAAATTCACGATCCTGATTCACCCCCGCTTTCACTCTGACAATCTGTAAAGAATTTGAAACAAGCCTTCAACAATTTCAGTCTTGTGTAGGGAATGATATTGTAAACAAGTGAAGTAAATGGAAAGGTATCTCTGAATTGTAGCCATCTAAAGAAATTTTGGAGAAATCTTATGTTGTTTGCACCGATAACATTATATCTGGATTTTTTTAGAATGAGAGCAGGTAAAATCAGGATATGACTATATTGAATATTTTAAGTGTGTATCAAATAATGTATCTTAAATAAGATTGTAGTGTTACGAAGTAACATTTTTCTCTAGACACACTCCTTAAGGAGTATCCTTAGCTGATGGTGCAGGGCACTGAAATTAAAAACCCTAACAATAGCTCTTGTTTTTCTTCATAATTTATTTGGGTTTCTTTTTCTATTTTTTTTCCGTTCTAGGATTGCAGACCTTTATTATATGTTGGATAATGGAGGACAAAAGAGAATGAAAAGGCTATAATCGTTTAAGGTTTTATTAAACCCAAGCACATGGAGGTTTACCTGGAGTGTATTTAATGTATTCATGGGCTTTGGCTTTTTTCTTTTAAAAAGAATATCCTTCCTGCAATAAGAAAAATTTAAGAGCTTTTGACTTTTTATCAAAAAAGTCTTTTTTTTTTCCCTTCTTGCAAATTACAGGAATACAAGTAAAGGGCTCCCTCAAACTTTCACAGGGAAGACATTCTCTGAGGAACAAAATAGGTATTAAACATTATTGCCTGTGAAATATAAGTTTTCTGTGAATTAGCACAGATGTTTCTGAAGTTTTCTTTGCAGTCTGCTTCCAGTTGCAAGCCTGTTTCTCTGTTTCAGTGTCCGTTCTTTGCCTGCAGTCTCTTATAAGTGTTGCCCAAAACATAATCAAGGACTATGTTACACAGTCTTTATTAAAAGATAAAAAGGTCACATAAGTCTCGAGCTTTAGGATAAGGGACGAAAGTGTCTGGACACTCCACTTATTGTAATTGATATTGCCATTCACAGGCAGAGAAATTATCACAGTATGTCCCCAAAATGGAGATGGTTTGATGGTTAGTTCTTCTTTAGAGGAAAGAGGATTTGCAGGAACTGAAGACCAGCCTGCTGAAAATTACAAGTTTCACACTTCAAATACAAACCCGTTTTTCAGGAAGCAAGGAAGTGAGAGAAAATAATTTGATTGGGAAACTGCTCTGTCACATTGGAACATTACAGTGGGCAAATTTTATTTTATATAAGGACTTTTTTTTTAATCTTGGCTTGATTTCTTAGCTTTGATTAACTGCTGGGTGATAAGAGAGCTTGGTTTTCAGTAGGGGATCAAACCTAAGACCTTTCACATACAATTAAAGAATTTATTTGTTCTGAAGTGATCTGTCCTTGCCAGTGAACTAGGACATCAAGTTTAATCCATATCAAAATAAATAAAAGGCAGTGAAAGCTATGAGGTATATATACACCAATGTTTAATAACATTGGTCAGGGAAAGTCTAGTATCTCTTATTCTGTAGCTGTGTAGATGCCTTTTAGCAAGTCCATGAATTGAATGCCAAGTAGGCATCAAAATCCTCCTGAAAGACTGATCCTAAAGCTGCACTGTTTGCATGAACTTGGTCAAAGCTTAGGAGGCAGTGCCATTTAGCTGTTTCATAGTCTTATGTTTCTGTTTTGTGTAGGAGAGAATTGGATTGACCTTTTACATCAGCAATAACATTAGAAGCTATTAACTGGCAAGTAGATAGAAGACAGTTCAGAGAAGAAAAGCTAAATGAGAGGATGAAGTTTGATTTGGAGAAATCTAAACTACATTCAAGTAGGAAAAATTAACACTTAAGCTTTTTGGGGGAAAGAGAACATATTTATGAATTTAAAAGATTGTAAATTCATAAGAATGGAGAAGATTCTTCTGGGAATTACTGAAAGAAGGATGAAACAGCATTACTGTCAAACTACAAGAAAAATTTTCAAGAAAAATGTTACTGATGAGTTGTGTGCATTTTGTAACTGCACTAACTGCCAGAGTAACTAAAGACGTCGTGCTGGAACATGGTGAAAAATAGGGAGTGAAAGGAATGTTACAGAGCAATGGATCTTTGTCCAGGCACAAATGTGACTTTGGATGCATTTCTTCTTTCATTTCTTTGCGGCATCATCCAAAGATGAAATTGACCCTTTCTGTCTTGTAAGAAGAAAAAATGAACTGCTCTTTCTCCATTGCCCCAAATATCTTGATTTAGCTTTTTTTTTTCTTTCTTTTTTTTTTTTTTTTTTTTTTTTTTTTTTTTTTTAACCATTTTTGGATTTAATGGAGTAACTCATTTGCAATTGGCTTCTTTCTTGTAAAATCTTAGTGGAAACAGAACATCTAAGTGTGCTTTTTCTTCCTTGTTTTTAAGGGAAGTAGGTGTATACAGTGTTCTACATCTGCTTGTGCCTAACCTTGATAGGCCAGTAACAATGGGAAAAAAATCATGGAGCCTGCCTCTACTGGGACTTAATAAAACATTCAGTACTAGTGTTAGTAGCACTAACTGCTGCTCTTTACCTTTCTGGCAACTGTGGTGTGTTTACCTTGGCCAGCCCCTCACCTGGCCTCTATTTGGTCCTTTCCTCAGCAGTACAAGGAGGAAAATAGTGTGGGCAAGCTCATGGGTTGAGACAAAGGCAAGGAGATCACTTATTTTGTAAATCACCAGTTACTGTCACAGACAAAACAGATTCATCTTGGGGAAAAAATTATGAAATTTCAACCCCAGCACAGGGGGATGGAAACTGGGGACTGCAGTCAGTCCATTACACTTGGTGTCTGCTGCTCCTCCCTCCTCACCCTGTGTCCCTGCTCCAGCCTGGAGCACAACTGTGAATAGTTAGCTGTAACGCTTGCTCTAACCTCTCACTGAAAATCTCAAACAGTTGGATAATCTTGGGAGTTAATGAGATTGTGAACAGTTCCCTTGTTTGTACTTTGCATTTCTGCCAAGTCCAGTAATATCTTAAGATATTATGAAGATTTTGCAACAATATAATTATTAATAACTAACATTAAGATATTGCAAACATATATAAATCGGAGGAAACTCCTAATTCTTTCAATCCTATTGTATTTCTTTACAAGTAAAGAATGACTTTCTTATGAAAGGTGTAAGAAAGTATTTAGTATGTGTTCCAAAGATATAAGCTTGCTGTATAGTTTACTCTGGCATTGGCTTCTGACTTTCTTGGAGTAGGTAGATGGCTGAGGAGGTAGAAGGGTTCTGTACATTTGTGGAATACAGCTGCTTAACTTTAAAAAAAGGAGGGGAAGGGAACTAGTTTCCAAGATGGTGAACAGATGCTTTGGCTTTGTGATAGATTATCTACGAATGCTGTCTAGAGCATTTCATGAAGTGCTGTAGGACTAACATGTAGATAGATGTATGCAAATTCACTGCTAAGTATTTTTAAATGTTGAAAAATGAGGTTGAGAAAGTGGAGTACTATAAAATATGTTGATATGTTAAAAATGTATGTTGAATCTTCCAAAGGCTATAGCAGATTCCCTTAGTGTAGAAACAAGATCTTTAAATACTTCTAGTTTATTTCTTGTAACCTGTGATTGATTTTCTTTTCCTTCCAGTGGTTTTATCCTGAGAGAAGTTGAGAGAAACATTTTAAAAAAATCTGCAAAAGTTGATTGTTATGTTCTGTTTCTTCCTCCCCCCCTCCCAAATTCACCTTCAGAAAATGTTGGAGGGTTTATCTTCTGTATCTTAGCTTTAGAAATACTAGAAGTTTGTTTTTTGTTTTTGGGGGATTTTTTGGGTTTTTTAAGGAAAGACTGAGTTGCTTCTTGTGTATTGCTTAAAAATATTTGTGAGATACAAGTAACAAAGGCAAGGAGGCAATTTAGATGGGAAATTAGTGTGGGGAGCAGTCTGTAATTTTTTGCTGAACATTTTCAGTTTTTCAACTCTTATGTGGAAGGAAAAAACCCCAAATTGCTGATGTACAGCCTTCCCCTGCCACATCCATTGTATTTAGTAAAAAAACTTATGAAAATCTTATTCTCTAGTTTGATGATCAGGCGCTTATAAGCACATATGTATTACTAAAATAGGGATTACAAACTAGCATATTATTAAGTTTATTCTAGAGTCAAGGGGCATAAAAATTGCACACCAGTGGATGTGGTTTACAAACACTTTCTCAAGCAGTCATCAACTGATATTAGACCATAATCTTTAAAGACTTAAAGTAACAGCAAACCTAAATATTAGAATAAGATTCCTTTGTGGCTTTATAAATGGCCATTAATGATGAAGAAACAACCAGGAATTGCTACTTTACCAGATTTGTCAATAGCAAAATAAATAATGGATTCTGCGTATAATTCTAAACATGAACTGTTGCTTATGTTACATTATAGTAGTTTTCTTTAAACCCTCTTTTAAAGATGACTACTAAAAATATGGATTTCAAAAATGCACTGTTCTTTAATAAGAACAGCTTTCATTCTATAGTATTTCTTTCTCTTTTTATTTCCTAAGTTTTTTAGCACAGACTTGCTTTACAGGCTAGTAAATTAGCATCTCACACAGATGATTTCTGCACATAAATTTTCATCTTTTCCTGAGCAACAGCTTGTGAACGATTTTCAGAATGCCTAATAGAACTGTTTAGGACATACTAGAATATGATAGTTCCTTATTGTCTAAAATCAAATGATAAAATTTGATGTACAAAATTATAATAATTTCTATGAACATATTTCATAGAAGATTTTTCACCAGCATTCATGTACATACTCCCAGAACTTCTATGAGACTACTCATTTGGACTAATGTTCACAAATCCTTTTTTTGTTTGTTTTTTTGTTTTTTTTACATTTCAGTTAAATTTTTCTCTATTTTTGATGGATTTAACCTGAACTTTCTTCACAAGAAAAGGCTCTTCATTGTGATGCCCTTTAGGACTGAAAGTAAAATGAAAATCTGTCAACAGGAAGATCCTAGAATCATTAAGTAGATCGGTAGGAAAATTTAGGTTAGGAAAATTTTGTGTAACAATGATTCAGATCTTATATTGAATTAGATTTTCTGACTTGGTTGGAAAGTTAAGCCCGGCATACTCTGTCTAGCAAACTTTCTTCTGTGGGGTTCACTCATTAGGTAGTACCTAGAGTTGTCACTCTTGAAGAAACAGATCAGCTCTGGGCTAGGTTAGATGGCAGCCTGTCTTTACCATCCATTCTGCAGGACAGCAGGACAGACTGATTCGTTATTACTGCCTGTATAACATGTTGAAACATATGATTTCCACTCTCTGCCCTTCTAGACAGGCAGAGCCTGTTTTCTCTTGTGTATATTTTTAATACACATTTACAAGATGGACACTCTTCTAGCTGTAGAAACTTCTGTTATCCCCTTAAATCCATTGGCAAATGGAGCAGCAAACAAAACTTTTCCAAAGAAATTTGGCTTGGTGTCCTAAGTCAGCTATTTCCATTGCTGATATATCTCAAATTCAAGTCTGCCTTTTTTTGGGGCTAAAAAATGGTGTGATAAAGCTGCACTGAGGAATGTGGACCTTGTTTTTTGTTTTGTTTTCAGAAAATCTGCCAAGCAAGTTGAGAGAATTTTGGCCTCAGTGACCTCAGAATAGTGATGATCCTTTGCTTCTTCTGTTATTGTTTTCCCATTTGTGATCCTATTTCCAATTATTTGATCCTAAAACAAGTGAGAAAAATGTTTGTAGGTGAAAGCATCTAAAAAGGTCCTCAGAGATATGTGATCTCTTCTGTAGGTACTGCTTCAGTCATGTGTCTAGCCATTTTTCAGCTTGCTGGATTTCAGGCCACTTGAATTTTGAGGTTTCTGGAATAAGAAAACTTATGCATTTCATCCTTTTTCACAGTGAACAATCAGTGTCTTAGTATTTATCTTTTTTTTTACTACCGCTTCTTTTTCCCACCCTTCCTTAGGATCATACATGATAGTGATTTCATCAGACCATGACCCTGGAGAAAAGACTCGACTTCAGCTTCCAACAATGAAAGAAAACGATACTCACTGCATTGATTTCAGCTACCTTCTGTACAGCAAGAATGGAGGGAACCCAGGCACTTTGAACATCCTCGTTAGGGTGAACAAAGGACCACTGGCTAATCCTATCTGGAATGTCACTGGTTCCACTGGCAAAGACTGGCTTCGAGCAGAGTTGGCTGTCAGCACTTTCTGGCCCAATGAGTATCAGGTAAACTTGTAATAAATTCATACTTTGTAATATTTACTGCACGGTCCTATTCACTTTGTGTTGTTTTGATCTGTTCTGATGGAGTATTCTCCTAGTGTGCTCAAGTGAAATGTTCCATTCAGTATAAATAATTGTATGGGAATGGATATCTTTTTATAGTAGGTGATTGTCCAAAGTTTTCTGTTATTGTATAATAGAAAAAAAATTATCTGGAGAAAAGCCTTGTTAAAAAAATAGTAAGGTTAAAGTCCATGAACATCAAAAATTTTAAACTCCCAGAAATAAATTGCCTGTGCAACTGTAATTTGTACTTGTCTTCCCTCCTCTTTTATGTATGCCTGTGTTACTGTGTCTAATTACATGACCGTAAACTGTGTTTTTTTCCACATGACATTTGCTTCATTTGCTGTGCAGGCAGAATGATGCTCACCTAATGAGCAGCTGTTCAGGATGTGCCTTTTTCCTGTTTGCTTGCTATGGGGCAAAACCACCTGCAGTGCAGGCCTGTTGTTTGGAGGGGAAAATTGTTTTGTTATTACTAGATGCTGTTATTTGATTTGTTTGACCAACCTGAGAAGGTACCTGCAGCTGTTTTACTCAGTGAGTATTTGGTGTGAAGGATGAATCTCATACATGGGCATTTTTGTTCTGGTGTGTAGCGGGAAGAGTTGGATTACATGTGCTCACCTGAATTATTACACCATGAGGTGTTAATGTGCTTACAGATCCCTATCTAAATATTCGTCACTAGTCCTCTTGCAAACAGTTTGGATATCCAGAGTAGTTATTAAACATAGGAAAGTGGCTGCTTTTTTAATGGTTTTTTTGAATAGTGGTATTGCAGAAATGTATCTTAAAAGTGCCTTTATCTAAAGTTTGTTGCAATTCTCCACCATCAAAATAACATCCATAAACAAGTTCAAGAAGCCTTACATGTATGGTGGAAATCATTTGCTATCATTTTATGGGTTTTTGGGAGAGTTTGTTTCCATGGTTTTAATGTTTTTATTTATAAAGAAATTTCATCTACCAGTGACATTGAAACTGTGTAAAATTTGATTTAAAGTTCTGAAGCCTGGTTTCAAAAAGCTTGGCTTTTGAGGAGGTGTTTTATTAACCCTTTTTATGTTGCTAGAAAGTACCATTTGGTGTCCTTAAATAAACCTCGGGAGCCTTTTATAACAGAGCAGTAGTGATCAAGTATAGCAGAATTATATGCAGTAAATCAAGTTTCTGCTGACAGATGGCCAGGCTTGACAATGAGATTGGTGGTTGGAGCCTTATCTTAGCAACGTGGCCATTTTTCACTTACGTTATAACCTTCACATTATCTCTCCACAGACTCTGCTTAAATGCATTCTTTCCCTTGCTAGGTCGTCCAACAGAATATTGAAATCATGTGTAACCCTGTTTATGTTTAAATTAAACATAAGCCTGGAGTAGAAGTGGAGGACTGCTAATGCAACCTGCTGTCATTTGTGGCCAACTTGCATAATTGCTTTTATGAACAGGAGGGGAAATCTGCATGCTATCTATGCATAGCTGCTTGTTTGCACAAACAGGGTTGGAATTTTTGTGATTTTGGTTTTTTCAGCCCTCAAGGTTCTGGTTCAACATCGGTCTTGGTAGATTTTTGTTTATTTGCTTCTTTTTCAGTTTGGGTTTTTTTCCCATTAGTTTTCAGTAGAGTTATGCTTTGGAATGGGAATATTGTTTTCATTTTTCTCATATGAGTTCCATGCTGTACATAATGATTTGTGATTTTGGCACTTTTAGCTACCTGTTCTTCAATGAGTTTAGGAAGCACTGAGGAAAATAAGTGCTTGTTTCTATAACAAGATGGAAATGGTTCTTTACTAACCTGGGAATCAGGTCCCTGCCTGTACAAGCAAGGTCACTGTTAAAGATCGCTCCTGAGCACAACTGTTTGCATGTGCTTTGTTACAATCAGGTCAACTTCACTGCCGTTTCCTTTACTTTTAAGTGAGGGAGGAGAGTAGAGATTATCAGGGGCTGAATAGTGCAGGTTGCACTCTAAGGAAGTCTCGTGTTATGACTTGGAGGTTAGCAGCATAGCCAAGTAAGTTGTAATAACAGTGTTGCACCTTGGCTAATTAGCTTCTAAACAGCATGTCTGTACTCTGCTGTGCTCTGTTGAAACATTACTACTTCCTGTTCAAAACTAGCACTGTGTCTTTGCATGTCACTCTATTTTATTCAGTTAATGCATTTTTGGATGGATTTAACTCTTCCTTTTACTCACAGGAACATATTATTCAAATAATCCATTTCATTAAGTTTCTTTAACTGTATTCTGCTGGGCAATTATTTATATATTTATTTTCTGACAAAACATAGTACAGTGTATTATAATAGCTTTACTGGATAAAGGTTTTTATCTATTTTTGTACCCTATCTCTGCTGGCAGATAGCAGTGGAAGCTTGTAGAAGATTTCAGGAGCAATGAAAACTCATGGTTGTATTCTCCCAGAATACCCTTCCAGCCTTGAGCATATATGTGGCTCAAAAACATTGAGCTTAAGAACCTGAGTGGTGCCTTTCTGTATTCCTGATAGATGGGAGTTTTTTGTTTGTTTGTTTGTTTGTTTGTGATTTTTTTTTTAATGATTTAAGTTTCTAGTGTCCACAGTATATATGACAAGGAATTCTGATGTGAATTCCATGCTAGAACTGTTCCTGGGGGTTTCTTCAAGCCCTGGGCCTGTAATTCTTCAACTGTCATATTTTGCACCTGGGGAGCTTCGGAAGTCCTGTAATGATGCAATCTGTCTCCTGCTAGCAAGGCATCTGCAACCACTATTCTGCTTGTTTAACATGCAGATGAACTCTCGAAGAAAAGAGTTTGATTAGGCAATTCCTTGGGATCAAGGTTGATTTGATTTTGGTACTTGTTAGTTCTGGAATATACTATTATCACTCTGTTGGAGATATGCTACCTTTGACCTGCCTCAAGTTTGCTTCAAAGTAGCAAAGGAAAAATAATTTGAGATTTTTTTTTTGTTGTTTAAACTTTGTAACTGACTAGGAGTTTCATCTCATTGTTTTCTTTGTTGGTTATTACTTTTTCCACTTCCCTTGCTACCTATGTCATCCCCTTTTAGTTTGATTTTGTTTGTTCATGGTTTGTTTGATTTTTTTTTTTTAACACTGTCTCCCAAAAGTCCCTGTTTGCTATTTTTCATATGGTCTCCCCCTCACCCTCAGCAGACTTATTTTGCTTCCACAGGATCACATCTGTACTTGTTCACATATGAGGTCCACTTTGTAATGTGAACCATGGGCTTTTCAGTTTTGGTTTTGTATTAGGTATCTGATGTTTATATCAGAAACTGGTAAATAAATTCTTGACTTGGAACTGTAAATTTCAAACTGGTAAAACACTAATTACTTGGTTTCTTTACAGTTCTTTTAAAATTCATTATACAGTAGTGGTGCTCTGTAGTTTAGCAAACATGCTGGCTGGGGTCCTGGCTTCATAGCAGTGATGTTGCACCTGGAAATATAGCTACCAGGGTAAAAATACTGAACTGCACTGAGCAGAAGGTCTTTTATCAGTTCAGAAATACTGCAGGGAAACTCTGGAAAGCCAATTAATTTTCTTGCAGAATTGTGCATCCTGATTTGGACAATTAATTTGTTCTTTATTACAATACTGATGATTTATAGGATTTGCAAAAGTTTAAATTGCTCAAAGATCTTGGAAAATTACTTTCCATTATGATCTTGAAAGGTCTTGAAACTGTAATAGAAGTATAACAGGAGGACAGTAGACTGAAGATTGAGTAATTGTGTATACTGTTGGGCCATATGCCACATAAGGTAGGAAACAGATTTCATGTGAAATATGAGAATTTGTTGCCTTTTTGGATATCAGATCACTATTCTGAACTTGTAGACATGTGACACCCTAAACAAGCTGCATGCAGAAAATGTTGGGAAGACGGAGTTAGATATAGTTTAATCATTTGGTATAACTAAAGAAGGAAAGCCACAAGTGAAATGGAAAGTACCTGTGTGAACTGTGTAGAACTGAGTTACAGGCTAACTTTAGAAGAAACCCAGCATCCCAAACTCCAGCTTCCTATTTATAAGGCCAATGTCCTTTTTTGGTGCATGGACTTCACCCTTGAAATACTATCTAACATCAAGAAAGTACAAAATCTTAAAAAAGTTAAAAATCAGCAGCATTCCAAAGGACTGATATTTTCATAGGCCTTTTTTTAAAATATTTTGGAATACAGAAAATTACTGATAATAATACCAAAGACACACTTTATAAATAAAACTTGGAACTAGTGCAAGTTTTTTGACTAGTTAGGTAAGAATGTAATGTGGAAAGTGCTTTATCTGAAAAATTTGAGCAATACGGATAAGCAGCCAAGCAGTTAATGTTACAACTCTCTGTATAAGTTGTGGATGTTCAGTTGCAAGACAGCGAAAATTGTCTGATGGAAGTCTCAGCATGAGGAGGAGTTCAGGGGCAGAGGAGATGGGTCTGTAACTGGGTGTGAGAGGCAGTGCTGAAGTAGGCTAAGTTATCTGGCCTGGAAAAAGACCCAGTTCAGAGGAATATTATACAGTTCTGCAAACCCTCATTAATGTGAAGGGGAGTCCTCTTCCAGTTCAAGAATTAGGAGCCTTTTTGGTCTGGTGGGTAAACCAGACTGAAAAAAGTGAATGGAGGTTGGTGACACTGCAGACTTTAGACCCATGAATGTGCCTGACAGAAACAGCTGTTGTGGGTGCCCAACCCTCTCCACCCCCCAAGTGGATGTGTACTTAACTTTTTTTCTGGATTCCTAAATGGAATTTATTTTTTTGTTCTGTGGTTATTTAAACCAGTTTGGTCGTATTTTGTGTAAGTTTTTGTCTGTCTGTAAAAATAAGAGCTAACTTTGTCTGCCACTACCACCCCTACACCCATTTCTCTTGGCTCTTTTTGCCTTACCATTTCCTTTTGATCTCACTTGGGGTAGCATAATATTTTAGACTTTTTGAAGTTGAAACTTAAAATTAGCCTTTTAAATTCTTCAAGTTCCTAAGGATTCTCAGAAATAAAGTATAAATTAGAACTTTTTGGAGGAGTGGTTGGTATCTCATTCTAGCAGAGATATAAAAATTGTTTCCTAAAATGTGTTAGTAAAAGATGGGTTGGCTGTATAATTAAAGAAATCTAAGGTAATGGTTAATAAACTGAGAGGTTTTTTTCTGTTCTTAAACTTGGAACAGCTTGTGTTTGCAGCTAGTATAAGTCACTGAAATGTTCCTTGTGTAGGTGCATCATTCTTCAGCACTCCTTTTGAGGAATAACTCCATTGAGAATGCTTTGTGGCTTTTAAAAATTTAAGGTGACTGTCAATAAACTATTTTGTTTCATTACTGCACAATGAAACGTCTTATACATTTGTTTCCCTTGTGTTCCTTCTTTTCTTCATAGGTTTCACCAGATGAAAGCACTTTTAACAGGCTTACTACTTACCACTATCTCTAATGTTTGAAAATATCTCCAAAGAGGAATGATGTTGCTTTCTCATCAGAAACACTTTCTAAACCCCTAAGTGTTCTCCTGACTATTTACTTGCTAGGCAGCACTTAATCAGAAGACTTCTTTATACAGTTAATTGAAGAGTTAGTTAGAGAAAGACTTTTTAAATAATGAACTTTCTTATTGCTTTTCCAAGCCTTGCTAGTATAAACAAAACACCGGCTTTTTTAACTGCTAGGATAAACATGAGTGCGTGCAAGCATATCTGTCACATTTCTGTCTCATTTTTCCAAGATATTTATTGATTTGGTGAGGACAAAGAACCATGTAATTTCCAATAGAGTGATTACCAGAACCATTTTAATAATTTAGTTCTGCAGATCACAAAGTGCTCACAGCTGCCAAAGGACTTGTACAAATACTGACTTGTTCCAGTATTCAAACTGGGAAATCATACTGCAGGGAGTGAAAGTGAGCACTGCCCAAACAAGCCTCGTCACAGCTGAAGTGCCAGCATCTGGTTTTCAGTAATAGCACAAGTATTGGAGACGTCTCGGAAACTCTGCATTTTTTTCTTAGAGATGACAAGCAGGCTTTGACTGTTAGTTCAGGTCTGTGGCATTGTTTCAGTAGGGGATGTCCTGCAGGCCAGCCATAACATGCTTTCTTTCCAATCAGAGTTAGCTAATTTATGAGCATAAGAATTTCCTGAGGGATGAGGGAATGATGGTGGTGGGAAAGCAGGTCCCCCACCTATTGTGTTTTTTCCTCCTGCCCACCACGTTTTTAGTTGTGGTTGGTTTTTTTTTTTTTTTTTTTTAAGAACTTTAATGGCCTTAAGGAGATGTATATAATACCTTTCCTAGCTTGGTGGTTTTGATTTTATTAGCCTACTTCGATGAGACCTATTTTATTCTGGGGTATGCTGCATGAAAAAAAGAGCCAAGCTGATAGATGAGTATCAAAGAATTTTTACAATTAAAAATTACATAAATTATTGTTCATCAGGTAAAATGTGTCAGACATGTCTAAGTCAGTGATCCAAGCTGTACTTCACCGTTGCAAGCAGAGATGACTCCACAAAACACCTAGAACTCCATTCCAGCAGGGGTGTAGAAGAAATTACTTTGGATTCCTTGGTTTTTACAGGAACTATAGAACCTGAGCAATTGCTTCTGTTGCTCATTCTTAGTCCCAGAGAAAAACTGAATTCACAGAATTTTGACACTGAAGAGTCTGTATTTTGAAAAAAGAAATGTCAGCAGTTTACTCCTTCCCTTTTCCTTTGTTAAAAATTTTCAATATTGTCTTTTCCACTGTTTTTCTTTGTTATATTACAATTTGTGGGTAGCTTCCTTTTGTTCTACTGTGCTCTGGGTTTCTGTGCTATATGTATGATCTGAACATAAAGGAGAGTAGAAATACTATACTTGAAATACTGAAGTATTGTAAGGAATTAGTTCTACATACAAGATTCTTCCATTCTCTTTTTCCATCAAATAATGTAGTGCCAATGAGGCTGATGAAGACTTTGACCTACCTTTTTTCACTCTTCCCTGCAAAATAGTGATTATCTTCAGGGTGAAGTGATGAAAATTTAGTAGATGCTTGGTTATTTCCAAGGCAGTGAAAGATTTGGAGGTGAGTGTTGGCATATGAATCTGTTTTATGAATTACCGTAATAATTGCCTAAAATCTTTAAGTGGAACACTACTGGCTGTAAACACGGACTTACTTTGAGATAAATATGTAATATTTTTAGCTGGTGCTTAATTTCTTGGGAGATATATGTGACTTTAACCTCGGTGCTCTTCCAGGAAACATTCCTTGCATCTGCAAGGTGGTATGCAAATTTTGTGTTAACCTTGATTACCAAGATTATGAAAAGCCTGTAGCATTCTCCTCCCTGTCATACTGCAAGCACTGTCAGGCACTGAAGTGGAAAACAGCATTGTTAATCAGCCATCTCGGAGTGCCTGATTCATTTTTTTTTCAGAAATACAAAATTGACTTAAATCATGGTGCGTAAATAAAGAAGTTCTGGATATGGTTACTTTTGTTGAGATTATTCTTTTTTAGGATTTTATTCTGTAGTTGAAATGCATAATTACTTGTTATATAAGAAGCTCAGATTTTTGTCATATTTTTATCAGCTTCTGCAAGATCCTATCCCTTTCTAAGAAAAATTGTGAATATCACACTATCAAGGAGCTGGCAATGATATACTCTTCCACTTGGCTCTTTTATTCACATGAAAAGTGAAATGAATGAAAGAGGATTATGGCAGAAATCAGTGATATATGCTTGAAATAGATGGTTAAAAGAAAGCAGAAGTTGATAATACTTTCATTTCGTTATATGAGTTCTAAAAAGATTGAGTAATGAATTGTGATCTGCTAGGGGTTTTTGGACTACCCCTAAGTAAAAGAGAATAAAAGAAAAAAATATAATGGTGCAGTATTGAATCATTATCAGAAAGTTCACTAAAATCTCTGTACTTCAAAACTGGAAACCAATCAGTCTCCAAATTCATGGGCCTTGAAGAGTCAGGGTTTTCAGTTTAAAAGCCTGAACTCATCAATTCAACACTGATAAGATATATTTTTCAGTAATTTTTGCAGTGAAGCATTGTATGCTGCCAGTAGTCTGGATTTTCCCTGACCACCGCCACCTCCCAGTGCCTCTTTGGTGTTGTGGTTTAACCCCAGCTGGCAATGAAGCCCCACACAGTCCCTTCTTCTCTTCCTTCTACCTCCCTTCTGGGATGAGGAAGACAACTGACAGGGCAAAGCGAAGAAAACTTGTACATTGAGCTAAAGACAGATTGATAGGTAAAGCAAAAGCTGTGAGTGCAAGTAAAGCAAAACAAGGAGTTACTTCACTGTTTCCCATGGGCAGGCAGGTGTTCAGCAATCTCCAGGAAAGCAGGGCTCCATCACATGTAACAGGACTTGGGAAGACAAATGGCATCAGTATGAATGTCCCATCTTTTTCCTTCTTCTCCCACCTTTATATGCTGAGTATGCCTTACGGTGTGGGGTGTCCTTTTGGTCACTTGTGTGTGTGGGGAGTCAGATGTCCTGGCTGTACCCTGTCCCAACCTGTGCACCCCCAGCCTACTCACTGGAGGGGTGGTGTGAGAAGCAGAAAAGGCCTTGGCTCTGTGCAAGCCCTTCCCAGCAGTAACTAAAACATCCCTGTGTTATCAACGCTGTTTCCAGCACAAATCCGAAACACTGCCACATGCCAGCTGCTATGAAAAAAATGAGCTCTACCTCAGCCAAAACCAGTACAGTTGGAAAAAAATAGTAGTTCTGAGAATTATGCAGCTACTTAACTTTCTTTTGTCCTTTTCTGACTTCTGTTATTTAGGGCAAGATGAAATGTTCAAGAAGAATTTTTTGAGTATGTGCACACCATACTATAATGTATTGGTTGTTTTGATGGTTTTATTTAAAATATTTTCTCTTTTTCTAATGCTAAATGGTGAACAAGCCTGAGGCTTGGAGTAAAGTCAAAAGGTATTCTTCATCCAGACTACTATGTAATAGGAATCCCATGTTGACTGGTGATATGACCTCCTCAGAGAGAAATAAGTACCTCATATCTTTATAATTCCCTCTACCCTGCATGTACTTCTTTTCTGAAGTTTAGACTTTGTTTGAGGTGACATTGGAAAAACAACTGAGATAGTTGCTGTGAAGGAGAAAATAATCAAAATTCAAAGATGGGAGGGGAAGTGTATCAATTTATTTGCACTAGAATCACATTCTGATCAAATGTACAAGGTCTGTGTATTTAAACAAATAAACAAACTGGTATTGAATTTTCTGCTTTGTGCAAAAGATATTACAAAGCATTTTAAAGTCACCCTCACCTTCCTTGCCCCTCTTACCAGAGTGAAGTAAATTATACTCCTGTTCTGGAAGTTCTGAAACATCATCTGAAGTAGAACAATTTTCTGGCCCTAAGACAGTGATGGGAAGTTTACAAACAGGCAATTGCCCTGTGGGAGATAGAGCAATGGCACAGTCAGGCAGATAGCTCTCCAGGCTCCAAGCCAGGAATGATTGCATTGGTGTCTTTACAGACGTGTTATTTTCCTCTTAGCGAGTTCTTTCCCTTCTTCCTAGTTAGTTATGGAGCTCCTTCACTATTTTCTTTAAATGTCTTTATGTGCAGCTCCCAGAAGATTTAAAGAATTAGTATAAAACCTTTTGGAGTGGATTCCTTCAGCAAAGTACCTTGACTACCTAAAAGTGCAACCTAAACTGTTTTTTTCATGATATTTTTTGGTTTGTTTTAGTTTTTGGTGGCCTCAGTGTCTTCTGGAGGCTTTTGTATGTCATCCGTGAGACTTTTTCATGTGCTATTCATTTGCTGGACTGGGTCCTGTAGCTGGAAACCTTTGTGATTTTGTTGATGCATGTGCCAGGATTACTGCATCTCTCCTTGTGTCACAGACAAGCAACAACAGCAAATGGAAGCCCAACAGTGCTGTTAGTGCTGGACAACTGCAAGGCAGAGCAAAGGCATGTTTTCCATGCTCATGGAAGGTACAGATTGTGTGTGCATCCCTGCTAATGCAGAGCAGAGAAGTTAATGGGGTTGTTGCAGTGTCACTTTACTGACCTGCTGTGGTATGAACATCATACTTACTGCGGGTGGTTGTGTGTGCCTGTTTGGTGCTTGTGTGTGACTTATCTTTAGAAATTTCATAATGTAGATTTTTAGTCCAGAGTCAGGATTTGGCTTGGGTTACTTTTTTACCATAATTGTCAATTTTGCTATGTTCTCCAGGCAATGAATGTATCTCACAGGTTGTGCGTTATTTGGTAGGTAGTGTCTGTTGAAAGAAAATAACTCTCACCTGGAAGGAGTAGTAGCAGTTTGCTGCTATTTATGGAATGAAGTTATTTACAAGCAAGGAAAGCATATTTGTTCAAATGAATAAATT
Source organism: Trochalopteron elliotii (assembly GCA_024734555.1). Classification (NCBI taxonomy): domain Eukaryota; kingdom Metazoa; phylum Chordata; class Aves; order Passeriformes; family Leiothrichidae; genus Trochalopteron; species Trochalopteron elliotii. Next base: position 942,184 of record JANPWX010000204.1, read on the forward strand.
AAATTCAATTTTAAAAAATGAAATAACACAATTCCTGTAATTCCCGTCTTCCTAGTGCATTGTTGAGTTACTGGGAGAGAAATCAGATATTAGGGAATTTGTGGTAGCACTCAGGTGGTGGTGGTGGCCTTAAGGCACCAGACAGAACAAGAGAATTTTGTAACTCAGTGGAGATATAGGTTTCTGTGGGTATAATCCTGCCACTGATTTTTGTGTATGGAAGAAGAAACAGCAGTTGTGCCAGATTCAACAGCAGCCACCTAATGGATCTGCTTGCTTAGGGCATTTCCAGTGTGCCTTGCAAGCCATGGAAAAAAAGAGAATGGAACGAGTGATGGTACTGCATCTTCCAGCTGTCAAACTTCAGCAGTAAAACACATTTTTATCTAGTGTATGTGGCTGCCCTTTGGGGTGTGCATTATGCTCATGCTATGTAGCTTTGGTAGGTTTGATCATTAGTTAATTTCGTTGGACCAGATTAGCTTTAGGTATTGCAGTTTACTGGTTCAGTTCACAAGTAGATTTCATCTGAAAATGAAAAAAGCCCCCAAGAACCAAAGAAACAAACCTAGTGCACAAACAGTTCAAAAATAAAACTCTTCTGTCTTTGTGGACTTCTAGACAGGAATGGTGAAAGATAGCCTTCCTTTAGTCTGATTTTTTTTTCTTTTTTCTTTGTGAGAATTTAAAGATGCGCATGCTCAGGTCCACACTCTCTCACGTGAGTTGGTCTCCGCTTTCTCACCCTTTTCTTTTCCACCGTGCTTAAGGGATTACTGTAAACTTTGAAACCTCCAGTAAATGAATTAAGAAACAGTTACAACCTGCATGGTCTGACTTTCCCCCCCCTTCCTTTTTTTTGTGTTACTTTTTGTATTCTGTATAAGCACTTTGTTGTGTGTCTGCACTGGCAACTGGTTCTGTCCTTCACAGGGTAAGTGGTTAAAATAAAATCAGCCATGGATACCCCTGAATTGCCATTTTTAACTTTGATGAGTTGAACTTTGGTATTTCTCTAATTCTGGTCCCTGCTTCCCACTCCTGCTACATCCACAGCTGCAGGCAAGAGGGCTGGAATGCTGGTTCTTCCCCACCACTATCCATTTTTCACCTTTTCTAGTTTCTGTCCTTGGGACGGATGCGGAAGTTGGTGTTGGTCTTTCCTCTGCACTGCCACAGGTCCTACACTGCTGTGAAGTTGCTTTGAGGATGCTGTTTGGCCTTCTTCTTTGATAGAGTGAATATGTGTTGCCCTTGATGCTATGCTTGCACTTGTAAAGAACACAGAGACATAAACTCCCTCATTTTTAAATAAATAAATTAAAAAAACAATAATATTAATGGTGAATAGTAATGCCACCACCAAAAAAAAACATCCTTAACCAACCCATTCCCTTTTTCCATAATGGTTAGAGAAGTGGATGACAAGTTCTTGTTACTATGTTTCTAATTTTTTTAATGTAAAACTTAAATGCAGAGTACAATCTGGTTTTTTTGGTGGGAGAGAGATGAGCTCTTCACATTGATCCAAATTTATTTCCTATATGAACTGGATTATTAAACTATTTCTAATGTACTGAAAGCTGTGATAAGTTTTCAAAATATGGTTATGCTTTTTTTGGTACAGGTTAAAATACCAAGCATCTTGCAATGCATTTCCAGGTTGCTAAACAATGTTTTCTGCCACAACCAGAAGATCAGTTGTTCATTGAGTGACTTAACAGAGAAATCAGAACAAAGCCAAAATTTGTTTGGTTGGCACATTTCTCTTTTAACTAGAAATTATACATGTGATGGGATTTGTGTGTATATGAGCAAGCATGTGTTTGCATGTGCCTAGGTTTTTTACTTTTGTTTTTACAAGGATAAAAAATGAGCCTTAAAGTAAAGCATTATCTTTGGCCCTGCACTTAATTATGAGGTCTTAACAGCATATATTTGAACAATGAAATGGAAATTAGCAGCAGCTGTCTAGTTTTCCAAAAAGAGCTGGAACATCAAATGTACTTATCTTGGTAGCATTGAATTCAATTTGAATTGCACTTCTGGGTGTTGATTTACTACTATTTGTCCAAAGTATAATGTGTAGCATAACCAATATTTTTCAAAACGCTATGCAGTTTCAGTTTTGTTTGTCTTGTTTCAGAAATCCTGCTGAAATGGAACATGGCATGCATTTTAATGTATTATTTGTTTACATATGTTAGATAAATGTGGCATAGCACGTTGAAACAGAAAAATGTGTTAAGTGGGTATTTTGTCACAACAAAACAGTTAAATCAGACACAAGCTTTTTTTGCCTGTAGCTTTACAGAACCGTTGGTTAAGTTCAACACATTTAAATAAAAAACCACACCCCAAATTAAAAAGGTTTCCCCCCCTGCCCCCCCTTTTTTATCCTTCCAAAATTGTAAGAGTAAACCTTTGATATTTCTAGAATTCACTTCCCTCCTACCCCCTTTTTTTTTCTTTCTCCCCCTCCTTTTTTTTTCCTCTTTCCTTTCTTCCCCTCCGCCTTGTCAAGGGGTATTGTGTGTGACAAGATAGTACTGAAACGTGTGGCTGCTTCAGAACTTTGTTGGCTGTGGTCAGATCTGCAATGGCAAAGTCTGCTGAAATACAGGTGCCTTCACTTCTGAAGTTAGAGTTTTATTTTGAGCAAGTGTTATGTCTTATTCTGAAAAAGAAGTGGCAGGTCAGTAGCAGAAACAATTGACTTAAGTTTCTTTTGCAGATATTCTTAATAATATAGAGCGTTGTATTTTTACTCAGAAGTAAAGTCATAACAAAAGTAAGTAATTTTCTTCTCCATCTTAGTTAGATTGTTAATTAAATTGGGAAAACTAGTTTCTCCATTTTAAAATCCAGAATAGTCCAGCAAGTCTGCTGTAAAGTTAAAACCGGTTCTGCAAGTCCTGTGTATGGCTGAGATTCAAGAGCAGTTTCCCTGCTGTGAAAGACCTTCAACCCAAACTCTGCAGAAAGCACCTAGATAATTAATGTATTCCAAATTCTTGTACTTTTTCAACAATCTTTTCTGTCAAGTTTGAGGGAAGACTACTTTAGTTTGAGCCACAATGGGAGCAAAGTGTAGCATATGAAAAAATAAGTTAATTATGTTATTTTGCAAATGCAGCTTTCTTGATGCAGTTTAACTTCCTTTCTGAGCAGGTTCCTGCTGTATCAGTAAAAAAATTAAATAAATTACATACTAAACAATTGCAAGCTCTGCAAAGCAAAGCCTAACTACACCACACAGCAAAAAACCAAGTCTTTTCATTCTGGGCTGGTAAGTAGCCTAAGCCTGCTGAAGAGTGTGATGCTTCCCTGCTGGGTGTAGAGGCAGGGTTGCACAGTCAGAGCAGGAGAGGGTGCAAGGGAGTGGTTTGAGGATCAGGAGGTGCCTACACTTTTTAGCCTGTGGGTCAGCACAGTGCTGCTTTTGATGCTGAAACCTGTTTGCTTAACCTGGGCTGTGTCATAACTACCTGGGACTTCTAACTTCAGCAAATGAGTCCTTATTGATTTTTGGGAAACAAAAGGCCTTATCTCCATGTAAGATCAGGAAGGCTGTTTTCTCAGGGCTGTCTGGGACAAAAGCTTGCTCCAATGCTGTTTGGAGACTTGGCTTTACTTTAGGCAGGTTTATAGCCTTCATGTTTGGGAAAAGAAGTCTCTAAACCCATGACAAATGCAAAATACCTGTAGGGCTTTGGGGTTGCGTGGGTTTTTTTTGTTTTGTTTTGTTTTGTGTGTGTTTGTTTGTTTGTTTGTGTTTTTGTTTTTGTTTTGTTTTGTTTTCCCCAGAAATCTGTAGCTGATCATGAAGGGGTAAATTGCAGGGGAGGCTCCAAATGCAGAGCACAAGCTGCTGGAACAGTCAGCACCAGAGGGTAAAGGTGGGGAGGACAATGTAAAGTTGTCACTTGAGCTGCAACTTCCTAGAACTGGGACATCAGGCAAAAGATCTTTCTGGAGGCATCATTTAATGGCCAGTTAAATTGCCTCTGGAGAACCAATGGCAGCAAGAAATGAATGCCAGGAGTATTTCTAGGGAGAGTTTATTTTTGACAAAAAATATTAATGATTAAATATTTGCTTTCAGAAAATACATGTCAAGGTGAGACTAGATTCTGCTTCCTTAAGTGTAATCAACAGGTTTAGTGTGTTTATTTGCAAAACAAAACAAAATCCAAAATAATTAATTTCTTTTGAAATTGGAAGGAGAAGAATCAAGTGCAGTTTTTGTAAATATGTAAAACCAGATCAATATCAATATCACATATCAACTGCGAACTACAGTAATAGCAGAATCGTTTGGTCAAGTCAATTAATTCCAGGGTGAGAATAGGGCTAGATACTTGACGTCTCCAAAGATCACACAGAGGAAGTGTACAGCTGCAGATGGAAGTCATTTGTGTAGAAGCTCCAAGCTGAAACTACATTTTTCCCCTAACACTTCTCTGAATGTGCTAGATGAAGCTAAAGCTGAACATCTGAAAAATGATCCAGGAAAATTTGTCAATCACAGAAACTGGACGTCTGATTTTTCCATGGGTATCGTTCATATTGTTTCAAATCAGATTAATTTAGTAAAGAAAATTACACAGTTTGTGTTTATGCTAAAATGTGGTTTCATTTGACTGCTTCGTTTTTATCAGTTCAATTACTGTAATTTTAAATGTAGTAATTTTTCATGGTGTACAAAGGAGCCTTATAGCAGATCTTAATTGCTTTTCTAAATTCTTCAATTCCAGGTAAATATTGTGAATTTGAGCTGATAAGTAATTTATACCCATGTTATTTAATGTTGAAGTTTTTACAGGTATGTCCTCCTCTAGTTCCAGAGTGATGATATTTAATATATAATTAAACTTCAGCATTTAGAGCTGTAGCAGTTGCTGTATTTCTGCTCTAATACAGTTACAAAGTTAAATTGGCTATGTAGAGAATAGGAATAAAATTCGGTTGCAAAACTGATAAAGATTACCTGCAGAAATGTGTTAAGTATTCAGGAAAGAATATTTTCTTGAGGGTTTTTTTTTTGTATACAGTATATAAAAGAGTGCTAAATAAGTCTGTATTCTAGATGATACGATGAAATAAAATTATTCAGGAAGGGATTGACGTTCTTCTGAAATTCTCCAGGAAGAATTTTCACACACTGTAGTTTAAATAAAACTTGCATCTGTGGGCTTTATTAATAAATCCAGATGTGGGTATTAGTGGGCTTTAATATGTTTTTACTTTTTGTTGTTTCTTTTGGCAGCTAATGTACCTAAGCTTTGATTTTCTTAGTATTAAGAAGATGTATCAGATGGCTGCCATTGGAGTCAAGTTTCCACATAAAGGTGGGAATAGTGTTTCCTCTTTTCTTGCTCTTATTACCGTGGCAGATAGCAGTAATTAAAGCCAACTTTAAATATGGTGTTTTAGTTTCTCCTTCAGGTTTTCTTTCCCAAGCCAATTAAAATGAAAAATACCCCCCTATGCTCCATCCCCTGATTGTCTGTTGCTGTGGTATCCCTTCATTTCCACCAAGTTCGTTGGTAGCATCATATAGGCAGCATAAAGTATGAAATTACCTAAGATTCAAACCTGTGGCAGCTTTTTTTCTACCTCGTCTTCAGTCATCACCTACCTAATTTGCAAATTCATCACCCATATTACAGCATTTAGTACTTTAATTTTATAAATGAATCTTTGCTATTTTTCTCAAAGGAGTAATTTGCTCCTTCATGGTTGTTTCCTTTCCTGTAAATGAGTTGTTGGTATTGTGCTGGCTGTAAGCTGCCTTTTCTAAGGACGACTGATATTGAGCCGGCATGCTAAGGCATGGTGCAGGCCAAGGGAAACACTGGTCCTGAAAACAAGTAACAGCACCGTTTGAACATGAATTGCTCTGTCTCTTCTGATTAGCGGCAGCATTTCAGGACATGCATTTCCTGAAGTGGAACGTAAACAGTTTTTAAGAACTGGTCCTTGATAGCTGATACAGATATTTTGTGCACCACTAATCTTTGTCATGTCATGCAGGCATGTATCCATTTCTGGAATCAGCCTGTTTAGAGTTTTTGGTAACACATAGATTCAGTATCTATGAGTCACTGTGGCAGCTCTAGGTTGTCAGTGTTATGCAGAAAAGAGATTGAGGTCTGTTAACTGAGTAGTGTACTATAGTTAAAGATGACTTGCATGGGGTGTGTTAAAAAATGGTCTACTGGTTCATTCCCAGTGAAATCAAAGTGGACAACTTAGGTGTATAGGAGCCCAAATCAGCAACAGAGCACAGCCAGAATGCATTACAGTGTGATTGCTGACAGACAACTGATGCTCTGCAGTGGAAGAAAGTTCAAGAAATCCCCAGGGAAGGTCCAGTGTAGTAAATGGCTTCAGCCTCTCCCATTTAAGTTTGTAACTATCACCAGGTCCAGTTTGCCTGGCATCACAGTGGAGATGGATACACAGTCTACTCTGGGCCCATCTTAGTCCTTCCAAGGACATAAATAGAGATGCAGTGAGAGCAATGTGCAGCTGGAGAATAAAGTGGTTATTTATTTTACAAAGGCAGTCTGCATGAGGAAGTTTTGTGATGGACACAAGGTTGGCTTAGCATGCATTTCATACAGTAAGCATTGAGAATTAATGAGATATCCTACTTAATAATAACATGATGACTATATTTTGTATGTTTAGCTTCTGTATGGGTCTGGAGCTGGGGAACAAAGCCAATACTGCTGTATCTAATGTCAGTTAGGGGTCCTGAGGCTTAACTTTTTTTGGTGTCCTCAGTGGTTATTTCTAATGCAAGGATTGAAAAAGAAGTTCAATTATATATGTTTGTATTAATCTACTATTAGTAGTAATTTCCCCAGTTATGAACATTTGAGACAAATTTTATTCACACTTAGCAGGTATGTGCCGTAAACCAACCTGTAGCCTCATATTCCCTTGTGGCTTTTGAACACGCACATGTTGAAAACAGCCTCCTGGTCCAGGTAAGGCATTTCTGGGCTGCTGTCAGAAGAAGCTGACTTTGGGAGTCAGGCCCATATTGACTTGCTTCTGCTTGTGACACCTCTGCCTTAGCAGTGCCCTGTGTTGGTAGGTTTTGTTGTTCTCGCAGAGCAGTTCTATTTCAGGGGAAAACTGAAAGCAGGCAATTTCAGGTGAAAACTAAAAAATTCTCACAAGGCTGCAATTGCCATCTTTTGTCTTTAAATCACTTCCATCAGAAATAAGAGATGATTACTTCCCATGTGTAGTTACTATCATGTCATCTTAGTTCAGGTTATTTTCACTTACTCAAGAGGCCACAGTGGGGAGGGATCTGAGATGACAGTGTTGCTAAGCTGAGCTCATCAAAGCTGCAAAGGTTTTACAGTTTGTGTGCCAAAGAGGCAACTGAACTGCAGTGAAAAAGCAATTAAATTTCTCAAGATAAAAGAACCTTTTGATAGATGTGTGGTTTAATTCAACTTCCTAAATTAATATGAAACATAGCAGTAAAAATCTTCTGCGTCTGTCCATGTAACTACACTTGCTCAACATGAAATTTCTTCTTCTCCCTCTGATTTCTGAAGGACAAAGCTGTGCTGTCAGATTCTGCATTGTGTAGATAATGGTGTAGAAGTAAGTAGACCCTATTGTGATGAATTGTGGGGATTGCTTTATATTTAGTTATTCATAAGCACTTGTTATTGAAGGGTTCTTTATTTAGCTATTCTTGTTCCAAAATATTGTATTTCTGTTCACTCTTAGCTACTGGTTCTGCCAGAATGCCCTCACCTTGGACTTGTTCATGAACAGCTGCACTGAGTAACTGCGTGTAGACAAGAGTGTAATCTTTCCTGATGAGTACAAATACATATTTATCCAAGTAGCTGAAACTGTTAACAGATGGCAGATGGAAGTAAAAGCATATTGTGTGCACTGCTCCTTCTTTCTGTGTTCTTCCCCCTCCTCTATTTGGGGAAACCAGAGAGAGAATTATCACGTGTTCTTGAAAAGTGGATGTAACTACTCTGCCAATGAACTTTCAAACACTCTGCTTCCAACAACAGAGTTTTAATGTTCTCATGCCTTTGCAGAGTTGGAAAATGTTAAATAACCATTCTGAGAAAAACATCAGAGCAACTCCTTGTCATCTCTTTAGAGCAGAACATAGATATTTGCAAGACAGAATGTCAGTCAGTATTTGAAGTGGGGTTTTTTTGTCCATTTGAATAGAAAAATACTGAGTTCTGCTGATGTTATAAAATCTTAAAATACTAACTGTTCAGAACACTGGTTTTTAAAATGATTTTCAGGGACTTACAGAATCTTGAACCCCTAATTATTTTTTGTTAGAAGGGAAAACCTTTCTTCCTTGAAGTGTATTGAGCAGCGTATTGAAGTGAATTGAGCAGTACAACTTCTCCTTAGTCACACTAATCAAAGGGTCACTTTTTTCTGTACCTTGCCTTGCAGCAGTTAAATAAAATCCTCTACAACTTTGGATGCTTGCTTGCCTTTTTTTTTTTTTTTTTTTTTTTTTTTAATTTTCCCCTCATCATATCTATCCCAGAAAAGAACTAGGGAAATATGTTTTTGCTTTTGAAGTACATCTAAGGCCATTGGTCATTTGGAAGTGTAAGTTCTTCATTCTTCTTTTTTAATGAGAAACATTTGGGAGGGATGGTGGTGACAGGAAATTGAAAGGACAAATAGTTCTGATGTTTATTGCCATCTCCTTAAGTTAGTTTAAACTGCAGTTAATCAAGATGCCTGGATTAACTCTCAGAAATGAAGTTTGAGAATTCTGCGTCTTCCATGTAGTTTTTGTTTTTCTACTGCACTAGGGGATTTGTTTGTTTTCTCTGAAGTGTTTTTACTTGTTATTCTACCCTACTTTGTTATTCTGTCCCCATGATAACTTTTATAACTTTTAACAGTGGGTTTATGATATGATACTGGATAAAAATGGTAGGAAACATTCGGTGATTTCTCTGCTCAGCTCGTTACCGGAATTACAGCACCTTCAGAGAGCTGGCTATTTTTTTCGATTGGAAGACTTCATTCATCCAATTTCCCAATCTAAAGAACAGGAAACCTGGTGGGGAGGTTTTAAAAGCAAGGAATACATACAGATTAGAAGTGTCAAAAGACTGACACTTAAAATTCAAGGAACTGTGGTTGGAACTGGTAACTGTACTTACTGAAGGCATAGGAGCATCCTTGATGCATGATTGTAAAATTAGGCCATTAAGTCTGGCTGCATTTTCACACAAGATTAGGAGCATATTTCCCTCTCCACCCGTCCCAGCTTGGGTCAGTCAGTGTCTGCTTGGCCCCACACGACTTCCCAGGGTTTAGTAGGGGAGGCACTACCTGGTCACAGGAAAAGTATGAGGTTGCTTCATCTGTGATTTCAGTTTTGTTATTGCCCGGAAAAGCTGTTACAAGTCCACTTTATTGAACTTAATTGTTTCCTTCCTGTTTGTGGCTCTGCAAGGCCACTGCTCCCACTCTGCATGCTTGGGGACTTGTTGGACCAGCCCAGTGGTTTAACCACTTAGCCTGGCAGAAAAACCTAACCCTGCAATAAAAGTCAGCAGAGTTTCTTTGCCTTGTGGAAGGATGAGCTTGAATGCTGTTAAAAGGCAGCACTGTGCAGGCAGGAGCAGCGAGACTAAGAAAGAAACCGGCCTTGTAATAGGAAAGTGCTAATAGTGTCAGTCATTTGTTAAGATGTTGCCAAAACTATCCAGATTTCAGAAATATAATCTATTTTCTCATCCATTAAATTTTTGTGTTTATAGTTTATTAGCTCATTTAAAACACCTATGTTTACATATCTGTGAATCCCCAATGTTTCTTAACATGATCAAAAGCTGAAAATTACAAATTGCTGCAATACCGACATTTGTTGGGGATCTGAAAGTAACCCTGTAAATTCCATCTTGGTTTTAGTAGTTTTTTTCCTTGTTTTCTGAACAAGCAGGGATCTGTTCTTGAGGCTGTGAAAATAAAATATTTTTTTATGGATTTATGTATTAAAAACTGAGCATTCTGTATTACCTTTGAAAAAAAAAGTCTCCTGTTATACATGCTGTGTAACAGAGATCTCTTTCATGATTCAGTGTCAGTCACTATTTATCTCAGAGTGATCACTTTTAAAATTTCACTCACAGTTTAACTGAGCCTTAAAAAGCAGTTTGGTTATTTAAAAAAAAATTAATGTAAATCTGCTGGGTCAAAATGGTACCAAATTTTATTTATTGGTTTGAAAAAATAATTTTTGTAGGTTTCTAAGCATAGCCTTCACTTTTCACTTTGATACTCAAATTATCATTATCTTCTAGTAACTATTCTAATAGTAATCATGACTATCTAAAGATGGTTAGTTAAAAATTATGTATGTAAAATTATTTTTAAGAACCTGAAAACCCTTAAAAGCACTTGGAAGTAGCACTTACAATGTAGTAAAGATGGGAAAGCTGATATGGAATAAGCTATAATTAACAGCTGCTTCTGTTTTTAAAAGACAGCTTTAAACATGTTTTTCATATTAGAATTTAGGAGAGACAACTCCCACTGCTTAAACCAATTTGTTAAATATGGGGAAATTGCATTCCCATCCTTTGAAGGATACTGGAAGGATTGAAAGCCAGAGTTTTGCTCTAGACAGCTGTTTTGTCTGGCTTCTGGTAGATAAGATGTCAAGTCCACACTTCAGCTTAAGCTTCACTGGTGATTCAAGGAATGTTAGAGAATACAAAAACTGAAAAGCAGCCTCTCTTGGGACCTTTCAGAGCAGCTAATTATTATTAGCTACACTATCTAATGACCTTTTCTCATTGTGGTCTGTTGTGATACCTTCTCCTGTTCACAGCAGTATTTATTTTGCTTCCAATCATATTAATTATAATAATTTTTGTCATAGCAACCAAGTATTACAATGATTTGTTGCTAAGGGGTTTGTTAAAATGAAGATAAAGTATACTTAATTGGGGATTTTTTTTATTGTTAAAATGAAAGCAAAGTACACTTAATTGGGTGTTTTTTAAAAAGTTAGTGTTACTCTATATGAGTGTGATTTTTTTTCCCTGAGTCTTCTGATAAACTTGGAATCTTCTATTCTGCTGAATATGTAGGTTCATTACTACTTTTTATTTCCTTTAATAAAGGGTAAGTTATGCGGAAGAAAAAAAATTAAATTCTTTAAGAAGTATTCTACTATTCTCCCTGTCATTATGGAGGTATTGCAAGAATCTCTTGCTCCTAAGAAAATAACTCTTTTAAGGAGCCTGTTCAAAACTGAGTCAGCCCCATAAAAACACAAAAAATGCGATTTTTTGGCGAAACCCTGTGAAAAAGTGGAATACTGTGAACAGTTATGCTATGACTGTTCTGACTGTCCTACAACTGTTATCCTAGAGCTGTACTCCCAACCTGGCTGGGATGGTTACTCTTAATGGGATATACTAAGCCAGCAATACAGTTTTGGTGGGGTAAATGTTAAGATCCAGTGTAGAGAGCGAGGTTTCACTTCTATGAATGGTTATTTCTTCATGTAACTGGTTAGGAAACCTACCTAAAGGGAAATGTCTGTCTAGCCTTGGAAAAAATTAAATTCTTCTTCTTACTACTATTATTATCTTGATAGCTGTTTTGTAGGAGTGATCCTAATGCATACCGTAGGAGCAGTCTCACAGGAGTGAGATTTTTCTAGGGCAAAACAAAAAAGTACACCAAAAGGAACAGCTGAAAGGTTAAAGCAATTTCAGCTAACATGCACCAACTCTTCCATATAAGAGGGGTCTGAAAGGATAAGTGTAAGAGGGCCAAGAAGATCCCAACACCACTGCGCCCAAAAGCTGTTGTGATTTAAGACCAGAGCAAAGGTGACTATTACAAGGAGGAGGTCTTTTAAACAGTGCAAGTCATGCCCTAATGACAGTCATAAAAAAGGGAGTGAGAATATAAAAGAGTAGTGCACCAGGCTTAAAGCATTAATGACTGAAATAAAAATAAAACTGCTTCCCCCTGCCTCCATACTGTCCCCCCTGCTCTGTTCTTTCCCTTCTTATTTCCTCCAGCTTTTCTTGCAGAGCACAATGCAGTATGACATGGGATGTCCCTCTGGCTGGTTAGGGTACAATTGTCCTGCTCGTGCCCCCTCCAAACCTGCCGCCCACCTTCAGCCTCCTGGCTGGTGGGGCAGCGTGGAACCAAGAAAGCCTTGCTGCTGTGCTTCATCCTCTCTGAAACCAGCACAAATAGCTAAGATGTGAATAAATGTACAGAAATGGAGTATGAGAGGTCGTCATCCCCTTCATGAGGATAAATTGTTCCACTTAGACCTCTGAGTTCATGGAGAAGAATTATGTGATGACGAGCGTAAGTATGACACAGTTGATATTTTTTGAGATTCAATAAGAAAAGTTTTGACTAAAGGTTCTTTGTTAAGGTTTAAATTTTCTTGTGAAAAATATATATAAAAAGACAACTTGCAGTTCATTTGCCTTTAAAAAAAGAAATTATGGGTAAGAGTAAAATTTGTGGCCATAGATCAGGAAGGTGAGGGAAAACCCAATAATGGAATTTCAAAAAGAAATCTGGAAGCTATGTACTTCAACATCCTCACAAATGAATTAAAGAATTGATGGTTAAGTAAGAGATAATTTTTCCAAATAATTCAAAATTATTTTGGATAGTCAAAGCTAAAATTGCCTATGAAAGAATGCAAAAGAGATATGCACAAGACTGAGCCAAATTAATGTAATTATAAAAATATTACAGAATAAATTATATGTTTGAGGAGAAATTCCAACTATGAATTAGTGTCTCGTGATGATCATGGATGATGGCAAAGAAACTTGACAGGAGGAAAGAGCTGTTGGATAGATTGTGGAATATCATTGCTCAAAAAGGTAATCATGAGATTAAGAATTTCAAAGAGAGAATTAATACAGAAAGAATAAAGCCGAAAGAATTTTGGGATTAGTTCTAATAGCATCAGTTTTTGACTGTTCTGAAAGGGTGCCTGCCATACAGCCAGGTAAACTGTGGTTAAATAAAAGAAAATGCAGTTTAAAAAAGATAAACAGTTCCCTAAACTTTCAGGATAGGAAAAGAGCCCTAAAGAGCAGTAAATATGGTGAATATGTGCTTTCATTATATGTATTTCACACCAAGGGGAGAAAAGGGTATTTTCTTGCCATTTATGGTACATCAGGTAAATACTCCTGTAAGTATTTTTTGTGTAGTATTATACAATGTAAAACAATTTGATTTTTTTCTGTCTGTTTTGTATTTTATAACGTTAACAACAATTGATTCATATGTTTATGAAAAGTTGTAAAGTTGGTCAAAGTGTGAAGAGCAATTTTAGAGTTATACTTAATTTAGAACTCACATTTTGACAGCAAAAAATATATTTTGGTTCAAGTAAAAAATGCAATAATTTTGGAGCTTCTGCTTTGGAGAGAACATAATGAAATACCTTTTATAAACTTCTGGCATTCTCACAGATGCCAGAGAGACCAATGCCATATGTAGTAAAGTGGCACAAGTTACAATAGTTTAGTGTACTTTTTATGTTTTAAGCCATTTAGAAGAAAGGCGAAGTTGTCTACTCTCAACCTATTCAACTTCCATGTACTTCAGAATAACTTCTAATCTAAAGAGTTCTTCAGATATGAAATGCTGTCCATGTTGCTAAATGTCACCCTTGATGTTTTTCTTTAGTACATTAAAGAAGATATCTTCTTGAGGGCTGTAGTTTTTGGTCTTCCATTTTAACCATCTTTCACCAATAAAATGGAAGTTCTTATTCTTTAGTATCCTGTAAGTAATCACTTCCAAGACGGAAAAAAATGTATAGTTACCATCATCTTTCTCACCGTCCTCTTGTTGATGGCATTTTCTGGCTAAGGAAATACACATCTCGTTAGCTAGGAAACAGAAATCACTGAACTGCTGCTTAAAATGGCACATGGTATTAAAGAATTTATAGCGCTTGAGATTTCTCTTCATAATAATTATAAACCTCTGGATAACAGGTTTCCTTTTTTTGTGTGTGGGTAGAATCACATTCTGATGCTTTCCTCTGCTTTCTCTGACTGACATTCATGAATTATATGTGTATGTGAATAAGCATATACAACCTATTTTTCAAAAGTGGTGGAAAAGCAAGCTGCAAGCCAAATATATCTATGTTCCTAGTGTTGAACTTGAATCTACTGCCTAGAAGTTGTTCAAGAGAAGACAGAACTGAATTCTTCTGAGGGACGCACAGCAAGGAGATAAGAGGCAACAGTTACAAGTCTGACTGGATGTAAGGAAAAAATCAGTATTTAAGCACCAGTGTTACCATTCATGCCAACATTTGTATATTTAGCTTTAATAATTTCCCCATCTGCACTTCGCACACCATCCTGACTCTGTGGTACATATTTCACAAGCACAACTTGTCCTATGAAATCAAGAGCCAACTCTTGACACCTGGGCAAAAAGAGCTACTCTTAGTTGCAGAGGAAAGGCTTGGAGCTTTCAAGGAAAAATCGATGAATGAGTTCCTTACTGGCATGATGGATTGAAATACAGTCAGGCAGGAGGAAAATAATGAAGGCAAAACCCCTCTCTAGGTATGGAATGAAAAATTTGAAAAAGAGATGCAAAGCACTTGCTGACTCCTAAAAAGCAGAAGTTTACAACAAATATGTTCAAATTGATCACCATAGGAGGTTGCAGAGTATAAGCTGTGTGTGATCTTCATGGGTGGGCTGAAAACATAACTGCTAGACAGTGCTCTTTGCAGTCATTGACATATGATAGCTCTTTGATTTGTATAAAATAGATTTATGTTTTATTGATCCATAGCAAGCACATTTTTATAGCAGCAAGCAGCTTATTTACAAAGGGAAGTATGTAATGTAAATGACAGTGAGTCAAAAGAAGCATTTCAGAAATGTGAGCAGTCTGATATGCCAGTAAAATAAGCACTTGTTTGTTTGTTTTCAGTATGTACTGAAATATATACATTGAAACTTCTTAGGTAAGAAGAAATAATTCTAGGTAGGTGGTACTCAAGACAGATTATGAACTAGTCTTTAAAGAAAACAGCTAGACCAAAACCGAAAACTGAACAGACTTCAGTTACTTAACTGATAATGTAGTCACTAATATGTATATTTATAGCACTGTAAAAAGTAGATCACTTACAGATAAATGTTACCAGGTAAAATAATTGCTCTCTTAGATACAGGTATTTTGAATTAATTTATGATAAAAATACCCTTTGTTTCCAGGAATAATTATGTACTTTTGGTAAGGTTTCATGGTCCATGAATACAATAAGATTCACTTTTCCTGTCATGTAAGTTCTCTATGTCTGTGGGCAAAGCAGCAGACCTGCTCCTTTAGCAAGCCCTGCCCCATCTCTCACCATCAGTGTATGTGGCTGCATTTTCAAACCTTAGCCTGGCAAACTGCTTCCTGTCCTGCTGAGACTGTCAGATTTCAGACCTCTCTTAAGAAGCATTATCACATTTGTTGTATATTAGCATTAAAAACAGATGCAAAATCAGAACAGGTAAAAATGCCCTGTATGTACAAAACTGTGTCATTCCAGAAAACAGGGCTAGAAAACAAACCAGTGATGGTTGCAAATTTATCCCAGACAAGGGCAAAGGATCCTAAAGTTTGACTGTAAATGGAGCTGCTGGATAAGTAACTGTAGAACACTGAGGAAGAAGAGGAGAATGTGACCATTTTTGTGTCGTGTCAACAGGTGACACACAGTAAGCAGTGTAACAGAAGGGGAAACCATGGTTTCATATGCTTTGAGATTTTGCTGTAGTTGAACAAGATTTTTATGCTTAGCAAGAAGCTTCTATAAACAGCATAGGGAAATAGCCAAGAAATGCTTGCCTGCTGTTCAGAAATACTGTGTGAACACGTCTTTTTGTTTCTCATATATTTTATTTTGTCTTTAAAAAGTTAATTTAGTGCTTTGTTCTTAGAGAAGTATGTAATTGCTGGATTTGCTGAAGTCAGTTATTGAATTGGTCAAATTTGCCCTAGTAAACACTGAAGATTTTTTGTTTCAGTGGAATACTTAGCCACACGTGTTTCTGAAAAGTGGCTTTCAGGTAAATTGGTCTTGCTGGTTGGATCAAAGTAAGCATATGCTTTGCTGGCAGGGACAACCTCAAAATGAGTTAAAAGACTTTCTTACCTCTCAGGGAGAAAATAGTGTATAGTAGTTAAGAAGCAAGATTTCTGGCTTTTTTTTCTAGCTAAGATGCTTAACTTTTACAAACAGGCTCCTGCATGGGTGAATTAAGAGGACATTAAGAGGTATTTTCAGATAAGCATGTGACTGAAGAATGATTGGTTGATGATCTCAAGGTCTTTTCAATCCTAAATGATTCCATGATTCTATTAATTTATTTTTGCTTTAAGTAATTTAAATTTTTGTTGCAGACTTATGCTGCCAGTTATGGGACACTTTCAACTTCTGGCTTTACTTTTTCTGTACTATCTCATAAATGAAGATACTGTTTATGTAGGAAGCTTTCAGGTGTTTGTTTGAAAAATATAATAATACCCTTGAATAGAAGCCTCATGGCTTTGCATGAATGAAGTGGAACACTTTAGATGAAAGGAATCAAATTGCTATCCTTGAAACTCCTTTCAGAGGATAGCAAAAGATACTTTATCCTTTGCAGAAAGAGCAAAAAACAGTGAAAGAGGAGATGGTCAGGGAGACTGGAGGGGAAAAAAAAGAAATGATGGTTTAGGAAATAATATTTTCTTTGGGGAAAAGAAATTTGTATATCTCTCTTATGTGTACTCTGACTTGATGAACTGAGCAAACTTACCAATGAAGAGATCATCTTGAATGCAGTGGTCACTTCTCTTGTTTTAAGCAATGTCTTTATCATTAAGTGACTTTCTACAACTAATTTGCTACTGATCTACGTTTGTCAGTGAAAAACATTTTGACTTGACCTCATTTTATTGTCAAATCTATTCGTAAATGGCCTAGGTGGGGAGGTTTGGGTTGGTTTGGGGTTTTTTTTCTACTTTAGTCTTAGTGATCAAAAAGGTGGCTAAATCAAGAGACAACCAATTAAGGATGGTGTGAATTCAGTATAAAAAAGAGTTCATTTTTAAGTGTGTTAGATTTTATTTAAATTTTAGAAGAGATTTTAGTCATTACTTTCACGTAGCTTAGTTTAGGTATAAAATTATCTGTATCAACCTGTCAAGGTAGCCCTTCTTATAAACTGGGCTATTAAAATGGTGTCTTTCCCAGCTTTTACGTAGAAGAGTTTGTGTATGAAGTATGGCATGTGCTTGTCTAGCTACTTTTGTCTGACATCTAAGTAACTGTCTTACTCATGTGTAAATATTGGAATACAGTCCTCATTGGCTGGTTTTGAGAGAAGACATGAACATTTCTATAGGTATAATATTCCATTCCTTATTTTCATTTTCCTCAGGCTACATGCACTAAAAAACTTAATTTCAGATAACTGCTGTGAGCTTAATTTCACATTGCATCAATTTTAGGAACTCTTGCTGCAGTGACAATTTTTTATTTAATCTCCTTTTTTAAAAATTTATTTTAGTAAAAGCATTTCTATAAAATGGGAAAACATAAAACCAACCAAACTCAAAACCTGATTTTTTTTTCTTTCTGTCTTATCCTTTGATTAGCTCCTCCACTGTTCACTGGGTAGAAGAAGAGTTTGAAATGAAATAAAAATTGAACAGCTGACACTACATAGTAAATATTTGCAGTTTTTGATGTATGGATGCATAAGAGCATGGAGGAAGTGCCTCAAAGAGCATCTTCAGAATGAATGAGCTGTTTTTTTGTGTGGTAGTTAATGTAAGGGTTTATGTGAGAGCTCTGTAAGCTGATAAAAGCATGAGGTGCTGTAGTGACTTAATCACACAGAGACACAAGGGTCTGCTGAAGATAACTGGAAATAAGCACCCTGTGTCAGTGTCAAAAGCATTCCCTTTAATGGTACTTCTGGATTTTCCCCCTTGGAAATTAAAATGTTTGATAATTAAAAAGTAGCTCTTTTGGTATGTCATAGGGATTTCCATTTCAGTTAAGGACTATTCTACTATCACAAGTTTGTGGTAGGTATATGTTTGGGTATTTCTTTCAAAATTATATAAAATAGCCTTTTAACATATGTCCAGCTTATTTATTTTTGTATTTGTTTAACTCATAATAGTAGCAGGAGAGTATTTGAGGCATAATGAGAGATGCTGCTGAATCTCTGGGTTTTGCACTTCATAGAATTGTGCTTTAAAGCTCTGGAACCTAGTGACTTTTTTTGTTAATAATTGTGTGTCTCAGTCTTCTGGTACTCATCAGAAGTTAACTTTGGATACAGGATATAAAGTTTTTTCTAGGTTGAAATCAGACAAGTTTAAATGTCTAAACTATAAATAAATCAGCTTGAATATTATACACCATCTGTTCATGTTTCCTTATACTCAAAGTTAATTGTATGGTAATAGTATACTTACTTTTCTACTCTGGACCTTTATATAGCATGTGGATGAAGTTTCCACAGCAAACAGAAGTTTTTATTGAGGCTCTCTTACAGTGTCTTGAAATCTTTTATGTTGCTAGAGAGTGGCAATTAAGACAGTAAGGGGAAAAAACACCCTATGTGCACATGCAGGTGTGTGTTAATACCCCGATATGTCCATAATAAATTGCTTAGCTCACAATAAAAGCATTTTGTCCTCAGAAGTCCATCCTGGATGTAAGATTTGAGGCATTCAATATCTTACCCTGAAATAGCATAGGATGAAGAGGAAGGAGGAAAAGAAAGCATGACTGTTAGTAAGGGATTGTTCTCCATATCTCTCAGGCACAAGATGAATAGCCCCTGAGTTCCCTAGCTATTCTGACATCCACTGAATTTATTGTTCTACAAATACCTTGAATTTTTTCACATCCAGGGACCTGTTTACAGCACAGAGATGGATCACACAGGTTTTTTTCTTTAGTTTGTATTGTCCTTATTCATCACTTACTTTTGTCAGGACTGTGATGTTTGACTTTGGTTTTGTGCACAGGATTGACTAAGCTTAAGCCAAGGATAGCCAGATATGCCAAAGGACAAAATGACTATTACTCAATTTGTCGTATCTGCCATTATTAAACAGTAATCACTGTAAGAGAGCGGAACAGAAATGCTTTGAGTAGCCCTGTCCTATCACTGTTTACCTTGATCAAAATGGAAGTCTGCTTTGCCAAGGCACACTGTTTATTTCCCATTCCTGTTACAGAGGAGAAGCCATCCACTGTGATATCAGTCATCGTAGCTATCAGCAAATGCTGGTAAATTAAAGGTGATCTTTGAATATTTTGTAGTATTTTGGTGTGTTAGTAAAACATTTTGTCTTTACTGCCTATAAAGGAGCTGGCCATAAAATTACTGAATCATATTTATGGTTCTCTAAGCAAGGTGCGCCAAAGTAATTTTCACAAATGCTATGAAATAAATTAAAAAGGATGGGGTTTGTGTGGTGTTTGTTTTAAAATAATTAAATCTGAGTAGAGCTTCTGTGCTCAAATGTCATGAGTTGAGGTCTAAAGTAAACATGGGCATTGAGTTAAAGTTACTGTTCAGGTTTGCAGTTTCAGCTTGCTTTTCAGAAGTAATAGTCTTGCTGCTTTAGGTGACACATGATTAACTGAATCTCTCTGGGGCATTACACCACCATGAGACAAAATCTAATCATACCAATTTTCTTAAATCTCGCAAGTGCTTCTTATTTAATATTTTATAAGTATTTTGTTACTCTTCGTATTATTTATTGTGCATCCTTAGCCAAAATATAACTTACCTGACTGAGCAGTTAAATACAAAATTCAATGGTTGTCGTTTCAGGCCAGGATAGCTGAGGAGAAAGTGCAGTACAGCAGACAGCATGTTTTTTATGTGAATGTGTATATTCTGGTATTTAGTTTCCAATGATGGAATCTTTATCAACTTTCTGCAATGGGCACATCTCAAGCTCTGGTTAGTGGGAGGAGAGGGATTGCCTGAACATGGCCGACACACTCCACTGAGAGAATATAAATTGCTGGTGCTGTATGAACACTGTGAGGAGATTAGATCTGTTTGGAATTCTGGAATCCAAAGAGCTGGGTGCTGAGTGGAAAGCCTTGAAACCTCAGGCTGAGGTTTGGCTGACATGGTTGGCATATCTGGCTTGAAACTACAAGAAGAGAGGGTCTGAAATGCATGGCTGAGGTACTTGGAAGCAAAGTGAAATCCTGTTTATCAAATTGTCTTTACATATTTCTCTGTCATGTTAAGTTTTGCCTTCACAGACATATGGTCTGTTCATATCAAGCACGAGTAGAATTTGCCTTTCTTATATACAGTGCGAAGTGTGTGTGTGTGAGCACAATTTATATCTGTGGATGAAATGGAAACAGGCAGAATAACTTAGAAAAGTACTATCAGCTGAGAAAGTGTTAGAGAAGCAGCAGCAAAATAAAGTACAGCACTCCAATTTCCAAACTGATTAGAGACAGATTATTGGAAGAAAATCTGAAGAATGTGAGCAATACAAATACCTCATGAAATCTGGGACTTTTTTCTTTCCAAAATTCTTTAGGCACTGGCTCTTGTATTACTAGATGTTTTGGAAGTGAGGTATAATCTAGGACTATCTGTAGTGTGATCTAGGGACATTATGTGTGTGTTTTTTCCTACCTATTTGGTGATACCCATTTTCATGACAACTGTGGGCGCTCCCAGACATGCCCACCACACCAGATGTGACAAAGTAATCAGCTGGAGTTTGGAATTTGTGCCAACTGAATATTAGTTTTGTGTCTTTGTTGCCTTGTGATACCTTGATGCTTATGTTTCCAGACTCATTGTTTCATTTATTTTATTTGTGCATGGCCTTTCAGTCAGCTGTCTTAGATGGAAAAAGTTTGCTTACTTCACCAGAAGTTTCCCCACCATTTTAGCTTTATATTTCAAAAGAATAGCAATAAATTTTGGTTTATAATTATTTTAGTGTTTGAGGGTGTCAGCAATGAGGAAGCAGAGAATGAGACTTAGGCTTAGTGTAAAGCTTCTGTGAAGTCCCAGTGCTTACAGGAACAAGAGAAATCTCAGGTGACATCTAAATAGAAGTCCTAAAAGAAAATTGTGCTATGGAAGCTAAGTGCACTCAATTTTTGAAGAGAGGACACTAAGACAAATTGTCAGATCAGGATGGAAACGAATCTTAGGTCTATAGAGGGATGCATCTTGCTGATGGCACTTCTGCTTTGAAAGATGAACCAAGGAAATGGATAAGTGAAATCATTCTTTTGGAGAGCCAACATTGAAAAGAGAGACAGAGAATGAAGGAAGATGGAGCTGTAGTTGCAGGAAGCCTTGTTTTCACATGTGCAAATTGAGTGTATTCTGGGAAGGAGCGAGGGGAACAAGATACGCAAGGTGGCAACTGAGGAGAGAGTCTGAACACACAAAGCTGTCAAGGAATGCCTGATAGAAAGGAACGTTGTGTTGAGGAAAAGGAAAATGAGGAGAAATGAAGTTGGCATAAGGAGAACGTTACATGTTAATTTTCCCCTGAAAATATTTTTATTTCCTAAGAAGGGTGCTGGAAAGTCTGACATTGAACAAAAACATTAAAAGTTGTTTTAGGATCTCTATGTTTGTTTTGGTACAAATGTTGTACAAGTTACCTTTGAGTTAAGGGAGTGGTTCTTTTACAGAGTTGAGACACGAGCTTACTCAGTGTTGTATGTGAGGTGCAGGTATTGCATATTGCAATCAGTGTTGTTAATTCAAAGCTGCCAGGAGATGTGGGAAGGAGAACCTAAAAGTCACATGGAAAAGAGATGTCTGTTTTAAGCAAGGGAAAGCAGAGAGGAATCTGGTAACTCTAGTGGGATTTATAAGAATATCTGAAAATGTTGCTAACTAAAAATGGCATAATGAGTCTGACAGCAGTTTTTGGATAAACATAGTTAATATTTGCTGAGGCATAATGCCCTGTTCATTGTGTGTAATCAATACCTTGTCCAAATTCAAAGTATATATTGGCACATGTAAACACATTCATCTCTACATCAATTACTAAATGAAGAAATATTTTAATATGCTATAAGTTGATAACAACTTCTCCTCTAGTGTCTCTAGTATCTCCTTTGGAAGTTATGTATATATAACCACATGTTATATATATGTGTGTGTATGTATATATGTAGTTGAACCTTGTGCTACATTTAGGCTTGTGGTTTTATTTAAAACATTTTTGAGAATGATATCCAGAAGAAGTAGTGTAAACAGATGAAGGCCTGTAGTTTTTAACACAGAAATGGATTTGGAATAATTTTTGAAGCTCATCTTTAGAATTGTCAAAATAAATATTATTGTACATGTATTTAAAATGTGAGCATGAAATAAATGTATATTCTGTGGCAAACTTTGGTAATTTAAATCTACATGGATTTTCCAGTAGGAAACAATAGAGAATTTGTGACAGATACTGGCACTGTCTTCTCAGTATTTATTGTGGTGAAGCAATGTACTCTTGGCTTTTGCCTGGTATTTGTCTGTGGTTGTTAAAGCTGTGTTTTAATGTTGGGAATTTCTTGTGGCCTGTGGTGTTTTGCAAACCTTTGTGAACTGAACATGATGATAATCGCCTGTGACTACAGAAGCCTGAATCTGGTGAGGAGAGAAATCGTCATTCCAGTCGCAAACCCTAATTTACTCCCACTTAAGAATTGCCTTTGTCATCTTTTATAAGATGTCATGTAAGTGAAAAGCACTGTGTTGAACATAATGCAGAGTGCTGTGATACAGATATCAACCGGATCCACTGGTGGGATAGTGGCCCTGCCCCCTCAGTGGAAAAAAGGACAGTTTAAATATAACTTCTTGACTTTTATTTAATAGCCAGTGGCACAATCTTTACTAATTTACGATGGCTTACAATAATGAACAATGAGCCTTGAGAGCAGAGATTCTAAAATGTGTTTGTCTTGGGCTTGAAGTTTATCTTAAGCTATCTGAAGGTTACTGGTAAGGATGTCTTTCTCTCTTATCTGCTCATTGTAGATAAAAATTGTAATTTTGTGAGGTGAAAGGTTAGTAGTCATCTATGCAAACTTTTTCTGCCATTTAATAATCTATCTGTTAAAAAATTATTTTTTAGCCATGTTAAAAATATGTGTTTCAATTAAAAGAATCTATGGTAATTTTGCTCTGCTCATTATAAAACCTAAGATGTTTCAAGAATAGTAATTGCTTGGTGTTTCACAGCTATTTTTCTGAACAATTAAAAAAAAAAAAGTTGGTGCATTATCCTGAAAAAGTTCAAAGAATGTGATTATGAATGATTCTAGGTTATTTCTCTCTTTCAGGAGACAATGTTCATTTGGGAAATATTTTTGCCTTCCTTTTTCTGTGGAGAAAAAATGATACATTCATGTGCAATACTAGAGACCAGAAACATTACTCATTTTGGTAGGCAAAATTGCTGAAATAGCTTACGTGGTACACCAACAAAAAAGGTCTGCTCAGTATTAATCTTTGGACTTGAAAAATGAAAATGGATTTGTTTTGAGAACAGAGACCCTTTTCTCTTCAAGTTAGGATTCATCATTCCTTTGTTTGACTTTTCAGTTTAGCTTATTTGTTCAAAGGCTAGTTGAAGTATCAGATGTCTTTGCAGATTGATAATAGAGGGAAGGTGGAAAAGAAGACTTTAGACTAATAAGACTTTAGTGGATATATTGAAGTTAAGGGTTTTAAAGGGGGCAAGGATTTTAAAGGGTTTTAAAGGGTGTTCTTTGCCCCCAAGTCTCTGTCTGGTTAATTTTCATCTTTGTGTGATGTGCCTGACTTGACTTGTCAGTAACTTGTCTTCTCTGCTG
This sequence comes from Trochalopteron elliotii, assembly GCA_024734555.1. NCBI lineage: Eukaryota > Metazoa > Chordata > Aves > Passeriformes > Leiothrichidae > Trochalopteron > Trochalopteron elliotii. The sequence goes on from JANPWX010000204.1 coordinate 966,125, forward strand.
TGATCCAGTTTCATTTCTTGAGCTCCTTTCGTACTTCTCCCTGCAAAATGAGAATATAAGCTGAATACCTTTGGCTTTCTACTCCAAATAAATGGAAGAAATTGCAAAGATTCTGTATTTAATTCTTTTACTCTTGATGATATAATGCCTGAAAGCCCTAAAAATTTCCCAGAAAAATATACCTGTAGAATCCCTTCTTAGTTAATTTAATATATTGGTCATTGCCAGTGGTGGGGAAATCTAGATCTGTTATTGTGCCTGACTGATGTTTATCTACTTAATATCACAAACAGATTCCACAGCTATTACTTTTCCTGCTTCATCTTCTTTACTACCTATTTTTGATGTAGAAGTACCCTGAAAAATAAATATTTCACCGTCACGATCTCAAATGCAAGTCTCTGCTTTAAGTAGGAAAATAGGGAATTAATCTGACTTGTCTGATTTCATTAAGCAAGGCATGTGCTATTATGTATAACCAAGTAGTAGTGACAGTTTAAATGGCTTCAATGTTCCTGGTCTAATGTTTTCAGAAGTAGGAAGATAGTTTTCAGGAAGACTTGATGAAATTGCATCTTCGGATCTGGAGGCTTGGTATATCTGGTGCATTTAGAGACCTTTTCAAGGTCTTTCTCATTGTAACTACCTAGGTAGTCTGAGTGAAGGCAAAATCACCAAAACCTGCTCCCAAGTGTACACCATAGACATGACACTTCCAAGGATGACAGTTAACATACTTTGAAAGATTCAGTTAGTGCTTTTTGTTTGTTTGGGGTTTTTGGGGTGGTTTTGGTTTTGTGTTTGGCTTTTTTTTTTTTTTTTTTTTTCCTACTTTACAAAATTAAATTTTGGAGTGAACAAAATTAAATTTTGGAGTGAAAAGCTGTGGGCACCATTGTGTATCTATGAAGATGTAGTCCTTTTTTTTTTTTTTTTTTTTTTAAGTTTGTGTCAGTTTATGAAGACAGGAGCAAAACTTAAAGCTTTTTCTTCTTCAGGGTATCATTTTCAGTGTGTCACGCTCCTGAGAACCACCTGGTTCTTCTGCTTTTTCATTCACAAATATGAATTTGGTAGGCTTTGCTGTCACTTTACCAACCATGAGGAATTAATTTCTTTCAGTTGTAGTAGGAATAAAAAATAAAGGAGTTGAATCAGTTATTAGGTGTGGCTTGGCGTTGTTCTTGTATCCTAACCCTATGTGGAAATTCTGCTGCTTACGGTAAAGTAAAGGTGCAGCCTGTCAAACTGATTTGTTCAAAGCTGCTGTGGAGAAATAAATTAATGGTTAACTAAGTTTGGCTTGCATTCCATTGCTTCACTGTGACAAAAGCCATTTTATACTTGATTTCTTTGCTGTAATGTGCTTCTGGAGAACTTGCTTGCGTTGCCTTTTCCATGCAATTGTTTTACCTGTAAATTAGGGCCCTATGATTATCCTTGATAAATATATGGATTTACTGGGTCTGTAGTTATTGCTGATAAACTGTCATCACAAAAAAGACTGTAATGACTGCCCTCTTAAACTTCTGGTCCATTAAACCAAAACAGAGAAAAGCTTTGAAGTGCAAAAAAAAAGAAGGAAGAAAGTATGAAGAAGTATACAAGATAATTTAGGAGCTACTGTGAGTTAGATCCATAGTCCAGGAGAGTGTGACCACTTAGGCTTGGATTGTCACATGGAAATATGGGAATTAACACAGTAGATTTTGGGCTTTGAATTATAAAAAACTTGCTTATTCAGATGTCAGCATTTGGCAGTGAAGTATCTGTGAGCTCACCCTACAAGTGCAGGGAGCAGGGCAAGGCTGTTGGAAGTACATTGTATTGTCCCTTGATCGTGTCTCTGCTTCTCTGTGGCTATGGATAACAATTTTCATGGCTAAAAATGATTGCTGGAGAACTTTTTTATAACTCAGAACTTTGTTGATGAATGATATAATATATTTTACTAGGTGATTAGTGGAAGGGATGGCAGGTGACTTACACCAGTAGTTCTTCCATCATCCCACAAATGATTCATAGGCAGGTATCATCATAAAACAGGCAGATGTTAGTTGGTAGCCAGCATTATGGCAGAATACATCTAGTAAATAATAAAAGTTGTAAAATGCATGCATGAAAATTTTCAATTAACACTTTCTAAAGAGAAAAGGATTATATTCAATCCAACCCATAGTGAGAGTCTGGAAGATATTCAAAAGTGAACTTAAGCCTTTCTGTTTAATATAAGTGAAATAAAACGATATTGTGGGACAACAGTTTCAGAAAATCAGAATGGTCAAAGTTGAAAGGCACCTCTGTGGATTATGAAGTCCTGCTCAAAATTTTTCCACGATAGAGAATTCCCAAAGGTCATTGAAAGTCAAAAAACAACTGACCTCTGCTCGAGGTTTGGAGAAGTGGCATTATGCCAGGCTTGTATTGCTGCATTTTCAGCTAGCTACCCATGTTCCAAAGAACTGCTTAACTTGTCTCTTACTGCTATTCCCCTCTTTTTAGCCTTTAAATGTCATGATTTAGTGTTATCAATGTTTTGTTTCCCGTGGTTAAGAGTCACGCCTTTGTACGTGGTGTTACTGTTATTTTAAAATCTTAATCCTTTAAGAGCTTTCACCCTTAAACAAATATTTTGGGTTCTTGATGACCTGGTGTTTATGGTCTCTGTAAGGATGTTTTTTCTTCAAGTTCTTCAGTTAGTCAAGAGTAAGTGGGATTTTACAAAACTGTAAGGATTTTCCCATGATAAACTACTGCTCCAAAGCCAGGAGTAGTTGTAACTCATCTGTGTGTGGTGCTTCATCCAGACATTTTCTAGGCAGGAGTCTAAAAACACTTAAAGCATAAGCAACTTAAAGGAGGTAAGCAAAGAGAAGTGCAGAGATGTGCTTTTTTTTTTTCTTTCTGGTGTTTGTTACTAACACAGTGGTTTCCTGGGTCACTGAGTCTAATTTCTAGCTTTTCCTGCCATCAGGCAATTGTCATACAGGTCCTTTCAAAGGCTTATTATGCTTCATATTAATTATCTGTTTTGCTGGAAGATGTATCTTGTTTGCAGAGGTAAAATATTGTTATTAACTCTCATCATGTTTGAATTGTTTAGCTCAACAAAACCTAACCTACAGTCCCTGCTTTCATATAAAGAGATGATTTTACACTTGTGATGTGGCTTTGTTTTTTGTTTGGTTTTTGATTTTTTCTTCAGGGATGGAATAGGTAGCTAGGTAACTTACCACTAATAAATTGTCTAAAAGATCACCTTAAGAACCCTTTGAAAGCATGTTTTTTGTGTGTCATTCTTCACCAGAGAATACAGACTGAGATAAATCTTGGAGTACAGATGTCCCTATGTCAAGTGAAGCTTAAATGTAACTTTAGGGATGAGAGGAGTTGTGAATGTCAGAGTTCCTTGCAGGTGACTCTGAGATGGTCAAAGAATCTGAGATGACCAGCTCAGCTGGAAACCAATGAGAAGATAGCCTTAACTTCTCTGGTTTCCAGTGTCAGGAGGTGTGTTATTGAGGAAAAAAAAAAAGAAGTAATAGGGTGTTAGCTGGCCTGGAAGACTTGAGATTCCAAAGTTGTCACCCAAGTGTTTGATTTGCTGCCCTGAAGTTCTCTTGGGTCATGTCAGCTGCAAAGGCTGCCTCACAGCATTGCTTGAACATTCAAGTGGAATTAATTATGTTTTCATGATTTCTAAATTAGTTCAGCAAAATTGTCTGTAACTTTCACAAGGCAAATGCTTTTTATTATGTCAACAAAATTTTTATATGTTAGATAAAATTTCTTTAGCTGTCCCTTTCAGCTAGCTTCCATTTAGTGTTTCTTTTGTAACATGACACTGTTTTCATGATTGTATTAATTTTTAGTTTTGTGGTAATTAAAACCTTTGATTCAGTGTTTTAAAATGCCTTTAACACTGTGAAAGCATTGAATAGGGATAGAAATTTGTTATTGAATAGGATTTGTTACTCTTTGATATATATTGGTCTTGCTCTGCATGGCATTTCATCTGCAGAGAATTATTTTATTGCAAAACAAACTTTCTTTTATGTGCTGTTCAACCTTTATCAATTCTATTGCAAGTACCAGGTTTGAGTATATCTGGAATACTGTACTGTGCTGTTACAAAACTGAAAATTAATGAATGAAATAAGTGTGTATGAAGTAGAAAAGAAAATTAGAGTTTTCTTTTTATATTCTTACGAAAGACTGAAATTTTATACCTGGTGCAGTTAATAGAACACATCTGATGAAGCTAGTTGATATAACTCCACTGCTTCTTTTGGTTAGAATTTTGGTTGGGTTTTTTTTTGCATTTTGTTTTTCAGTGTTTTTGGGGTTGGTTTTTTTGTGTTGTACTGTGGTTTTACTGTGGTTTAGCACAGATGTGATAATTTCTGTCTGCACACAGCTCTCTAGCACATCTTTCCACCATGCACTGGAATTCATCCATGTAACAAGTTTGATTTCAGATAATCTAGCTAGTAGAAGCCCTAGTATGCCTGAGAAAAATATGTTGTAGATTGAATACTTTATGGAAATTACAGTATATAAGTTTTTCCTTTTAAAAAGTTTTTAATATTTTCATCTCCAATTCTTCTTCACCTCTCTCTAATTATATGTATTAGAACCTAGCAGGAAGAAATTGTCAATGAAACACTACATTTCTCTTGAAACTAAACCTTTTAATGATCACTTTTATCTAACTGATGCATTGTTTTCTGTATATGATGATGTGGCAGGACTGCTGTCAACGCTGGGAGATTGTGCCTCCTTCACTACCATGACTGGTCAGAAGTAGTCAAGTGGAGACAGGACAAGTCTTCAAATTGTGCTGAAAACACAATTCTTGGTGGTGGTGGTGCATTGCTTACAGGAAAACAGCTTTTACAAAACCTGGGAAGACTTGTATTCCTAAGGGTAGGCTTTGGGCTACAGAGTTGTTTTCCCTCTTTCCTGGCTACATTTTTTTTACTAAATTGACTAGGTATGTTTTGGGAGTGCTTATTTTGATCAGTGAGTCAAATGAGCTAATGATGATGATACCTAAACTTTTGGATCCTGACAAGAGTTAAAAATTCTGTGATGCCAGTCCTTAAGAAGTACATTTCTTATATTTCTGCTAGTGCAGGCTTCATGATGATTACAGGATGCATTGTTAGGGCTGTGAAGCAATGTGGAGGTTTACATATTTCTTAAGCATTAAACTTTGATAACTAAATGCCTATAGGAGTCTCTGCTGTAATAATTGCTACTTTTTCCATTTCATTCAAACATTGTTAAGTATTTAGATTGGTCAAAATGTTTATTTCTGGAATAATAATAAATAAATAGTGATTGTCATCATCTGGATTTTAGAGCTGGGATATGAAAAGATGTGTTATTTTCTGATGCCTAAACCAAAATAGGTTTTTTAAAATTTTTTATTATTATTATTTTATTTTGTTCTTCTCATCATGCACCTAGTTTTCAGCTTGGAGCCCTTTACAGGGTGGCAAATATATAGGTAAGACTGATGTGATTGACAGAATCTAGTTAGATTTCCAAATGTCCCTCTGCATAAATTATAGTGAAGCTAAGCTGCAATTCTGTGAGATACTTCCTTAGACACAGAGTTGTTTCATCATGTTCATATGGGACCAGAGTGGGTGCCAAAAAACAGTGCAAACACAGAAGTTTGTAGGTAAAAGCTGTACTGGAATTGCAAGGACAGTATGTAATTATGAGGTCCTGTCGAAGAACTCACCAACTGTGAGTGACTGAGAAATAGAATGACAGGCGCGTTTTAGTGTTGATAGTGAGATATAAAAAAATGCACACTCCATAAAATCTAAATTTCACACACAGAATGATGGACTCAGTGGAAGCTTGCCGTTGCCACTCTGCAGCAAAATTGTGGGGTTCATAAAAACATCAGCATGAGCCCAGTGATGGTCAAAAAAAGCAAATGAAGTGTTAAGAATGGTTTAAAAAGTTCAGTATAAATTAGGTAATGATATTAAGCTGTTGAATAAATTATGACTCACCCATATTTTGATTACTGTGTGCCAGCTCTGTCCTCATTATCGTCAAAGAATTTAGTGCTGTTAGGGAGTTTTAGAGAGAAGGATGAGCATAATCAAAGAAAAGGGAATGGCTTTTATATGAGATTGGCTGAACAATCTGGGACTCTTCAAATTTGAGACAAAATTACTTTTAGATTTACACTTAGGATATATACTAGAGGTTTACAAAGTTGTGAATAATATAAAAGGCTGACTCGGATCAATTTGTCACTGATTTTGGTCATTAAAGGAAGTCTGGTATAAACCATACAAATGGAAACATCTCTTAATGCTGTCAATAGTAAACCCGTGGATTTTTCCAAATGACACTGTTCACTAAAAGCTTGCATGGTTTTAGGAGAAAATGGCCCAGTAAATGGATGAGAAATACATTAGGAATGGCTAAATACATAGGAGTGCATCCAGTTCAGAAGTTCCTGTGGCACTGGATCTTCATTTGTATCTGAATGTAGGTACTTCATACACAAGGATGTGCAATTCTGTTTGAAGAAGTAAATGACTATTTCTGCATCATCTTGGAACTGTGTAGAAAATTCTGGGATGAAGTCTGATTCCCTTGAGTAGCATTTGAATTAGCTGAAATATTCAGCACTTCCCATTCTCATTCATTGTGTCTGTTCTGGTACAAGCGAGACAGGATAGCTGTCTCCATAACCCTGCTCTGTGCCAGCCCAATTCATCCCCTGGAAACAGTTTCTCTCTCCCCTCCATTAAAGAAAGTGAAATCTCTCAGAAGTGAACTATATGGGCATGCAATTAAATTGTTATAAGTGGAGGGATATTTATGGTTGCACAGACAACTAATGTCTTCTGGCTAGAGTGATAGTCTGAATCATTTTTCATCTAAAACAAAAGGGTTGAAGCCATTCTTTCTAGAACTGTAAACTGAACAGCAGTGCAGATGAAGTGCAGGATTCACTCTCAAAGACTTGTATCTTATTAGGATAAGCCTCCTCTGGTGAAAGCAATGGCTGAACAGTCTGTTTTTTCTCAAGCAGTTTGTGTATTTGGGGAAAAGAACTACCTCAGGTTCTTGTCCGACTCGTCAGCATTTTGAACTGCTGTTTTCACCTATGTGTGCAATTCCCTTTTTCCATTTCACATTTTAAATGTGAACTGATATTATCAAATTAAAGCCTGTTAATATATTTTTAACTGAGCTGCACTTTTTGCTATATTTTATCTACAGTTATGAATGTTTCATAGTTGCATTTGTACCAATTATGAATATAAAAAATGATATTATATATATGAAATCTCAGTTCTCTAATATCTGTCTTTTTAATCACTGTATTTTTCTTTTGCTTACCTTGTAAACCGTATCCGTTATAACTTTTCACAGACTTCTCACCTTTCCATGTTTCTCCCATGTTTTCTGGGGTTTATTTTGCTATATGTTGTTATTTTTCTTCTTCTCATGGATCTTCATGTCTTTATCTTTCCATTTTCTGTGGGTTTCTCCTTTTCTGATAACTTCCTACTCCTGCTGGGTGAAGATTACTAGAATTAATCTGGCAGAGGTAAAAAAAACTGAAGTAAATCAATTCCCAGCAGTTTCCCAAGAAAGGTAGCTTTCTCTCCTCTGACTCCCAGTGTAAGAAGGTATCAACACACAGGAGAAGGACACACTTATATAGGCACAGCTTTCCTGAGAATTGGATCTAAGTTATTTCCAAGGGAATTCATAACAACCCAGTTAGAGTGAGGTGCAAATTTTGTTCAGTTCTTAGCATTAGTGCTCTAATTTTTTAACTAGACTTTGAGAAACAATTTGCCTTCAGAGTTTGTGCGTGTTATAGAACTGTATTGTGTTGTAAAGAAACCAGTCTGTCATGAGTACTTTAAATATTATGTTTATTTTTTACTGAGCTGTCTTCCATACCATGCAACCATTTAAATAAAAAAGATGAAAATTCAAATTATTAAATAATTAAAGATATTTATATTGATGGTCATTACTGGGAACAAGTGCCAGCTCTCTGAAAATGCCTTAAGAATGGGTAGACATTGTCAAACAGTGCTCTGGTCAGAAATGTCAATGGATAAGACACAATGGGAAAGTAAGATTTCCAGACACTAAATTAATTTCCATCACACTGTTGTTGGCCAAGGCAGGATGAAGAGGCAGAGAATGAAGTGGATTTTGTAACTAAATTCCATTTGGGTGCAAATAAAATTAGAAGGGGAAAAAAAAAATTAGATTGGCTTGAAGTGCAGTCTTAGCAAGAATGTCTGGAGAAACTGAAGAAGGATTGTAGTCCAGTGCTATCAAAGTATACATTCCCCACAAGCATCCTCTTTCTGCAGTCAAAGCACAATTTCAGGAATGCTCTGAACCACCACTAGGCAATTCTTTGCTGTTAATTGCCCGTTTGGGGTGGGACAAGACACTGGATGTGAAGACAGTCTCTTCTTTTACTTCATGTGTAGGAATTTCCTCATTGCCGTGAAAGAAAGAAGAATGAAGCGAAATACTACTGCATAAATCTCATGCTACAGCTGTTCTTTTTGCTGCCACAGGGGAGTGCCACACTAATTCTGTGTTTTCCTGTGCAACTGTGCTGCTGAAGTTTACAGGAGATTATACTGTGACCCCCAGGAAGAATACAAATTTTGTTAAAATTGGTTGATCACTGGTGTGCTGTGATGCCTAACCTGTCTGGAAGTAATGGCATTTTTTCAGAATTGAATCATGTTTGCACATTTAGCTGAGATAAAGCAGTATACAGTTAAACATGTTTTTTCTGGTGTGCTATGAGAAGCAAATCCAAAGCAAGCCATGTATATGAGTGGTATGGAACTGCACCACACTGAGTAATAAATATTCCATTCAGTTGTCAAACCTTGTAGGAACTTCAACTAAATGAAAAAGGCAATGTGTCTTATATCTACACGCTTGCCACCGGGGGAATTCTGTAGAAATGAGTGTTGTAAACATTTTTTCTTTCATTTTGACAGGTAATATTTGAAGCTGAAGTCTCAGATGGAAGAAATGGCTACATTGCCATTGATGACATCCAGGTCCTGAGTTACCCTTGTGGTAAGTAATGATTAAGAGCTGCATTTTCCTCTGTCTTTTCAGGACATATTTGATATTGCTGTGGACTGCTCAGTTTTCATCACTTGGATCACTGATATTTTTTGTTCTCTCAATAGTATTTTTGTTGCAGCTTCCAGGAAGAAATGTGATTGCAATAGTGATTTACCTGGGTGAAATCTTTTTCTGCCAGAAGTAAATTATACAGAGATAAAACAAAATGGGCATTCTTCAGTGTATTTTTTAGTCATATGCAGTTGGTGTGCATAATCAAAATGGATTTTAATGTTTGTGTGTATACTCACTGATTAAAGAAAACTGAATTGGCAGATGCTTGTAGGAGGTTTCTCAGATTTCATACCCCTTTTATTTTTTCTCCTTTTTTTTTTTCTAAACAGACAAAATATATTAAAAAAAGGAAAAAAGGGCTTCTGGCTATTGAACTACTGAGGGATTGCATTTTGTTTATTTTTTTGTGGGCAGACTTCAGGCATTTATGTTTACCTTTCCCTGCTAATCCTGGGGAATAATTGCACACATGCAAACACAAGTGGTGACAATGAAAATATTCTACTAATAAGAGGTTGTGAGGAAGAAATTGTTACTGTGCATTTCTGACACTTGTTATCAAAGTTTTTGGCAATTTCTTTCTGTTTAACTCTTCTCATCTTCCCCTAGACATGCCGTCTCTAAAATATTATTTCATTCTAATGTACCACATGGCTGATAATTTAATTGCTCTCTGAAATGACCAGGACATAACAATATCCTGCTCCAACTTTGCAAAATAGATGCCAAATAATAAAGTTCCAGTGGCAACCTCACATCTTCTTTTCTTCTACCTCAAACCTTTTTAAACTGTAGCTCTCGGGAGCTACCAAGCTTACAGGGTATTTGAGTGAGTTGCCTCTTTAATATTTCAACCAGCCCAGCTGTCTCATGTCTGTACTCTGCAAAGCTCTGCTTGGATTCAGTATCTGGCTTTCATATTTATTTACTTGCTCTTCTTTTTGTTTTGTTTTGAAGTGCCAAAACAAAAGGCACTTGGGTACAGTCATCATAGCACATTATCAGTATGTTATGGTATTCAGACAAGCTCTTTTTGTTACTGGTGTTTAAACCCTGTTTGTTCCAATTTAATGTTTTTTCCTGTGCATCATGTTTTCTTGGTAAGCACAAAGAAAGAACACTTCACCTGCTGTTTGCTTTAGTCATTCTTGAGAAAAGGGTGTGTGAGCTGTGTAATGTGCCCATTCCTCAAATGTTTCTGTTGGCTTTTGTAGGTCTAGTAAATCCTTCAGGTGGTTCTGCCGCTGAGATTTCTTACGGCCTTTCTCAGTGTGGGGAATAGATTTGTCAGCTCCTGAAAAGCTATATTCAATGCCACAAATTATTTAATTTTCCAAAATAAGAGCTCTGAATTGCATTGCAAATAACATGAACAGTATCTATTTGCTTGAGCAGTATGCTGCTAATTGGGGTTTTCTCAGTGTGATGGATTTCATACAGTCAAAAGTCTTTGGGATAATTCTTGTCAAGTGCTGCTGACATTTTGGCATCTGATCTACTTCTTTTGGCTTCTATTTTAAAAAGACTATTAAAAAGACTTTATTATTATATACACGTATAACATAAAGTTAGTAGAATCACCAGGGGAGAAGGGAAAGGACTGAAAGCACTCCTCAAATACAGATGAGACAAATAATTTTCTCTGTTCTGTTTCTTTTTTAGCCAAAGTTTGTTAAAACATGGAGGATGATTGAGAGAGATAATAATGTTTCTGGCACCTTTATTTTTTTGTAATGACTTTTATTTGTAATTTTTGTTTTCCCCCTCTACAGATAAATCTCCACATTTTTTGAGGCTGGGGGATGTAGAGGTCAATGCAGGGCAGAATGCTACATTTCAGTGCATTGCTACAGGGAGAGATGCAGTGAATAACAAGTTATGGCTCCAGGTAAGGCTAACTCATGCAAGTCTATTTGGCTAGAGGACAAACTGCTTTCTTGGAGATGAAATGTTTAAAATTCAAAGCCTTTTATTCTTCTGCATGTAAAATATGTAGTTTAAATGGACATTTATGTCTGTTCAATGGAGAAACTTGTAATCAGTTTGCAATGTTGTAAAAGTTGGATTAAAAATAAGAACTGGTGTGGGTGGTGGGATAAGGTTGGCGATTAAAGGCATTGTGTGCCTTCTCTCACTGTAAATCAACTCCTTTGTATTAAAATTTATTATTATTAAATGCAGATAATTGTCATTTGGGATCTAGTAATACACAGATGTAACACAGCTATCATGAATTTTGAGGATTTTATAATCACGTAAATTGCTTGTCCAAGCAGGTGGCTGGAGGGATGTGGCCGTACTTCTGTGTGCATATCAGTTTTATTCAGTAGCATATTAATTGGAACAGCCTAAAAGGACTGCTACGCATGCTTTTTGTCTGTCTCCATAATAGGGTGAATTTTAACTTTTGCCCATGTGTAATTTGGAATAGTATGTATGTCAGAATTTAAGAGATTACTATAACCAGAATATAACCCTTCTTACTATGAAAGAAGGAAAAAAAAAAAAAAAAGAACACCACCATTTCTCCAAAATACCCAGTCTTCTCTGTATTATGGTGATGGGATACTTACATTTAAGACCACTGGTGGAGTAGAATGATGGCAAATTTCCAGTTGCTCTTAAAAAAATTAAATTTTATCACTTAAAAAGAATTAAAAAAAAATCACTTCAGTGGTGCATGTACAACCGATGTGCATTCTTTTGCTTATATGTAAAACTTAAGCACCAACATACCTTTAGAATGGTTTCTAAATATGTCCTCTAAAATTTTTTTTGTTATAATGTATATTTCTGTTTGTTTTCAGAACAGAAACCTATGTAATTTTCAGGAAATGTACTTTTAAATTATCTATAGTCAGAACTTTAAAATATGTATTTTTGATCAAATGTATTTTGAAGTGAACTATAATCAGTTATTTTAGTCTGATTTCTGTTTTAATAGAGGAGTTCATGAACCTTGGCTAACTGTTGCATATAGGCATGTGATAAGCTTGAAATTTTCAAGAGATTTTTTTAAAAGATGATGAAAAAATCTGATATGCAAAATGTATTATTAGGCAAATATGCTGCAACATTAAAAAGGAACACAAGCAGTAACTGCATTGCATTTAGTGAAAAGGTATCACAGCAGTAGGAATGATTTGTACTCCATGTCTTTGAGCAGTAATTTGTTTAAATTGAGTAAACATGTAATGCATTCATTCAGAAAAAGCAGCTTGATTTCAGAGACTTGCCAAATAGAGCACACACAGCACAAAAAATGAAACTGGCCTGGGTTTTGCTATATCCAAGGCAAGACAATAGCACTAGGAGGATTCCAGCAAACCTGTGAAGCACCACTTTCACATGATTGTGGGTCAGAAAGACCCAGTACAGACAGCCAGCTGGAAATCTTCCCTATCACTCACTCCGTGGAGTCAGATAACTCTGACAGATTATCCTTTCTAACTTTCACTCCCTGGAGAAGCCCAGCTAGCAGACAGATCAACTCAGAAAACATATGTTTTGTCCCTCCATATGCTTCATGGATAGTTTATTTTTTTTGTGTCTGTGTATGTGGATTACAGATGTGATAATTTCTCAAAGTGTGATTGATGAAGTATTTTGGAGGTTATAACTCTGCTTGCCTGGGCATGTGAAGTGCCCTGATACTCTTGAAGATGCCTTGATACTTCTGTTCTCTTTCTTGTTCTTCTATAAACAGTACTGAGTTTTCACCAATTTAATGGTGACTTTTTTTTCCACTCATCATTCCACCTCACAATCCTACTTGCCCAATATAAGTGTGAATTGCCAACCTTCCCTATATGGATAATTTTCCTTAGATTGCATTCAAAGCTACTGTTGTTGTGCATAGGTAATGATGAATTTACTCCTTATCCTTAAAAACTGACGTGGATACAGACGGGTCTCATGAAACACTGGAGTGTAACTTGGAACAGGTTTGCTTTAACCTTTGACCAAACTCAAGATTCATAAAGCCCGAATAGCCTGAAAGGAAGAACTGGCAGATCAAATCAAATGCCTAAGTAATTGTTTTTGAGAGCCTTGAGCTGAAACATTCCAGGAATGTATTTTTCTCATAACAAGAAAGGCCATTATAAAAAAAAAAGACAAAGTTCAAAAATGAAAAATAAGTGGACGATGGTGGGGAAGAAGAGAGTTGCCAAGCACATAGTTTTAGAGAAAATAGCTTTTGGTTATATCCTTATTGAAAGAGAAAAACTATTTCCTTGAGGAAGGAGTAAAAAAAAAAAGGGGGGGGGGAAACAGCTAAGAATTTGCCATTAAAACACATTCTTTGATAAGGAAAAGTTCAAGGAGCAATCTGGGACATCAGGCTTTTTTGCATCCGAGGAGATCTAAGATTTCGTTTGCTTCCACTTGCATTGAAGTAGTAAGTATGCGCAGGCAGAGATTTTGTGGAAGACTCTACCAGTGTTCTCTAGCTCTTGCATTCTTCTGCTTTGAGAAGAATTAAAGTAAATTCACCAGCATGTTGAAAAAAATAGCCGCCACCCTGCTCTGTGTTCAAAGTCCTGCAGTCCCATGACTGCTTCAGCTGGGCTTGGTCTCAGCTGCTATGGTCTCAGCTTCACCCTCTTGATCTCTCTCTGCACTGATCTGGAGCTTTTGCAGCTCTCCAGTAAGTCAGTTCAGGAAAGTGATCTGACTAAAAAAGATTTTGACTCCAATTGGATTTTTGTTGTTGGGGGAAGGGGGGTTGGGGAGGACTGTTTGTATTGTTGTGGGGTTTTTTGTTTGGGTTTTGTTGATTTGTTCGTGTTTTTTCTGGTTTTATGGGTTTGTTTTCTTTTAATTTTTTTGCTTGGTCTTTTATTTTTTGGGGGTTTTTTGTGTGTGTTTTTTCCACAGCTTGATTCATGTCTAAATTACCCATACAAATAAAGCCAGCAGATGGAAAAAGGTTGGGATGTTTCATTAGAAGCAGGGAAGAAGGAAAGACTGTAACAACATCATATGAAAGTGGGGATTATGGTAGTGTGTTTCCTTGTAGACCTATGTAATCTTCAATTTTGTTTTAGTTTTTGGGCCCTGATATACTAGATGCTCTATCTGCAATTACATTTCCATGCTTATGTTTTTCCCAGTGTATATATAATTAAGTGCACATAGCTTTATGTGCCTAAAAATAAAAATGGACAAAAATAGACACGGCATTTCAATACACTGTTTCCTGTGTGTTTACTGCTGTAATGACAGTATTTTCATCAACACCATTTTCTATAAATGTATGTCTGTAAACATTTCACACAAATAGGTATTAACACTGAATTGAACTTCTCCTGACTTTCATGGCTGCAGATTCTGCTCTCGTTTGTTTGTTTTTGGATTGTATCTGGTCTCTCATCCCCTTTAATAGCCCTTTCCTGCACCTCTGTATTTTACAGCCTCAGTGGACCAATGTTTGGGACAATAAAACTATGTCATTGAAAGATCAGCAGTAAAGATAACAGAAGTTTTCAAAAGTTGAGGCTGCATTAATACAGAACAAATATTTGCACAGATAAAGTGATTTAACTGGTTGAACAAGATGATCTGAAACACACCTTTGTGACAGTGTGAATAGTAGGTGTGGGAGCAAGGCAGAAATGCAGCTCAAATTCTTTTGTTCTGCACCTTTTCAACCTGATCTGCTATCAAATCTTTTACTGTTATGAGCTGAAGGATTCTCTTTATGACCTGCAATTATTAGCAAATTCTGAAAGGCTTTCAAAGTCCTTGGTTTTTGTTTAAATGTTAAACAACATTGATGCTGTTTCTGAAAAACATTCAGTCCGTCACAGTGCTTAGTATCTTTTTACCTGTCATTCCCTTCAAAATGTAATGCTGAGGGGCTTTTTTTCTCAGTATTTCCCAACTTCTCCTAAAGTTTCCAGTGTAATATGTTACATGCCAACAGCTGTAGTTTGGTCTTACTGCCCACACTGAAGCAGTTGGGTTGTGTGACAGGAGTCCCTAAACCCAAGGTGGTAACCTAGGTTTTCCACCTGTTATGCTTCGGTATGCTCTGATTTGTAAGCTTTAGGAATTAACAGAATTTCTTACTGAAAAATGCTTTCCTGTAGGAGGTGAACGTAAGTGTGTGTAAAGTCTTAAAGCAATGAATATGGTGTGTATAGATAGATATACAAATTAATTGTTTTTTGGCCACTTACTGCTGATTTTCTTTCTTTCTAAAGCCTATGAATTTTCTTTCTTTGAAAAGATTCTTAAAGTATAAGGAATTTTTCTTTTATTAACATTTGATGCACCTTGCTGTTTTGTGCACATTGATTTGCTAAATTAGTGTAAGAAGGACCCCTGTTTTATTCTATTTATATCCCTGTGAAATTTGCATTCCACTGGAGTTGTGTCAGTAAATAGGCTTGCAAACAAGTCACTTCTGCATGGTATGCCTATGCTAAGAATGGATATGTGTTATATATTTAATTTTTGAAAGAATAGTGCACGCAGGGCATTCTAAACATGAAAATGCAAGAGAGGGATGGGGGCTCTGTTTGCTTATTTCATTTGACAATTTCTGTTTGAAGAAAGCTTCATTTCTTCCCTAAAATAGTAGAGAAATAGAATTGACTGAGTAGATTAAATAACATTTGGGTACACCAAGATTCCAGAAAGCTGTGTATGTATTGTTCAGCATTTGTTTTGCCAATCTAATTGGGATATCAGAGCAATAGGGTTTTTTGCATAATCGGGCTGTGTTTAACAGCTTCCTGAGCTGGGAACAATTGTGGCTCCCAGAAGCCCAATACGATTTTCAGTGTCTTATCGATGTCCGGTTTAGCTGGACACTCGTACAGTGCGGCGTGTAGAGCTTTTTGCTAGAACATCTGTTAAACCATATGTCTTGGCACCTGGTTCAGATGGCGATAACTGCAGCACTAATGAGTCCATCCATCATTGCTGAGCTTTGCATTAACATAGCATTGGATTAGGGAAAGCGGCTTGCTCTGGCTTTGCAGTCAGATGTGTTTTGCCACGGTCTGCGGTGATACTGTTTGCCTTGGTGAATCTGAAATTCAAAGGGGCGCCGGCTGCGCGCATTTAAAGGTTTAATATGCGCCTTGTAATCCTGGGCAGATTTGCCATCTGAGCGGTGGCGAGCGGGCCAATCTGTCAGCAATAGCTGTGGGTGCTGGCTAACCGCCCTCCTCTTGGGCTGCCAAGGCTGGCGCTGCAGTCCTGCGCTCGCCCGTGGAGAGGCTCGTCAGCGTTAATACGGTCTGATGCAGCCCTTCTCTCTGCCAGAGGAGAATGTCTTTCCTCGTGGAATAACAGATAATTAAAGCAATTGCCTGAGAGTAATAATTGAAAAAGTGAAATTAAACAGCATTATGGAAAATAAAATGCAAATTGCTGTAAAAACAATGGAGTCGAGCTGACCTCCCAGTGGTACCAACTGTTACAGGAGGATGAGCGAGCGTCTGTTCAGGCTCAAACAACTGGCTGCATCCCTCTCCCTTTGTAGAGGAAACTGCTATAGTCCTCAATGCCCTGTTCACCAGCATCTTGGGTTTTGGTGCTGATTGCCACAGAACGGGATGTGATATTTAGCATTCATTTTTCTTGCTAGGTATTGCATATATGCGCTCTTTAACAAGCCTTTGGACTGGGCACATGCAGATGGTATCCTGTGATGATGCATTGTGCACAGCCAACACAGTATTCCAGGAATTTAGATTAGAAAGGCTATATAAGAATTCATGCCTCTGGCAAAGATTGAGGGACAAAACATTGACTATTTTGTTTTGCTTTCTGGAAGGGCTATTTCCTCTCAAAGGAGAGAAGTTATGCAACAGAAGTCCTTTCCTTCTGCTGTTTCCAGGTGAAGACATGGATTAGTATTCAGTGGGAAGGTTGGAGTGTGGATCGTGGGCCTTTGGGGTAAACCATTTAGCTAACCTAAGAATAAATGCTGGGAGGCTCACTTTTGGTCTCAGAAAAAATGCATTTCTAATAGAAAAGTCTCATCCAATTCTAACTTTTGTTTTACGTTGTTTGTGTGTTGCTTTCTATGAGTTTTCTAATGTAACTTTGCCTTCTGGGATACCATTGCATTTTGGTATAGTTAATTAACTGGTTAAGATACCCTTTCTTTAGTTTGATAATAAAGCATTTGCTGTTACAGTGCACCTGCCTATTCACCATGTTCATTACACTGGAAGAATGTTTTTTTGTTGGTTTGCACAAATTTTATGATCCCTGAGTGTTAAGGAGAGCTGAGTATACTCTGAATGTTAGAAAAGCTTTGTTATTTTGCTTTTTTATTCAGTGCTGCCTCAAGAGAGTTCAGAGAAGATGCCTTGTTAGCATCTGCTGGGTTTCAGCCATGGAATAGTGATGGAGAGTTTTGATCCCCTTTTTGGTTTTGGTCAACTGTCAAGTTTGATGCTTTTTGGATTTGAACTGAAATAAGTCAGTCAGGCCTGCTTGCCTTAAGGAGAAGTGGGAGCTATGATGTTGTGTGGAGGCTGTGGGAAGAGAGCAGGCCTATGGCTCTGGTTTCGCTCTTCTCCCTGGATAGCAGTGAGTGAGCCTCTGGGGAGACAGAAGACTTTTTTGGATTATCATCATCATCTGCCTAAAGCAAGTACTAATTTGCACAGCAAACTGGGCTGTTAGTGCCAAACCTTCTTTCCTCAGTAAAATCCCTCTCAAGTCTGCATCATCTTACCTTTATCTTGATTACTGACAGTGGCTAACCAGGATATAAGTTCTTTTCTTTTTTGTTGTGCTTGAGGCTTGCATAGAAACTTCACTTTCTTCATTTGTTTCATATTGCTTGCTTTTACTTACAGAAAAGGTGTCTTTTAAAGGAAGACACAGTATAGGGAGATCCAGAGGACTCTTTTGCAATGACTTGTCTATTCTACCTTCACTTTCATCTCATCATATTTATGGTCTGTGATAGACAATGTGGTTTGACAATGTGGTTTTCCAAACCTTTTTTCAAAGTTGTATGAAAAGCTGCCTTGAAGTGATCTATTTGGCTCCTTGTAAATTACTTGACTTGTACTTTATTCTGTATCACACACTCCCTGACTCAGACATGGTTATAAAGGATATTCAACCCATGAAAATTACAGTATTCATAGCTTGTTTGTTTCACAAAGGTTCTTCTTTCCTCTGTTTTTTTCTCCCCTCTATTCACCTTTGATGTTATCTATGTCATTTAACCCTGAATGAACCATTCTCCCTCTCTCCTGCCTCAATTTATCAGCTTCATGGATAAATATGGCAGTTTCCCCTAGATGCCCGGTCATCCTAGGTTTCAACAACATGAAATACTGTAATCCTCCTGGTCTTAATTTAATTCTGCCCCAGTTAGCTAAGTCCTCTGGTCTGCATAGCTACCAGTCATTTAGTTTACATAGCAGCCTTTGGAGTTGCTGTCCCTGTAGGGGCTTCTCTGGGGTCCTGTGGTGGCTGGAGCCTCTGGTGCTGGGGGCTGTGCTGCTGATTGTGTCCTCAGTGGTGGCTGCTTCCCCTCTGCCATTTTGTACTTTACAGGTACAACAGCTGCAGTGGAACTTTGGTCCTTCTGTGTAGTCCTGGTAGTCACTCCTCAATCAGCCAGTGGCTGAAGCACCCATGTAAATGAGACACCTGAAATAAAGGTGATGTTCACAAAAAAAAATAGTTATACATTCCTTGGCCATTCTGTCCTGTGGCTCTTGTCTGTTATCGTCTGCATTCAGGTTTTCTTCTCCTCAGTGATGTGGTGTGCAGTAGGAAGTCTAATACCCCAGGCCCTAGTTTCCTCTAATAGCTGCAGGACTTAATGAATTACAGAAGAATAAGAGCAGCTGGTAAGCTTGGATGCTTTTAGAAAAGGGTAAAATTGACTGCTGAGAAATTTTTGAGGAGCTGTCTTGTGGTGTTGGCCCTCAGTGGTGAGTTTTTGTGCAACTTTTTTCCTTTTTTGTCTTCTAAGAAGGTTTTTCTTATGTTGTGCTGCAGGAATAAATACTGCAGTTCAGTGTGCACTGCTCAAGGTGATACAGACCTTAAATCACTGTGTCTGGAATCCGTACTTCTGTGAATTATGCGTTTTTGGTTTCTTGTTATTTTTTTTAATCAAGGACTCTGCTTTCAAGAACTAAAACTTTCTGAAAAACTCTTTTATTTTTCTAAAAAAATATACTTTTTTTTTTGCATCTTCAACATGTGTTCGATTAGACTCAAACTAAGAGGCATAAAAATGCTCAGAGAAGGTGAGTTGCTTTCATTTGTGTGGTGCCGTGGCCAGAGACATGGTAGTATGATTTTTGCTAGTTTGCCCCTGGTGGGTTTTGTTAAAATAAAATAAACTAGAAGTACCACCTCTAAAGGTAATTGAGATGGCTCTCAATTAGATTATTTCATCAGAGATTTCTTCAGTAGGAGGGTCAGTGCAGCATGATAGAAATTTGGGCTACTTCAAAGCGGAGAAGTTTGAGTAACAGCAGTGCATCATACCAAGACATTCAAAGCAATCGTGGATTTTTCTGTACTGCAGTGCAGCATGCAGTATAAAGCTTGGCTTATCACATTTGTTCATGATCTTCAGTGTATGTTTGCATGGGAAAAGCTGTGTGGCTTTTTTTCTAATAAATGAATGCACAGTTCATTGGAAAGTAGAATCTTAAAAGTAGAATCTTATTCTGGTTTGCTGTGCATGTAGGAGATCAGAAAGTTACAGCGAGTCCTACTAATTTCCTACTTAAATATTTAGTGCTTCCCCTTAATAATCAATCAAACAAAAGAAA
The DNA here is from genome assembly GCA_024734555.1 of Trochalopteron elliotii. Classification (NCBI taxonomy): domain Eukaryota; kingdom Metazoa; phylum Chordata; class Aves; order Passeriformes; family Leiothrichidae; genus Trochalopteron; species Trochalopteron elliotii. The sequence continues at coordinate 986,077 of JANPWX010000204.1, forward strand.
TTGCTAGTTCACCTTCTTTTATTCTAAGAAGATAGGACTATTTAGGCATGTTATTTAAGCTATGTTTTTAATTCATGATCTGCTTGAAAATAAAAAGATTTCTTACTCTAAATTTTGTACTTAGAAATAAAATTGGAAAAAAAATCCCACTTTGTTCAGTAATTAAATCTTTTGTGGGGGGAAAAAAACTAAAACTTTATTTATAACTTCCCACAATAAATATATTTCATGCTTTATTATGTTCCCAGCACGTTAAGGAATTTCAAAATGCCAAGATTATATTGAGGCATTTGTGTAAAAGAAGAAAATAATAATAATAAAAATAATAATAGTAGTAGTAGTAAAGGAATGGGTTTAGATTTTTCTCCATTTGGAAATTGCATCTTAAATGCTCTAAAAGGATATGTATGTATGTGGAAAAGTGAAAGGCAGGTGCATATAAAGTAAAATTTAAACAATTTTTTTTTTTTTGAGTTTTTGAAAACATGAACTAGCAGAGATTGTGCTTTATTGCTGGCATTCAAACCATCCACAGTCAACCCTCTTTCTTTTTTTTCCCCATCAAAAAAAGACATTTCTCCCTTTACATAATGAGTAATCCCAGGAATGTTTTGGAACATGTTGTTTACAAATTCCCCTTTCCTCAAGGCAGTAGAGGTTTGATGCCCTGGGCTGCTGGGGGCATCTTTCCAGCCCTCGTGCTGTTGGTGAAGTTCTGATTGCAGCTTTGGGGACTGGGTTGCTCAGACAAGCCGTGGACTTGTGCCCTGCTTACCACATATAACCTGCCCTCTCCTCTGCTCCCAGTGTCCGTGCAGTGAATTTGATCACAAGCTAATCCGTTTGGTGATGATAATGTATGGGGAGGGAGTGTGTTTACAGGAAGATTTTTCATATTCCAGGCTGGCTTTTTTTTGCATGAGCACAGGAGGGAAGGTGAGGAGGGAGTGAATGCAGGGCGACTGATAGGGCACTGCTGCCAGAGTCACGCTGGTGTCACTGCAGCCAAGTGTTGACATCTTCTGATCTCTGGAGGCATCCCGGCATCCAGCCGGGAGCCCGAGAAGGCAGCCAGAGTTGACTGTAATTATTAGCAGTACAGCAGGCTTATTTTAAGGTGTTTACAGTAAGAAAAGGATGGGGATGTGTAAGGGTGAACTGTCCAGGCTTATAAAAATCACTAGTGTGAAAAACAAGGGTTTTGGAAAATTTGGAGGGAACGTCGCTGCAGACAGGTGTCTCATTGCTATTTAAACAAAAAAAGCAAGACTCACCACTTTTCAATCTGAAAAGTTGAGGGAGATAGGCTGGTAAATTTGAAACTTGTGTAAGATATGCAATTAATTTCTACCAATTAAATGAGATGTTGCAGTTTAATACTTTTAGTTCTACTCAGGTTCTAAAAGATCCACTAAAATTGCATTTCATATTTATTAAATGCTGGGTTTCTTTCATGAGGCAAAAGAGAGATATTTAAGACTAATCATTAATTTATCTAAGATGGTTTTTAAGCTGCGTAAGCTTTGCTGTTGACTTTATTTAAAATATAGATGATCTAATTTCATTGCCTGAAAAAAGTTTAATAAAATCATGTTCCTATGAAATTTAAAATAACCTTGAAGTCAGAGTGATTTATTTAAGATTGTAATTTTAAATGCCTGAAATGCCAGAATTAAGGAGGTTTTTTTCACAGGCTAATATTTCTTTTAATCAAGTGTTTATAGAGAGTAGTTCTTTGTGAAGCCCAGAGTTATTTTCACAAAAGAGGAAAACTGCCTAGTGGTAACCTCTCTTAAATGAGCAATTCAGGGTTATCAAATCAGACAGCAAGAGACTGGAGGAACCAAGGATCACACAGGGTACAGCCATTACCCATTAGTATAACTCCACATTAATTTTAAATTGAATTTTTAAAACTTAATTGAGCAGCATTTTCAAGCTCTGTTCAGTGTGAGCAGGACATAAATTGAAACAGTATGTACCAGGAACCCTTAATAAGCAGAGAGCACTCCTGCCTTTCTTCCCTCTCCTTTAAGATCAGTAGTAATGCTCTGACATTAAAAAGAAGAATTTAATTAAGGGATCGTGACAATGCATCTGAACTCTGACTGGCTAATGGGTTACCAATGTAAGGGATATGCGCTGAAATGAATGCAGGGTTTTTTTGTTAACATTCATTTTTAGATGAGAACTCTCTTCTGTTTGAACTTTTCATCATTTTAATGATGGAGAAATATTCTAATGGATAATGTCTACATGAAGAAAGACTTTGAAAATGTAGTTGTGCAGCTGGATTCCCAAGAAACAAATTCTAATACAAAGAAATTAGAGCAACTGCCTCCAAGCCTTGTAAGATAATATGGTAGGAAATCACTGATATAAATAAAAAAGAAAATCTGAGGTGTTGTTCTAGAACTGTAAAGCTTGTCAAATTTTATTTTAATTAATTTCTCTGAAAGTGCATTGATATTTCATTTTAAAGTAGGAGCCCAATTCACTTTGTTTCTCAACAGATGAGCTTAAGTAAGCAAGTTCTGATCTTCGGGTGTAAATTATTTTATATAGTGTAGTTTGGATGTGCTTTGCTGCAGACTAAGCACTTGGCATTCCAGTTTAAAGTGCTGGACTTATTGAAATGGCATCCTTCATTTTAGAAAACTCCCTAATATGTATTTTCCCTTCATAGCAGAACAAGAATGACTGCATTACATAGTTTATTTCTCAAGTCTGCTATCATATTAGGTTTAAAGATTCACCTTCAGTTTATTATTGACTGCTTGGTATTTTTGACAATCATATGGCAAATTTGTGTTTAGTGGGGTGAGTTTGACTTCCTTCTACTGGGTGGCTATGACACTTCATAGCCACCAGGGCATGGGACAAGCCTGAGAAGGAAGAAACTACTGTGAGGTTTGTTTATTTTGGTTACTTCAAGGCACTAGATCCAAGGTTTATATTAAGTTATCATTTCTGACAGTCCAAACCTTTGGTTGATGCTGGGGAGGAGGGGCAAGGGTGTGGAAGGGAGGAGGGTGGGGACTGCAAGGCTTGAAAATCCTGCTTTCAGACTTAGTCTTTTCTATCAAAAGAAGCCAGCTAACTGGAGGGGAAGGTGCACCTCCCACAAAATAATTTCACTTTTGTTTAAGCATCACTGAAATAAAGTCTTTACCATCATCCCTCATTTGCTTAATATTGGAATTTAATAATTTCATTGATTTCTGAAGTTCAATAAGGCCTTTCATGTGTAGGAGTATTTGCAGGCATCGGAAAACTTCCTTATTTTTTCTAAATCAGATACCCACAGAAGTGAGGATGGAGCCTGTGTCTGTCACAGGTGATGTGGCTTTACCACAGTTGGTCCATGTCTCCTAGAGCTCAGCATCCATTTCTTTTGCCTGAGAACACCCTCTCAGAGAGCAACCCTGTGCTAACCAGACTTGTGGTTGTTATGAGATGATGAGAGTTTTAGGGAGAAGCAATAAGAAGAACCTTTTGGAAGTGTCTTGTGTGCCATTTTGTTCTGGAAATCAGTTTTTGCTCTTGATATCTTGTGGCTCTTTCTGGCACAGCCCTGCAGAGAAAGCTCACACCTGAGGAAATGGCAGAGAGGTGGCTGGGTGAGGGAAACTGGATGGTGTCTTCCTGCAGTGAGAAAATCACACAATAAACCTGCAGTTGGTAAAGGTGATAGCATGGTCTTTGTACTGCAATATGAGTGACTGAAATCTGCCTGCTTGGTATAAAGAGAATTAATCTGTTTAAACATGTTAATAGCTAGAGTGAATGCTTGTTTCAGAGGTGATGGACCACTGGATAACCTACCACAAAACTGTTTAAAGTGACTAACCCATGCTAGGACGACAAAGGGTGGATGTAAAATGAAGGGTCTGAGTGTTGTGAAGTACTCTTGCCTATGACAGGAGGCTGGCTGATATGCACGTGCAACATTAAAACGTCTCCTTTTTCTGCCCTTTGTGTTTTGCCACAGGCGTTCAGGTTATTAAATTCTGTGGCTCAGCAGTAGTGCTTTTGGTGTTAGAAAGCTTGGAGTTTAAAACTTCAATGAAGTTTCTCATTTCAGGGGTTGATTAGAGCTAAAAATGTCCACAGAGGTTGTGCATTGCTGTGTGTTGAGCAGAATGTGGTTACAAGCAAATTCTGCCATCTTTCTGACTGAGCAATGCTGAGTGCTCAGAAACTGTATCCTGGTCAGGAAATAACATGCAGTTGATTCATGGGAGAAAGCAGTGACATTTGTTCTCTTTGTGCCTGTTTCTGGGTGTTTTTTAATGCTGACTTTTGGTGGAGGGTCTGTTTTTCAACTGAAATCAAAATTGAACATTTAATGTGAATAGTAATAAGGAAAAAGATCCCACAAGAGCTCAAACTGTTTCTGTCTTACTGACCTGTCACCTGTCCCCGCAGCTCCAGACAGATTAAATTTTTCAGTGATTTGTGGTAGCTATGCTTTTTTTAAGAACTCTCTAAGCTCCTTCCTTTAAATGGGGTCTGTGTTATTCCTCTTTTAGTGCCTTCCTGCCCTCCACTTTTTATTTCAGCTAGCTTTAGATGGATAGGTGGTGCTTCGTATAACAAAGCTAAAATTTTAGAAGGTATTGAACTTGTACAGATGAAAGGTAGCATTAAAAAGGAAACATTGGTTGGTTGGTGAAAAAGAGCCCTTGCAGACCTTTGTTATCCCTCAATGCCAGGTTTATTTAAATATATCTTACAATACACCCAGTGTATGTGTTGTAAATCAGCTTAAAGTTGAATGAATTTTCTTAGGAGTACAACCAGTACTTCTGGGCTGTCCTAGGATGATTCCAGCTGTAAGGCAGTTGGAGTTGAGTATGTCATGGTCATGTTTTGTGCCAGTGCAAAATCCTGATAGTACTTTTCACTGCCAAACTTGATTTTGAAATGCTATTGAGTACTGCTTGTTTCCTGATGGGACCTCAGTACTGAGCTTTTCTACCATGGGAATGCATGGTAGCATGGTCTGAATGCATTCGGGTTGAGGTTTTGTTTTTTGTGTCTTCTTTGTATGATGATAATGATAAATGTCTTTTATATCTTTTGAGTTAACTCTGCCTTGGTTACTCTTATTTTCAGAGAAGAAATGGGGAAGATATTCCAGTTGCTCAGACTAAAAATATCAATCACAGAAGATTTGCAGCTACCTTTAAGTTGCAAGAAGTGACAAAAACTGACCAGGATTTATACCGCTGCGTAACTCAGTCAGAGAGAGGTTCTGGAGTCTCAAACTTTGCTCAACTTATTGTTCGAGGTAAAGTTTTATTTATTTTCATTTTATCCATTTAAATGCTTTTAATGCCAGTGCTTCCTGCTTACACTTTTTATTTAGCCTACATATGCCTTGATCTGAAATGGTCATAGAAAGATAGCCCTGTGAAACTGTCATGAGATGAAAGACTGGCTTGCAAAGCTCCTTCCAATTGCTTTCCATGGAATGCAGCTCTGTAAAACCCTGATCCCACAGTGTGTGGAATGTGCCTGCATGCTTTTATGGGAATGCTATTTGTTCAACTTAAGGTGCAAATCGGATTCCATCTATACACGGTTACCATTCCCTTTTAAAATCTGTTGCCTTGAACACACTAGTAGTAGAGCAAATAATACATTGTTCTGTTAGCTGGGAGATGGATAGATAAAAAGAGTTGTAAACTTTCACCTTCCCAAGGACTGGGAGCATTGTGGAGATGTTCTGTGATGATTTCCAACACAAAAGTAAAAGAAAACTTGCTTTTCCCACTTAAAATACTTTTTTGGTTGAAATTATGTCAAAAGCTTGCTGGTGTGCAACCATAGGTTGTTTGTGGTGCAATCAAGTTGGTGATTTTTTTTCTTTTTTGCATTTTATGCTCTGGAAACATGTATTCTTGACTGGCAAAGGATGTAGTTGAAGATAGGTCAGTTTTCACTTCCAAAATTATGTGCTCTGTAGCCTGGAATAAGCTATTGAACCACTTCTTATCTAATTATGTTACCTCCAAAACTGCCTCTTTCATTCTTAGTTGTGATGAGAGTTACAGTTTTTTAACTGGGAAAAGGAAGTGGTGTACAAAGTCTGTTTGTGGGGCTGTTTTGGCCAGGTAGGTACAGGGATCTGACACACAGTTGGCTCTTGCTCGGTTCTTTGGTGAGACAAGGGGCTGTTTGCTCGGTTTGGCATCTTGTGGTCAGACACTGCATCTGGAATGGGGACAGGGCAAGCAAGTGTGTCCTCAGCTTGTAGAAATAAAAGCAGTGTAGGAAATACCCTGACCTATTTTTTATCTGGTATTTGCTGGCAGAGGTATTTTCCCTGGGAGACCAGTTGATTGAGGTCAACCAGGTTTTATGGCTTCTATAAAACATCAATAAAAATGGGCCTTGCTGACTATACAAAGATTTAGACACATGGTAAGAGCTTCTTTTTATTCTGTTAGAAGCACCTTTTCTCTAGCAAACTGCAAGATGGTGTTCATCCTAATAAATTGAAATAAGTCCTGTTGAAGCACAAAAACAGATTTTGTTGTTAGAAAGGCAGGGCAATTCAATGTATTTATCCTATAAATAAAGCTTTCTATTTTTTTTTTCTAGTATAAAACCACAATAAAATGGTGTTAAGAATGCTATTTGTCTCAAAAAAACCCAAACAACAAAACAAAAAAACCCAACAAGAATATAAAATTTATAGTACCATCTTTTAAAATGCATCATATTGTCCTGTTGAAAAATTTAGGTAATTTCATAGATAACACCATATTTATGGCTCAAAACATAAATTTGATATTTAGCTATATATATAGCAGCTGTAGAGTTGGGGTTTTTTTTATTATTTGAAGGTTAAAGGTTTTACTTTTTGTGTTCTTTTTATTGGAAATCCAAGAATTTTAATTTTTTTTTAATATACATATGCACACACATGCATACATATATAAATAAAAAAAATATTAAAAAATGCCTTAAAAGATAAACCTTCCAAAACCATTTTCATCTATTTGACATCATGGTAGAGAACAAAGATATATGTTTTATAGTTGGATTTATTGCTTGCTGTTGTATTTGAAAAGCAATATACAGTAATATATTTTCTTGTTTGTCCGGATAACCGCTAAATAAATCTTGTTAGCCAAAAAAGCATACCCATACCCTTAGGGATCAGCTACCCTGGTGTTAAAACTGTACTGAAAATTAACCATAATGACAGGTCCTATATCTCAGTGGCACTTTAAAGCTGACATCCTGCTACATTGATAAAAAAGATGATAATTTTAAAGGAAATTTTTGGGCCACTGATATGAATTGCCTTTAATAAGAGCTGGCATAGTATTGCCCATTGTCAAAGATGACCCAGGGGGAAGAGTTTATTAGTGCGTTTCCTTCTAAACTGAGAGTGACAGGGCATGCTTGGGGCCCTTTTGTTGCTGTTTGTAACAAATGAAAATTTTGCTGCAGAATTCTCATGCTGAAGAGTATTGATCTGTGTGTTCTCACAGCCAGAGGAGGGGGGGAAAAAACCGATGAAACACAATTTACTTTGTCATGACTTGAGTATTGCTTCCAGATAATTCTGGGTAACGGTAGGATCTTTGGTTTGTAGAAGCCAAACTTTATTGACAACACTGTTTATTAGAGAGTGAGGGATGAGGAACAGGAGTTGTTGCACAGTAACTCAAAACCTTGGTATTTGGATTCATGGCCAAGATATGGATATATCCTGGGATATATCCCATGTCTATACAGACGTGCGATACCATAATATAGGTGTAGAGGCATCTAATACTTTCCTGATGAGCAAACTATAAGTTAGTCTTGATGAGTAATGAAAGTTTCCAGTTCTATAATGTGCATTATGTTGAAACATCTTTATTCCATTTTGAGCTTTAGCAGAAGAATTACTTTTAGTGGAGTTCTAAACTCTATTTTAAATGTAGTTACCTGGGAGTGATGGTATACATTTCAAGACCCTGAAAGGGATAACTCAATTACTCTGATTAGTTTTTTGAAAAAAAATTGAACTAGGACAGGATTTGTAATTAAATTATGAGATATTACCAAAAGTAGTTCAAGTCAATGATTTAATGTCTCACCTTTGTTTAGAGCTGGTCTTCAGCTCCCAGCTCACTGGCTGCACTGTATTGATTTTTTTTTTTTTTTACATGGTTTCTATGGCATTGCTGTTATTTTTGGATGCGTGCAGCAGGAGTTTTCCCTTTCCCCTTCCTTTTACAGGAAGTTTGGTGCTGTTATTACTGTTAGTTGACTTACCCTCCTGAATACGACCATCTGATTAGTTGTCTATTTATATTTTCCCTGGTAAATTGTAAATTTCTGGGAAGGGAGCTTCTTGAAGCCTTTAGGGTTCTCTGCATTGGAACTTGAGGGAGATGCTGGGAGAGAGGAACAGTATCTGTGGTAGGTAAGAGTGAACAAGAAGCCACTAGTGGTTTCTTTCCTTTTAACTTGTTTCTTACTTTTTGAGAACATGTGTGTCTCAAAGTCTCTGCTGCTTAGTGTGGAATTGTAGAAATGTAGTGCCCAAAGAGATTACCTGTGCCCTGGCTCATGTGTATATTTGATATATACAACTGTGTAGCCTTTCCAAGTTACAGTATCAAATGTTCTGATCTTCAGTCAGTAGAGAACTTTGCCCCATAATCAGTTCTTCTACGGTTTCATTGTTGCATGCTCTTAAAAATGTACTGAAGTGTTTCTCTGAAGTTGTCAGTATTTGCCAGAGAAGTTCCTGTGCGAATCAAACGAGGTAGTGTCCAACGCAGCAGCTGTGATCAACTTCTTGGTTGATGTGGCATGTTAAAAGTGCCTGTGAGATGAGGATGAAGGTGATGTTGCATTCTGATGTGGTCAGATAGCCAAACTTTGTAAAATAATCCAAATTCAGTTTGTTCCCATTTGGAATGTCTTACTCTCGGGCAGTCATGCAGGGACCATGAATAAAATCACAATTTTCTTTGACTGCAATATGGGAGATACAGGTGATAAGTTTCTTTCTTTTTACTATCTATTAATGTAATAACAATTTGTTGCTCTGATTGTCCAAAAAAGGAGCAAACCCCTTTCTTAAATGGTATAATAATGAATTGAACTTTATGTAAAATGTTTGTATGCTTGCCCAAGTTAGTTTTTGGTTTTTTTTAAAGTAGCTGCACATTGTTAGAAAAATAATTGTACCAACCTTGATATTATGCTATTAAATGCTGAAAAATCAGCAGGAAATATGGTACATTTGATTTCATGTAGTGGATCTTGCACATAGGATTTGGATGAAAATGTTTATTAGAGTTGAAGATAAGGTAGAAAAATAAAGGATAAAAAACTCAACATGTATGAATCAAATGTAGCATTTGCTAATAATAATAATAATGATGTGGAGTGTTCTATCATACGTCTGGTTCCACTGATAAGTTTATAAGCTTTATTTGAGGCATAAATTACAGCAATTTTTTATGATTTTACTACATTTTTTTTCTTTTTAATATTTCTTCATCCAACCAAAACATCTCTTCTGTGCTGGGTTCAAAGCAAAGGGAGGTCTCTGACTCGATTTATAGTTTCAATATGGAATTGTCTTCATGCACCTGGTAAATCCAAGTTAGTAACGGCAAAAAAAGGCAGTTTTCCTTTACTGTCTTCTGAATGTTCTTCCAAAAATCCTAAGTTCTGATGAACTTTTTCTAGGCATCTCACCTGTTTGTATGAGTTTAGGATATCATTGTTTCTTGTATTTGATTTGACATTGCAAGCAGTCTCTATTTTAAGTCATCAGGTTCAAGTTTTGGTGGGATTTGTGATTATCTTTGCCTCTCCTTTGTTTGCCTTATTGGTCTGAGTTAGCCATCCTGTTATGCAAGCCGGGCAGTGATTTTTCTGCCTTTCTTGTCTGAATCTCTTTAGGGATCTTATATAGGAAAACTAGTAATTTGGCTGGTTCCTGGTGATGCTAGAACACTGTGAAGATGGAATTTGCCCCTGGCAAGTAATTCTCATGGGAGCATTATTCTTTTTCTCTTACAAGAAAGCTTTGAAATATTTCCATTTGAGAAAGCTGTGGACTGAAATGCACTTTCCAAATTTCACTGGTACTTGTTCTGTCTGGGAAAAAAAGTGAAATCTCTAAGCTTGCTTCAGATGTGTGTACTCAATTTTGTGACTTGGTTTATTTGTTCAGTATAATAACAGACTTAAAAATATGTCAAGGAGAGCAGTAGGTAGCAGGTAAAAAGTAAATACATCAGGTAGCCTGAATTTATGTTCCCTGCTTACAAATAGACTGAAGTATTTTTATACCAATTTTGCAAAATACCCCATATTTCTCCCCTCCATTATTAAGTTCTCTGATAAATAGAAAATTTGTAAAAACAAGCAAAAAAAAATCCTCTCTGGTGATATTACCCACCATCATAAATATTAGACAGTTCAGGTTGTTAGTGATGCTTTGCAATGTGTTCAGAAATTCAGTCTTCAAGAGACAGTGGCTTTGTACTCTAACTTTGAAAAGTCTTGAGGAGGGCCTTTGGTCTGTCTTTTTCTGAACTCACTGCGTTTCAGACCAGAGAGGAAATTGAAGAGAGAGATTTTGCAGTCCAAGTTATTGGAATCTGTGGGCTCTACATCACTACCTTGTCTAAGTTTCCTTTTGAATCATCAGCAAACTTCAATAGAGGTATGCAAATATTTTATTTGTGTCAGAAGAGCCCTGTGGCCCTGTGGCTGCTGTGCTTGGTTCATAAGATGCCTTCCTGGAGTATTGATATTAATACTGGTACTCTTTTGGACACTCAGTTCGTGTTCAAAATTACTGTATACTCTTAAGTTTCCTCATTAGTTGCAGCCTAATTCTCTCTTGGCTGTGTCCCTGCAGGAAAAGCAGATGACAATGTCATAATTACTTTGCAGTAGTTGAAAAAATAAGGAAATTATTTTGTGAATTTTTTCTCAACCTTGCTTATAAAACACCAGTTATATTTTGGGCATATATTTAGATATAAGCATTCATCAGAGAGTCAAGGATCCAATTAACCTGGTCCTTTTGTGACATTCTCTGGTTTTAATTTCTCTACTGTATTAAGATCTTATCCTCTTTAAGTAGGTTTAACCTGTGAATCTTCCTATTTTTCAATCCTCAGTTTCTTACAGCAGGTAAAGAGGGGCCATCACCCTGATGTCAAATCCTGCCTCCTTTACATAAAAAGAATGAAACAAGAATATAGAAAAATGCCTCAGAAAGTCTTTATGCTGCTAATGAATACATTGAACCAGATAGGAGTCTCAATTTCGTCATTCATCTACATATCAGAAAGAACAGCAGCTTCACTTTCTGCTTGGGCAACTCTTCTGTGGAAGTAACTCTGCTAGCTCCTTTGCTCAGGCAACATTTGGTTTATACAATTAATAGGTGCATTGCTCATTTTCTTTAGGAAGTCCAGGAAAGTTGCTTTTGCTGGAAAAGCAGGAGAAAATAGTTTTGACGGGAATTTTCAAAGAAGTCAAAGAGATTGATTCACACAATGTAACATAAATGTCAGGTGTTTGGCATAGGCTCCATTCCACCTTTCTGTGTTGAGCAATCTTGGCTGCTCAGGTTTACATTTGAAATGACAATCACAGAATGCTGAGATTGAAAGGCACCTCTGAAGGTCATCTGGACCAAACTCCCCCTGCTCAAGCGGAATCACCTAGGGCCAGTTGCCCCAGATCATGTCCAGATGGCTTCCAAAAATCTCAAAGGATGGATATTCTCTAGTCTCCTTGGGCAACCTGCATCAGTTCTCAGGCAACCTCACAGTAAGAAAAAGTGTTTCCTGATGTTGAGAGGGACCTTCCTGTATTTCACTTTGTGCCCAGTGCCTCCTGTTCTGTCACTGGACACCACTGAAAAGAGCCTGGATCTGTCCTCTTTGCACCCTCCCTTCAGGTGTTTATACACATTAGCAATATCCCCCTGAACCATCTCATCTCCAGCTGACCTTTGAAATCTTTCTAATGTGAGTAGGTGCTTTATTGTAGTTCTGATGTGTTCTTCAGGAAGACTTGAAGCATTTAAGGTAAAGCACACATTTTCCTTTTATTTTGTAAGACATTAATTTTGTACTACTTGATATAGGCTAAATTAATATTCTTATTGGGCAAAAACTAGCAATTTCAGTGTTGATATGCAGCTTCCTTACATGTTCTCTGAACTTAAAGGTGACTGGTCTGGATCAGAGCAAAAACCCAAGTCCTGTAGCTCTGTGTCCTGCCCCAAAACCAGTGACTGGGGCAGAGTATCAGAGAATAGTAGGGGTTAGAAGCATCCTTTGCAGACTTGAATTTTTCTATCCCAGGGGTCTGTGGTTCAGACATCTTCTAAGTAAAGGGCAATACCCTCTCAGCTTGAATATAAGTGTTGTGCCTTAGGTTCTCACTTATAAATATGTAGGAACCAAAACAGATTAATTAATAACTAATTCACTTACTTGGTGTAAGGGCTGTTTTCTATTTATAGTTTTCATTGCCTGGTGTATATTTTTCCCTGACATCCATGATGGATGTTGATGCTTTGTGGCACTTTGATTCATGAGTCCAAGCATGAGTTCCTCTTGTGTTTTCTGCAAGGCTTCATACTGCCTGCATGAGGGCACATGGGGTAGCAAACTCTGTGGAAATCCTGTTCTCTCTTCTCTGCTCACTTCTCAGTGGCAAGAAGCATGATGGGAATACTATTTTCACAGGCTCTGGGTGGAAATCAGAACAAAAGGAAAAAGAGGAGGAGGAAAGCTAGGAATGCTAACAATTAGCTGGATCGATGTTTGTATGGCTATTTCTGCTTCTTTATGAGAGTTGCTTTTCTATATGTCAATATAGTTGCATTTCTAGGCATCTGATCACATCTAGAACTACAAAGAGCTTTTCTTCTGTCATTCCTAATTAGTAGGTGTGACACTATTTTGTGTGTCATTAGATGTGACACTGCTTTGTGTCCAGGAATGAACGTGTAGCAGGCCTGACTGGTTTTCTGATGGTCATCTTTGACCATGTTGCATAAACATTCAGGCAGGAAAGTGCTTTAAAAGCAAATCTCCAGAAAAGGGCCCTTCCCTGCTTGCCAGGCAGTAGACTGCTACTTGTTCTTGTCAGCTCTTGTAGAGACCTTGCTGTGGCTTCACACCAAAATAAACACAGCTGCAGGGTCAATGAAAATCAGTGGGAGCCCATAATGGGTGGTGACCTGGGATGATCATGACCAAGTGGCTCACAGTTGCAGAGGAGTTAGCTCTGTGCTGTCAGGCTTAGTGCTGGCTTTAGGTAATGTTCCTCATGGGTTTTCTGCCTCTGTGGCAGACCAGGTATTATCAGCCCCCTTACAGGCAGCATAATCTGGGTATCACCTGCTCTGCCTAATCCAGCAAAGCCAAGATACGATGCAGCTTTGCTCAGCCTGATTCAAAATGGTGTTGCTGGTGATACCACGGATGTGGCATCAGTGATTGCATGAGCAAGATTTTCACTGTTTAGGTCCTCTCCTATACCTCTGCCATTTTCTCATGTGCCTCCTTATTGTGAAAATATTTAAGTGAATCCAAACACCAAATAAAGCATTTGGGAAATTAAAATGTAGTCACTTTGAATAGTGGGATTCTTGTTGGCCTTTAGGCTTGATGGGAGTCAGTGCAAAGGAAAAAAAAGAGGCAAGGGAAAAGCTTTCGGCAGGTGTCACTTCAGGGAGGAAATAAGGGGATTTTTTGTTTCTTATATCTGTGTTTTATCCAAGTACAGTGACATGAAGATCATTTGCAGTAATGTGATTTTTCTCATCTTAATTAGACATGTCTCCAGACTACCCCACCACATCACTGCTGTATTTCACTTAGATAATTTCCCTTCCAGTATCTGGTCTGTCTCTACATTTATTTAAATCAAATATTTCATTTGAATGCTGCAGCTCAGGATGGTCTCTCTCAGTTTAAATGCCACTGACATTACCATGGAGGTTAAAATATTTACTTAAGTATAGACAAAGTTCCCTTACCTGCCATCATTTTCCAGTTTGGGGGAGGGGAAAACCCCTCTAGGTTTGACATCTCTGTATTGTGCAGAGTTGTTAAAAAGGGTGCCGATGAGTAGATGCATGGTGATGATGAAAAGGAGTGCATTTGGAATTCAACATAGATAGCAGAAAATGCAGGGTGTCAGAGAAGCCATATATTAAACAGAATTTGAATTGGAAACTGAATCCCAACCTGCCACTGGGGGCATTTTGATCATTTTGATTTATTAAACTTTTATAACAGCATTCAGACGAAGCCGAATTAAAACGCTTAGTCTTGGGTGGTTTATGGTACACAAGTCATCATGCTAGTGCAGTCTCACCATGATCAATGTAGAGTTAATTTAAGTTGCTTTTTTTAATGCAGGTGCATCTGTGTGCTTTAGTATGTGTTTAAAAATCTAACAGTGTTCTAATGCTGAATCACTTAAAAAAAAATACAAAAATGGAGCCAGACCGACATTTATTTTCAGCTGCATTTGAGTGAATCTTGCCATTAAATTGTAGCTGAACTGCAGGAAAACAGACTGCATATATATTTATCTACCAATTTTATATATTGATAAATATACACGCATTATAAAATAGCTGGCAATGAAAATATAACTATTTCCTTGAAAACAGGTCATACTGCTAAAGACATGGGTGCTTGCATTGTACTGTTCTGACCATCTCCCAGCCTCAGCAGCTGTACATAGTCTCAGTGAGCACTGTCCCTGCAATAAAAAGAAATCAATTACTATTAGAGTGGCACTGCAGGTTAAAGGCATTACAGGTTCACACTCAGTTTTGCAGCACGGAGATGATACTTCGCTGCAAATGGGGAACGATGCAAAAGATGGATGAGACAGAGTTCAAGGAGCAGTACTGTGAAGGTCTGGTGCTATCATTCCAAGCTGTCTCAGAGGGATGATGGATGATTCAGTGACAAGAAGCAATAATACCTGATGATGAGAGATTTGTCTCCAGATCTTGAGCCCACTGCATGCTGTCTACCTGTTGGTGTTCTAGTGGCATAATGATTCCTGATGTGTTATGAAGAGCTAAACTATTGTACTTAAGCAGCTAATTTGGAACGTTGAATTTAATAACCTAGATTTTTTTGCCAGCTTCTAGGAAAGCAAGTAGCATATCAAATGCTCCTGCACATGGTGAGTTTAATTACCTCTTATTTATGTGTGGTACCTGTTGACAGGATCTTGTAAGCTGTGCTAATACGATAGGTAATTTGTTACCTCCAGAAATCACTTTCTATGTGCCCTCTGATCATTATCATGAAACATGATAAATGATCTAGCCCATGAGGTGTAAATGAAAATGAAATGGATAATTTGATTCTATGTCTAAATTGTTGCTGGGAAAGTTGTTGCAATTATAATGGAATTTATCTCATAAAAATATGCTTCGCTATGTGCCAATGACCTTTAATCATCTTGGTTGGGGAGTTATTTGAAGAAAATTTTAAAGATATTACAAAAAGTTTGCTCAGAGTAGTTTGGATTAAAGTTTTTTCTTTCCTAAAGAGTTTTAAATATTTGTCTGTTTAATAATTCGTATTGCAGGATTTTTCTGCAGTGTTAACTGCTGGAATATTTGCAGAATTATATAGAAAGTGGTGAGAAACATATCTGCCTCTCCTGAAAAAGAGGGAAGCATAGCTACATGCAGAAAGATAGATTTCTTCCTGCTGAGATGCAGTGTTGAATTTGGATGTGCTGGTTTACTAGAGAGCTTGTCATTGAGATTGATATGGAACTGCTTACAGGCATGTCTTGGACAACATTTAAGGAGTGTTACAAGGAAAATGAATATGTTTCTCTCCCCTGTTCCCCAGGTATGTTCACAGTGCTAATGGCAGAGTCTGTGTCCTACCCCTTTCATGAGGAAGGATGACACTGTTGCATTAGTACTGATATTTGAATTTTCATCTCTTCCCTAAATTTTTTGTGATTTTTATTTCATTTCTTTTTAAACTTCTTTGTTTCCAGGACCTCACATATAACATTTCTTGTAGTTATTATGTGTCCATCTTCTTAGCCTTTCGGCATGTCTTGTGCTGCCAAGCACTTTGTACCATCCCAGTTGATGTCTGTATGTGGCAACAAGTGCAATTTTTCACTTTCCTGAATTCTTTACTATTAAACAAAAGAGAAGACTTATTTTGATGGGTTTGGGGACTAAACAGAGACAAAACTCAGTGAACAGTGTTAGAAAAAAGTGAGGGCACCTTCTTAGGAATTAAAAATTGCTTGGAATTGACTTATATTAGAAATCTCACAGAGTAATAAGAATGGAGAGTAGGGATGGTAGGGAAAAGCCTTTCAACAGTCAATTTAATGTTACGTTTTTCCTTCAAGGAAGGAGGATATAAGTACAAAATATCACAGAATGATAGAATTTTCAAGGTTGGAAGAGACCTTTAAGTTCATCAAGTCCAACCATAAACTCAGCACTACCACTGTAACCCCCAAACCATCACCCAGTGCCAGATCCAGACACCTTTTAAACACCTCCAGGGATGGTGACTCCACCTCCTTCCCAGGCCTACCATTCCAATGCCTGACCATCTGAACAGTGAAAAAACTTTCTTCTGCTATCTAATATGAATCTCCCCTGTTTCACCTTAAGGCCATTTCTTCTGGTCCTCTAACTGCAGGCACAGCAGGAGAGATCAGTCCCCACCTCACTGCAAACTCCTTTCAGGGAGTTATAGAGAGTCTCCCAGACTCTTCTCCAGACTAAACAAACCCAGCTCCCTCAGCTGATCCTCATAAGACATGTTTTCCTCACCTTTCATGAGCCTGGTTGCCCTTCTCTAAATGCACTCCCTAATCAATGTTATCTGAAAGGTGTATATTGCACGGTGTTAGTTCAAGGCTTATAAAGCAGAGATAATTTTTGATGAGTTCTAGTTTGAATAATAATGATTGGCCTAACTGTGTGAATTAGTTAATTAGCCAGGAGAAATGCTTTGCCCAGTTTAGAGTTTTTGTCTGGAGTTTTCCATGAATAAATGGATTATAAGGTAAATGAATTTGAACTTTACTTGAATGTACCAAACATCTTATAGTTTGTGGAGTCTAGATGATTCTTTTATTCAATTTTTTTGATATTTATATTAGCTTTTTGCTCCTTGTGCCTATCTTGTGGTAGATCCTGTAAGTCATATGGAACTGTACCTGTTTGTGGACACAAGGCAGAATACTACAAGGCATCAATGCCATATGTAAAGCTATCTTACTTTAATAAATTGGCTTACTCATTTCCTGAGAAAAATCAAGAATAGTATATTGTATCATTTACCTGATCTATTTCACCATCCAACAAGGAATAAGTCTAAAAATACTTTTTTTCTGTTTTTCTTTTTTTTACCTGAAGTTGCAGTTCTGAGTTTATGAGAAAATCTCAGCTTCATTCTTATATTGGCATTCTTATGGTAACATAAGTTGTGTTTTTTAACAACTGGAGATATAAAGGCTACCACTTTTGAAGGGAGATAGGGGTAAACTAGATGTTTTTCCTTGGCTTAAAAATCGAGATTGAAGTCTCATGACATCTAATGCTTCATTTGAACTTTACTCTGACTTTGAATTGTATTGACAGCAGTTGGAAATGTCTTGACTAATGATTTATTTTTCAACTTTTCACTTCTTTTGGACTGGATGACTTGCATGTCCTAGAAAAAACAAGATACATTTAGTGTGATCAAGCTTGTGATCTGTGGGCTGCATCATCAGCCACTGCAATATTTTCCCCTTCTTTTTATTGGTGAAAGAAAGGAGCAGCTGTTTGGCAGAGCATGAAGCGCAGCTTCATTTTACCAGCCGGATACTTTCAGGGTACAGTTGCAGCATGGTTTGTTGTTTTCTTTTGTTTTTCTAATATGTGATGCTGAGGTACAGGTTCTGCTTTGAATGTGTGCAGCATGGCACTTGGCCACCTTAGTGCACTGAAGAGGGGAAGACATCTGCAAGTTCTCACAAGTATAGCATGCTGCAGTCAGCACTTTTGCCAATGCCTTCTCTGTTTGTTTGTTTATTTATTTTCCCCCCCTATTTTGCACCTCTGGACTTTCTGCCATGTGATTTAAGTCTGCCATATTTTGTGTCCTACCTGTTGGTTGCTACTTCTATTGGTGGAGCAGAGAAAATGCTGTCTGGTTGAATGTGCCAATAAATGACAATGAGGTAATTGAAAGGTGGTTAAAAAGTCAGTTTTACTAGAAAGAATAGCTCCTTTTCCAAAAGGTTTTGTAAAGGTAATATAATTGGACACTTCAAGAAAAAAAATTGGACCATGTCCATATTCTGTCTGGCTGCAGACATGTTTAAGATGTGTTCTGAGTTTAGGCTTACAGACTTCTCGTCTTTCCTGATGTTTGTCTTTGTTTTATGTGGGAAGCTGCCTCTGCTTTTCAATTTTTACTTTTTGTTGCTTAAGTTCTTTTCTTCATCTATCTCTTAATACCATTTTAAAAATCTGTTTGACCTTCCTCTTGCATTTTTCCTTCAACATGCTGCCTAAAGAAATATTTAATGAGTTTTACTTTTCCTGGGAGCACCTCCAATACCTACTTGACCCTAACTGGGTATGTGGACTATGCAACACAAAGAATTGTGCCCTAGTGGCACGTCTTTTCCCTCCAAACTACTGTCATTATTGGTGACATTTTCACAATTAGAAACAAAATGATCCTTGTTTTTTACTTTCAATTGTTCCTGGAACAGCTTTAGCATCTCTTTGAATAATATTATAAGAGCTTAAAGAACTGATAGAGAGAACACAGGCTGGCTTATCATTCAAACCAAATCAAGTGATGGTTTCAAGAAGCTGACCAAGCAACTTTCTGGAGTTGCAGGCAGATAAGATGGTTTAATTAATGTTTTGTTTTGTCCAGATTTTGCTGCTCTTTACCAAAACAAACCCTAAAGCAGGAATTTAGTGGTATGTCAGTGCTTCCAAGCTGAAACAAAGAATTTTTAGAAATATGTCATGAAAGGAGGACAATATTCTTTCTCTGAAACGGAATGTTTTGTACAGGTGCTATTGCTTACATCATAAAAAATGGAGGGGACGGGCAGGGGGACGTGTGTGCCAAACAGTATGTGCAAACAGTCACCTTATTAAGGAGACTGTCCCCTAAGACATTTGCATCATTAGGACTTCTGATAATTCAGATGAACTATATTTCAATAAGAAGACAGCCTTCTGGCCAACTGACTAAGCAGATGCCAAGTGGAAGCAAATGATGCTAAGTTGAGCTCTCAGGCAATTAACAGAAATTAATGGACCAGGTACCTACAGTCTGTTTCCTGTGGGTGTCAGTTCAGTGTCCTTGCCCTTCCTGCACTTCCAGCTCAGATGACTTTCAGGGGTTTGGCACCTGAGGTTTCCTTATCAAGATTTGCTGGGAGGTAACACCTGCTTAGCAGAGCTCACAGAATTCCTGTGGTGGATTAAAAATTTCACGGGATTCTGGAATTTTAGCTGATTGAGTGGGAATAATTGAAGCAATTCTTCGATGACAAGAATTCTGTTTTAACTCATAGCATAATGTTACAGAGGAAGCCTTCCAGAGGGACTTGCACTGAGTAAAGAGTGAAACCTGTCATTCACCATTTGGTCTCATTTCAACCTCATTGCTGAAAAATGCATCCCCATATTGCCATAGTTTATGAAGCTTCCTAATCTGTGAAGGAATTTCTTGCATGCCCTGTTTTTGACTGATTCTGTGCCTCAGGAACAGATTCATACACCAGTTATTTATTTGTTTATTTATTTGTTGGACCCTTCCTTAAAGATATGTATGTAGGCATGGGCAATGTCTGTTTATGTGCAACAGCATCTGATATTACAGAAGAGGAAACAAAAGGCATGATCCTACGTCTCTTTTCTCTCTCCTACTTCCCGTGACTTGCTATTTCCTCTTCTTTTACATCAGAGGCACACTTAGCCCTCTCTCCAGTGAGCTGACTGGGGAGCTAAATTGAAAAAAACCCCTGACACTGTAGAAAGAAGTGGGTGTTTTTGTGTCATAGGAGTATGGTAGACTACTAGTATGCGAGCAGTAGAACCACTGGTCTGGAAAATATGGAAAGACCAGAGAAGAGGTGGTAGTTCACTCCCCACAATGCTGTGGTCATATTGGGTTGGCTTAGATATAATGTTAAACTGCTTCCTCAGCCTGCTTTGCAGGTATATTAACTGTGCTGCAAAAATCTTTGTGCCCACAGGGTATTGTAGTGTGGAATGGTTCCTTAGATAAACACTGTTGTCTTGGGGGTTTTCTTTGGTAGCAGCTTCCTTGTATGAACATGCCTTTAGAGGAGTTGATATAACAGAAAGGGGCTGACAAGAGATACAAGTATGTTCCCTCAAGCCCACATTATCTTGTCATAGCAGAGGAGATAA
Organism: Trochalopteron elliotii; assembly: GCA_024734555.1. Lineage (NCBI taxonomy): Eukaryota > Metazoa > Chordata > Aves > Passeriformes > Leiothrichidae > Trochalopteron > Trochalopteron elliotii. Next base: position 1,006,547 of record JANPWX010000204.1, read on the forward strand.
CCAGATACCAGAATGATAGGCCTTAATCTAATAGGCCTGAATAGAAAAAAACCACAGTAAACCTCATCTTTGGGTTGTTGGAGAAAAAGCAGCTGGACTTGGTATGGAAGAGGAAGAAATCAATCAGAAAATAAAAAGGCAAAGAAAGATAAGTAAAATATTTCTCTTGAACTGGACCTTTGGTTTAATTTCAGAGTGCTAATCGGGCCATTTAAATACATAAATACAATAACACTTGGAGTCTCTTTTCAGAAATATACTAATGAAGTAAGCTATAATGATTTATATAGGTGTAATTAAAGCATGTAAAAGCAAACCTATCAGTGTAGTTGTTTTATCAGTAGTATTCAATGAATAGTAAGATAGACAGCTATGCACACGTCACTGTGCTGCTCTGAAAAGTATTTCAAATTTTCACCCAAAGGAAAAAAGTGGGGGCAAAATGCATTTTTGTTAAAGGATTTGGGGAATCTAAATTAAAAATATTCTTCCACCGAAGAAAAAGTGACTGATTGCAATATTAGAGATAATTCAAATTTCTCCAAAGGACATTTAAAAGGAGTGAGGCAACCAGAGGTAAGGTGTTCACAGTTCATAGAAAAGAAAAGACAGTACAAAGGCAAAAATAGTATACTGAATAGCAAAAGATTATGAACTTGGGTGAGAAAAGTGCCATGAAGACTCATGGATGGAATAACAGATGTTTTGTGGCTTTTTAATGATTGATTATTATATGATGTAAATGGGGCATGAAGGGAAGTGCTTCATTAAATAACTTGAGAAAAATTAGACAACATATCAAAGGGAAAATGTTTTGGTCTCTTTAGTGCTTTCAAAGGGTACTTTGAGCTTCAGCAGTGTTACTAGCCTGCTTCTGTTACCCATTTTTTACTTTATGTGTTGAAGAGAAAGAAATGATAAATTATTCAGGCCAAGAAAAGTAAAAACACCGCAGAGTTAGAATACTTACCAGTAAGGTACAGGTAAGTATTCTAACTACCTGTGAAATGAAGGCAGACAGCAGGGCAAAAATTTTTGCTTTGGTAGGAGAGGCTATGTAGAAAAGTGGTAGTTTTATCTTTTAAGGTATTTTAACAGTTGCAAGCCCTAGTATTACTCATGGATTGGCCTGCAATGAGAAGAATTGAAGGAGTTCAAACAAGCTATTTTACTTGCTGACTTTGTTTACCTTTGCTGATCATTTTCCCCACACATTAAAGTGAAGATGGGATATGAAAAAAACTTCGTAAGAAGTATGTGGAATGACTTAATGAAGGTACAACATAATTATGGTTTCTTACTGCATCTATATTACATTAACCATTCAGGGATGTAAATCAACAGAAAATTAATGTGTTTTCAGCTGGTTAGCTTATATTGCTTTGGCTCTTCAAAGTAGCTTTTGTTTTAAAACCTAGAACTCTCCATTCGGGCATCAGAATAAAAAAAAGAAACCTTGATAATTTATAATTAAATGTGGAGGAAATGTGACCATAGAGCCATGCATTATCCACACTCTGAAAGAAGATAGATCATTAGTGGCTCTATGCAGAGGGCACTCATCTATAATGGATTACATGGACAGAAGCCTATGGGTTATTTCAGTATCGTCCAGTATTCAGTGAGTAGCTTGACAGCTAGCAGCAGTTTCTTGGCTTTTTTTTACTTCTACAGAGCATGATAGTGACTTCAGAAAACATTGCTACTGGGCCAAAACTTTCTTAGTTTAATGAGTAGGCTTGGGGAGAGATGTAAGAATGAGAGAGGCACTCCATATATCACTGAGCACCTAGCAATCTATAGCTTAAGATTTATTGAGCCAGAGACTGTATCAATGAATCATGTGTGTAGTATCCATGACAAATCTTCTACAAATTTCTCAAATAATTCCTGAACTTGTGTTTTTGCACAATTGGGAGCAATGAGTTCCCACAATTAGCTCAAGTTGTTCACGGAAGAACATACTTCCCTCCAAAGCTGCTGTCTGTTTTCACTCCAAGAAATAGCAAGTCATTCCATATTAATCAGTTTCATGCCACTTGTTGTTTCATAAACATCTAGCATGTATTCCTTCAATCGTCATTCTTTCATGTTGAGGGTTGCAGATCTATTAAATGTTTCCATATAGGAAATTGTCCTAAGTCTTCAATAACTTCTATTTGGCCTTCTCTATGTCTTCTCTTCTGGCCAATCTTGCATGAGATAGGAAGACCAGAATTATATAATTTATTTTAGATGAGAGAACATTACAGGTTTACACAGTCACACAAGATATTATGCTTTCCTAATAATCATCGATATCCTATTTTTTTGTCTGAATTGAGCTGATATGGTCTTGAAATTCCCAACAGAAATATTATTACTGTCTGATTATACTGATTTAGAGTCCATAAGGGATTCATAAGGCTCAATGCACTGCTTCGTATTTATCAGCTTTGACTTTATTTGCCATTTTATTTCTTAAGTCTGCAGTATCTTAAGGAAAACAAGAAAAGCTGGATGTGACTATTCACAAAATACCTGCAGCTATGTAGCACAGCAGATAAGGCTACTGCTGCTTTAATTGGAGCCATCACTAAAAGCCCATGTTTTCTTACTGGCATTGTAGGTAGACATACAGCTTAGTGAATGTTTAGGAAAATGGTTCAGCCTCAAAAGGAGGGTTGTAGAGACTCCCCTGAGAATCTCTGAACCTTTAGGCCAAGGGACTGTCCTTGGAAATGGTGAGTCTCTGCACAAATTCTGACTCCAGTTGGGCAAGAGGAATGAATATGGAATGTCCTTATACTGAGACATTAAGTGTGTTCTCTATAATTCTGAATTTTGTTCTGAATGCCCCTTTTTATTATTTAGTGTCTCATATGCAACTAGACTGAAAAATCAAGATGTCATTTTGGAAATATTAAAGTAAATGTTTTTTCTTGCAGCTATTTTCTGAATTTGGATGAACTTTTTTATCTTAACCTTGTCATCTTATTGTTTTGCTACACGCATACACACCCACCCTTTCCTCCCCATAAAGAAATCCAACCCCAACCTCAGCCTTTCTAGCCCATTTCTTTCCAAAGGAAAAAGATTTGGTTTTGTGTATGTATATGGAGTTATTCTGTTTCCAATCATAAGTCACTGCACTTAGAAAGGTATAAAATTTGTGTGCATGATATTGGTTTGTGGTACCTCCATATTCTTGACTGTAACCAAAGTTAACTATAAAATAGGTTTCCTGTGCTTGTGTGGCCCTGAGAAAGGGATTTTCTGAACACTGGAGAAAAGCCAGCTTCATGCTCAGGATTGTCTGGCCCCTGAATTTTCACTGGCTGAATGTGGGTACTAAGGAGAATGATTTGCACCCTGAGAATGTGCCTCAGAAGTTGGGAAAAGGGGCTGTGCCAAGTGGGGAGAACTCAGAGATACAAACCTTGCTGATTGCTGACTTCTCAGTACAGTGATGAAGAACTTCTTAGAGTGAAACTCTAGTGAATTTTGGAAAGAAAAACACTATGTTAAATGAAAAAAAAAGGTTTAGGGGATTTTTTTTAAATGTCAAAATGCTGTGTTGTGGCTTCTTATGCTTGGAAAAAAGTTATGTTCATCAATTCTGAACATTTCTGTAAGTCCAGCTTGCCTTTCCCATTACAGGTTGGGGAGGAATAATAAGTGAAGGCTTTCTCGAGAGCAGGAAAGATTATGTGTATTGAGAGGTAGAAGCCTAAATAGAGTTCAGTGGGGCAGCTTCACCAATCCTCTGACTGAGTTGACAAAAACTGCTTTTTTTATGTCCCAAACTCACATTTCTCAGAGGGAGAGCAAGTCCCATGAGAGAAGTTTCCTGGTGCTTGCAGTTGTTTAAAAGCAAACAAACCAGCCAAATTCTTTGAGGAGCACCCACACATTAAAATTTGAGGCAAAACTTTAGAATTCAGCAGGAAGAATCATGACTTTCCTTGTCTCCAACAAAAATAGTATTTAAAATTTCTGAAAAAGTACTCCCAGCTTTGGGTACTGGAGCCAACAGAGCTTGCTGGTAAAATTGCACGAGTTTTTTTTGCTTGTGATGGCATGCTTTTGTTACTAACACTTACATAAAATGTAAGGGCTCCTTTAAGGTATTGCTACTGTCTGTTCAACTGGTAATACGATGACAACTGATTTATTTTTCTCTCCACATTTTTGTAATACACTCTTAGGTGCTTGGTTCAACATGCAGAACCAACAAAAACCCCAGCCTTTGACAAAATGCCTGTTATGCACAGGCCATCAAAATGTAGTAAACAACATTGGTTACTTGTGCAATATTTAAAGGTAGCAATTTCCACAATGGTGCATATTATAATAAACTGTGTTATTACCAGTGGGTCTTGTATTTGGAGAGAAAAGCCATACTGTACAATTTCTACCCTAATAATTTCTTCTCTTATTATTTCTGTAGAGTTGTTGATTTTTTTTGCCTTTCTTATGTGAATACACAAGGCTGGTTCCAGAACTTTCAGTGTACTAGCTGAGCTTAAGTAGATGTTGGTTAGTATAATATTCAAGAATTAAAACATGCAGTAGCAGAATAAGAAGCTGTAAATTCTTGTTAAGTTTTCTCATCAAAAAATTGATAAGATAACTTAGAATGGTTAAAATAAGAGAGAAAAAAAGAGATTTTTTTTTAAAAAACTTAATGTTTGTGTCAGTTGAAATAAGATGCAAAATTTAGCCTCTTTTACTGTACTCAGGGAGTTTCTATTCCAGATTCATACTGATATTTTGAATCTTTTTTGCAACAAAACAAAGATAACAGGCTTTAATAAACTCATATAAAATCATAATATCTCATAAAGATCTTATTAATGTGGAGAACTGGTGGGGTTTTCTGTTCTGATTTGTTTTTCTAGAAATTTCTTTCAGACTTTTTATCACACTCAGAGTCCATTTGGCATTGGGGTGGATGCCAGCTGCTTTGTTACCCTCATTTCATAGGTATTCCTTAACATCTGTCTTGGTGCTGTGGCAAGGATGGTGGTTACTTTTGGCCATCTCCATCCCTCTGCCCCATTCTGAAGCTGGCTTTCATGGTAAAAGCAGATGTAGTAGCCAGCACATTCTTAAAAGGTAGTCTCAATCCTTGCCTTCCCTTTTCTCTGCACTCAAGAGCCTGAACTTGTGCTTCCATTTCTCTACGGACACTGGCTTTTGTCTGAAGCCACTGGGAATTGCTGCAGGGACCGAGGAAAGCAGGGAAGTTCCATGTACACGCCTGCAAGATCAGTTTTAAACCCAAACCACTGTGAATCTAGTGTAGAGGATTGACTGCAAGCAACACTGATGGTGGGAAGTGGAGGAGTAGGGTTACCCTCTGAGGTGCGTGTTAGATGATGTGTATTTCACATCTGTGATGTAAAACTGTGGTGAAAAAACCATTTTGGTTTCTGTTGGTTCATTGCATAGATTGAGGGAAGTGTCTCAGTGCCTCCTAAAATTAGTCCTCTTCTCTGTCATTCCAGTGGGCTGCCTTCTGGCATTTTTGGCAAGAGATATTAGGACATGCTGTTATAAGAAATGTGAAGACATTGCTGGTGGGAACATCTATATGTGTCTTAGAAAAGATTATGAATAGACAGAGAGGGATTTGAGCAAGAAAACAGCACCTCAAAAATAAGTTTGCTCAAAAGTGGTAATGGATTCTGTCATTTCTCCCCATAGGCTGAGCACGCACAAAATCTCTCTAGATAATCATTGATGTGTAACCCTTATATTACCTTGTATCAGCTTTTCCTCTAATGGTAGTATTCAAGTGCTGAAAGAAAGCTTTTAACATCTGTGGAATGGGATACCTGACAAAGAAGTTTGCAGAACACGTTGCAAGTCTGAAGGGAAAGGTTTTGTGTTCATGTCTGCCCCTTGTGCATTTGTAAGGTCTTGCTTTAATAATAAGTGTGTGACCCTTCCCCTTCCTCTTCCCCTTCCCTTCCCCTTTCACCTCACCTCTCTCTGTCTACCAATGATTTAAGCCATGGTTTGGGTCAGTGGTTACAGTAAAATCAGTCTCACCTCTTACATGCTTAAATTTCTGTAATTGCTATTAAATACAACTGTAAATGCTGGGAAGCCAAAGCCATGCCAGCTGTTCCTCTCATCTGCAGGTACTGAAGAGTTCAGTACTCTTCTGGTACAAGGATGTGTACAGCTCATTGCATTTACAGAGCATGATGCAATTTTAAATCCTGTCTCACAATGTTACTATCCCAACAGCACATGACACATTTTTCTCTCTGCCATTTAAAAGGTGTGCAGGAGAGCTGGTGATAAAAATTTGTGTAAGTGCTGGTAGGTTATAATGTGACTTCCAAAATAAGGCATACTGGAGAATTCCAGGACAGACAGGAGTGCTGTCTGGGTGAACTTTTTTAGCTTTCAAGTTTTATAGATAGGTAGCGCTCGTGAGGTGTAAATCTATGTTAGTTCTTTTTTTTTTTTTTTCCTTTTTCCTCTTTTTATTTTTATCTATTTATTTATTTATTTTTGTTTTACTGAATTCTGTTGAAATGCTCTGGTTTTCTAGCAGATGTTTGAACTTTTTTCTTATAAATATGTCACTGTAACTTTTGTCCTTCAGAAAGTTTCTATATTTGGGTTGTTTAGGCAGTAAACTGAGTGTGTGAGCATGACTACATCATCAACAGACATAAGAATAATGCAAAAATCTTCACGATACCATTTTACTGGACCAGTTCAGACTTAAAATTAAATAAAAATTAAAATAATCCCTGTACTTAGAAAATAAATATATTCCCACTACACATTGCATCACCATGTAAAATAAAATTTTGGAGTCCCAAAACCAATATTTTTTTCTTCTTCAAGCATTCTTTTCTGTAATCTCAAGTTTTATTCCTTTTTACCATTGACAGCATGTGGATGTGAATGCAATCTCAGTATTGTCAAATTGCAAAGCCTTGTAGAGTTGAGTAATTCTTTCTTGGGAGGTACCAATTTTGAAGAAGGCATTCAATTTTGTTCTCAACCTGCTGCTTCCTACAATGAAGCAGATAAAATATTTCTTTCCAACAGTAATCTCAACACTGAGATCTCGAGGGCATTACTGATACATGTGGATAATGAAGTCGTGATCAGCTCTTTGCTGAAGACATGTCTACAGCTGACTCATTTATGCTGACTGATTTTTTAATCTTTTTTTGTTTAAAATTTTGAATGTCTTCTCATTACAGGCACCTCTTTTCCTTACATTTATTCATTTTTCATCTAGGAGTGTGCTGCATAAATGTCTTTAACCCAATGCAATCTTTTTGACAAAAACGTGTCATAATCTTCTAATTGATTCCCATAGTAACATAGCCTACTATCATTCAAAAAATAGGCATGTGTCCTGATCATAAGTAGTGTAGACAGATGACATATTCCAATTTTTAGACAGACTTTTTTTGCTTTTACATGTAAGCGGGGCATGTTCTTAACCTTGTTTACAGTTTCTGCTGACAGTGCTAAAGCTGCACACTGTTCCTTTATTTTAAAGGAAGATAATAAAATGAACATGGTGGTGTTTCAAATCAAGGTGAATAAAATGCCACAGTGATGCATAGGACATAACATCACTATGCAGAAGTTAGCACTTTTCTGTGTTGAAATAATTCCTATTTCAGCACTTTAGGTGGTCACTAACTGCCACGTCACCTAAATTAAATACATTTTAGCTGCATGAGCTTGCAGACTTTGTTATATCTATGACACAAACTTTATATATTAGGTGCTCAAAGCTAAAACAGTAGCTTGAAGTGAGCTTGTGACATACTACTCCTGTTTGCAGTCCCCAAATTAGAGATATTATGTTGAAATATGTCAGTACCCTACCTAAACCAGGATTGTGAGCTCACTGTTCAATTTGCCATTTCTGTTTGTTGCTGTTTTTTCTCCAGTGACTGATTCTCTAGGTAGTTACCTGAATTTCAATGTTATATTTATTTTTAATGTTTATTTAAAATTGATCCTTTTACTTTTTCCATTTCAAGTAATAAAAGACAATGAAAATGGTCTTGCACATTCTCTGAAGAGGGTTGGATAAATCACTTGATACCACCTGGTCACTAAGCCATTACTTAGAATGAGCTCTTTTGTTCCAGTCAACTAACTCCCTTAATTAAAATGTAACATTTTGTAAGTATTGTGTCTCAACCTCCGGACTAGCAGCTAATGCCAAATACTATGCTGTTGTGATAAATTCTGTTTTAAAGTCACAGAAATGGCTGGCTTTCTGAAGTCACAGAAATAAAGCCTGCATAAGTGGAACTGGAAAGAAAAAAGAGTTTGAGAAAAACCTTTATAGCAGAATCTTAAATCATGGGCTGTATAAGTTTCTTCATGCAGCCACCATCACTTATGGTTACAGGACAGCAGCTGAGATAAGCCGAAATTAGTTTTAGATTGTGTTGGAGTTTGGTTTGGTTTTTGCTTTGGGTTTGTTTTGTTTTGTTTTTGGGTTTTGTTTTCGTTTGTTTGTGGGTTTTGTGTGGGGTTTTTTTGTGGGTTTTTTTTTTTTTTTTTTAAATAAAGGCAGGCCTTTATATGTCACTGTAAAAGCCTACTGATTTCTACATGAAGAAGTCATTCCATGGTGTAATATGTCAAATTTAGTTATTTTTATGAAAAAAGTCTTTGCTGCCTTCTCCACCAGTACAATGCTTTCTCCAACCTACCTGCAGAAGACAAAGATGGGAACAGTAGAAACTTTCCTATCAGAAAAAAAATTAACAATATACAATTGTTAACAATGTAGAAAAATGAAGCACCTGTTAAAATGAGTTAAACTTGACAAGCAGAGAGATATTTTTGTCCACCAGGAGAAAAAAAACCCAAAAAAATTTATTAAGAAATTGGTAAACAGGTTTATGAACACACAGAAAAGCCAAGTGATGGCTTGGGGAATTATTAGTTAAATGGCCAAGACTTGTCAGAACTCTAAAGGATTTGCAGCTGGTTGGGTTTTTATTGTGTTAATTTCTCAGCAGCATTTGGTCTTGCAGTAGTGGAGGTAATTGTAAAACTTCTCTGAGGTGAGTTATTTTAAGGGTTGCAGATGGTTTAAGAAAGTATGCCTTCCTGCAGCCTCTGGAGTGTGCCCTTCCCAGCAGTTGAGCTCATCCTCCTTTATTCTGATGTTTTTCAGATGCATTGTGTCTTTTGGGCAGGAGTAATCTATGTAGCTGATGTATAGTATGTCTGGCTGAGAATAAGCTTGCACTTGTTCTTCTCCTTTGTCACAAGAATAAGATGGGCTCCAAGAAAAACAAGTACCACTATGTGGTGTGCAGGCAAGAATCACATGAGCTAAGTCCCTAATGGCATCATTTCTCACCTAAGACTGTGTGCGTCTGCACCTATGAATTGGGGAGTTAATATTGTCCTGATGTCATTTTGTTTATTGGACTTCCCATGTGAAGTCTGATTAGTGGTTAGGAGGTCTTGGAGCAATGTAGACCTAGAAGTGTGTTTTTAATAATTCTGAAAAAGAAAATATGCCACATCCTTGTTTTTTTGGCTTTGGGGGTTTTTTCCCAGTCTTTTTGCATTTCTTAGTTTTCAGAAGCCAAGGAGAGTGCTCATCTCCCATGACTGAACTGTCCTCAATGGGTTGCACAAACTATTCAAAGCATAGGCTTTTGTGCTTTTTTATTTGTCTTCGATGTGTTATGCAGCAAAACCACTAAGGACCAAACTACTCACTAGAGGTGGAGCGTACAGGGTGGCAGACTGAGCTGTGAGTGTAGTCTATCATGCACAGAAGGAGAAAACTTGAGTTCTTGTTGGAAATTTAAAAATAAACTGCAGAGGCTTTCTGTGACTTTAAGGTTCACAATACCTCTTCTGTTCATCAGGTCTGTGCTTTCAGCTTGGCATCCCTCTGTCCTCTGCATTAACCTTCCTTTTAACTGAGCAGAATAATTTCTTATCAGGCAGGTACTGTTTTCTGTAATGCTTTCCCCTTAGTTGGAAAAGTCACCCATTTGGGTTAATACCCTTTGTGTTGGTGCTGAGGGCTGGCAGTTCTTGTCAGGCTGCTATCAGCATAGAAGACAGCCAGGTATCCTTGTAGACAGGCCAAGTCCAAAATAAATTTATTTGTCTTAAATTTTGATTTTTTTCCCCCCTGTCAGAGCAGTACTTCCTTACAGTTTTGGAGCATTGAATGAAATATTTCTAGTCTGTATTAAAGACATACCACATGCAGAATGATTTTTGCAAAAAACACCCACCCAATGTTTGGGCTCAAAGTCTCCATGGTTTATTTTCAAATGCTTCTTAATTCATTTTGTCACCATCTTCATGACCACATAATTTCTTTCAGTTATACTTCTTTGGAGCTGTGTGAGAAACATCTTCTATTTCCCCCTCAACTTAAAATTTAGAGAATGCAGAATTTCCTACTGTTACTGTTCTTCAGTTACTATTCTCATTGTTCTGTTTGTGGCTTAATACTCTATTTGAATTATTCAGACGCTACTTCTTGTTAATTCTTTTTTTTCTGCAGGATTAACCAACTTTTAAGACCAAGAATGTTGTTTCCCCACTAGTACTTGACTGCCATAACTTTTTCATGTAAATGTCATTCATGTTCTTCAAATTTTAATATTTTAAGTATTTTAAACAAATATTTCTACTTCTTCTGGTTTTCAATACTTTTAAAAACACATGAATCTCTAGAGCAGTATGTAATCTTCCAGTACAAAAAAGAGTATTTAAGCAGTGTAGCTCTTGCAAGGAATTGGCAGCCTGCTTTCCTATGCCCTTCTACCCCCCTGCCCTGGGCCTTCTGATGCAATTTTGCCACAACATCTCCATGTGCAATCTGGAGCCCAGTGCACAGGCATGCTTCTCCACAGGTCCAGTTCCTGGCAAGCAGGGATTTTCTCCTCACCTCTCTATGCCTTGGGTGACTCAGATGGCCTGGGTGTCTCACGCCTGGGGCCCCATGTCCCACAGGGCTTCCTATGGCAAAGATTGTGCTCTAACTTTGCATAGACATTGTGGGCCAGGCATTGAACCTCAGCTGAATTGAGCTAGAAAACCAGAGAGCTTGTAAGAAATATGCAAACATGCTTAAACAGCTTTGCAGAAATTTCCGTAGAAGATGAAGTGAGTTTAATATATGTGGGAGCTGAGTCAGTCTTGAGTCATTTGTGGAGACATCTTTGCTATACTCCCTAGGACATCCAGTATTAGCTGTATTGACATGTACTTACATTTTTGTTTCTTTGAATTATGACAAATTTTAAAGGAACTTTGTATTCTTTTGGTAGACCTAGTTTCTTGACAGCTTATGGTGTAACTAAACATCACTTTTAATTTCTGGGGAGATGAGGCTGATGTTGAGTTTCTTATAATGAATAATGCTTTTTATAATGCTTTTTTTATACTTGTAAAAATTAAACGTTCTATGATTACCATTGTTGTGTGTATTGGGTTAAACAGTTAGTACTCATCAGCACAGCAAGTGTATGGCTTGGTGTGAGATATTTCACAGAGCAAGCTGAGCATGCTGTCACCAGAGGGAAGGCACAGTGTGTGTGTGATTGGAGGAGACTTGCAGGCCATTATTGCACAGCATTAATGTGTGCAGGTCCTGTACCAGGCACGAGTGGGATGACAGTGGATGAAGGCATGCACCTGCTCTGAGTGTCCAGGCTATGTGGTGACCAGCCTTCTCCTTCCCACGTCTCCAAACCCTTCTGCTGTGCAGCAAGAGTTTCTTGGTACATTATGCTCAGCAAAATATGACTCCTGTAAAAAAGTTTTTAAAATAAGATCTTATCAGGCAGGCATCTAGTATCAGGTTTTCCTCCGAAATGGAACAATATGTAGAATTCTAGTTTATCTTTATTTTTCTCTTTGAACTGATCATTAACAGTATATGATTGCAAGTGAGATACAAATGAAACTACCTTCCTCTATTTTAAACTTAGGAAGTGTTTAATCTTGGAAGGCAGTGTAGTATAGTATATGTATGTTACTTGAGAATATTGGAAATTTTATGTATATTAGTGACTATACTAATAACACTAATGACCTTTTCTGGTTGTTTTTTTCTGCCTGTGAATGTGTAATTATTTGCATACAGTGTTTCATATTAAAAATATGACACAACCACTTAACTGTAGGAAGACTGGTGGAAGAGGTTGAAGCTGCATGCTTATTCTAGTCATTGGTGCCTAAATCTCACACTACATTTAATATACAATGTCATATACATACTGATGTGAGCATAATGTACTGCTAGTAGCTCAGCAGAATGAGAACTTAGTACTGACAAAATGTCAGTCTTAATTTTTTATTACCTTAGCTGTGGGCATTTTATGTCAAAACCAGAGCTGACCAAATACTGCAACATTGTATGCATGAAAACACTTTCATTTATTTAATGTCTTGCAGATGTACAAGTGGTCTTTTAATACAGTCTTTCTGAGATGTTAGTGGTCATGAAAACTAGAAGGGATTTTGTCAGATTTAACACCTTTATACACGGACTAAAAATATAGTCAGAAAATGAGTCAGTAATTAAACTAGTTACATTGGATAAGGAATCTTAAACTTTGTGCAAAGGAAGAAAGCAAAGGAAGAAAGAAACTCACCATGCAGGGTCTTTGATCAAACTTTTTAGTGCATCTTAAATACCTATTAAAATCATGATTTTAGTGATGAGTTCAACCATCTATGGGTTGAATTTTCTTTTCATAAATTATTGTTTAGAACCCTTTTCCTTTACGCAGAGAGTTCATGGCCGAGAAAAGGGGAAGTGAGCTCAGAGAAAATGGGTTGCTAGGAATGCTGTGTGCCTTTGCCATATCTCCTCATAATAATTGAGGAAGGTGGGTTCTTTTTTGCAGAAATAAAGGACACAGCTCTCCGGTTGGGTTGCAGTGATCAGGGCAGGGAGAAGGTGGAGGGACATCACTGCGCTGCCTCACCTGGTTTTGGGTCTAGGTGACTGGAAACCAAAAAATGCATCTGAGTAGGGGCCACCTCCATTGGAGTGCATTGACAGGGGCAGGCAGGAGGGAAGTTGCTGTGGTGGGTACCTGGTGAGCCTCAGCTTCCTGCAACTCTTCCTCTAATCCAGGCTCTGAACATCTAAGCCATCACCTGGCTTGGCTGAGGCTGAGTTTTTATGTTGTTTGTAATCCAGATCAAACTTCTTAGAGGGTGATTTTCTTTAGGGTACTTTTTCATCTCTTTTTATTTTTCATGCCTCATATAAGAGGTTTTTCATTTTTGGCAGACTGTCTTCTCAGGGCACTCTAAAACTGGATTATTTACTACAGGTGGACCCAGATTGCTGGGGTTAAAAAAGCCAGCAACATATACTTCCTTGAAGGACGTAAATTGTGCTTTAAAACTCACTGAAAAAAAGTATTGTTGATATGTGTGATATTTTCTATGGGAATGGCAACCAAAACATTAATAATGCCTTTGTTCTACTTTTTTTAGCTATCAGTGGCAATTTTTAAACTGTAAAAGTTTCAGGTTGCTGTATATACAAAAGGAAACTGTGATTTCAAATTATAATTGGAGATGTGGTTATAGAATAATGAATGGGAATAATTAATAGAAAGCTAATTGGGTAACATCAGAAAAGTTTATCCTGGTATATTGGGATTGCATGCTTCAGTTGATACTTAGTGTACTTTTGGGATTTCTGGTTGCACCTCACCTCTGGTTCTGATTGTATATTGTATTATGAAGAATATTAATAATGCTGCAGAACAATTACTTGTTCATTTGCTAACTGATTAAAATTCATGCATAATTTATTGGAACTAGGAGAGACTTTATAAATAAGTCTCCTTGGCCTCAAGAGCTTAAAAACAAAATGTGTATGCTAATATAAGAATGTGCTTTACTTCTTAACATAAGAACTTAATAGGCAATGGTCTCATTAATGTGAGGTTTTATTTGTGATAATCGTGCTCTTAATCAAAGTGTATGCTTCTAAACATAGCCATATGTTTTAGAAATTTATGACTTGGAGTTGGTAGTGCATCATTCTCATCAATGATGATGTTTTCTGTTATAATATACACTGACCTTAGAATACATTAGTTTGACATTTAATATGTTAGCTCCACAGCAAATAAACTGCCCTCATTATGCCCAGCTGCATTTCTGAGCTTTGATGCAGGTAGGGATCCAAATTAATTCATATGCACATCTATTGCCAAGGAGGGGTAAAACATTAATAACTAATTGAGGTACTTTCTATAGTTTTGTATATCCTGAAGCAGAAATGGAAGCACCCTGTAGCATTCACCTTTTCACTCTGGGAGGAAAAAATCAGCTGCCATTACAGCTGCTATAACATAGCTGCAGACTCCCTGGTCTCCAAACTGAGTGGTTTGAGAAGCAGCTACTTTAAAAAAAAGTCCACAAGATATATGCCAAAATCTGGAAACTTGGTTGCTTCTAGAACTGGTAAATATACAGTTTGGAGCAAGCTGTGGTACCTGGAAGAGAAGCTTTGCTGCTGGAAGTAGAGAAGCAGGCAGAACCAGTGAGTTACTAGCTGAACTTCACCAAGCAGTGAGGATGGGATGTGAAAGGAGGTCCACCCCTCCCCACCATGTGTTCTGTCATTGACGCTGGTGGGATCATCTCTGGGAGGCAGAATACTGCAATGCATCTGTGTCTTAACTTCTGTTGTGTACAATGTAAGGGTCCCCTGCTAGGGAAATCTTATGGTCCGGGGTTAAAAGTTATTTCTAATGTACTGGCCATGAGATCCCCTCTACCTGCTCAGAGTTGCTGATTTGTTAGCGCTGCATCACTGCTGTGTGAAACCCCTGTGTGCACTGAATTTACCATTGTTGCCTAATTAACTGAAACAAATTAGCTGAAATATGAGCCATCTGGAATGAAAATGAACTTTCCATGTTTATCAGTGAATTCATTTTATTAGAAAAAAATTTTTTATTTGTTGCTTGTGATTGTTTCCTAAAATAAATCATGCTGAGGCAATGTTTCTATGTTAACATTTCTCAGGGTAGGGGGGACTACCCCTTCCTGTTTGGACTGTCATTACCTGTTTCACTTTGCAGCTGCATTGAAATATGTAGGCAGGCAGAAGCTGATGAGAACAGGAGATAACAAAAGGCAGCACACATCCTATTGTTCAAGTTTCAAAATCAGTAGTAACTTAGTAAAGAATAAAATATTATATGTTGTTGCCATATGTCTTTATTTTGTCATTCTCCTGGCAGCTTTGCTCAGTTCTGAGTATTCCGAATGCCCGTAATAGGCATCTGTATCCTTTTCCCTAACTGCATCCGGTGGATTTCAGATTAACTGCGGTGATACTCATTTTTAAGAATATTTTGTGCAGGGGTAGTGTATCATCTCTTGCAGCTCTTTTTATAAGGAAAGTGCAAATGTGGCTTCAGTCAATAAAAGAAAATCTCAAGTTATTGGTATAGTAAATTATATAAATGAGCATAGTTTTTTTCAGAAAAAAATCCCAAGCAGCAGCAATATATAAATCAGACAGGATATTGTGGTCTCTAGCTGAGATTTTTAAAAAGGAAAATATAGCATTAAGCAGATGCCAGTAGTGCACCACTCACTACCATCAGCTGAAATTCTCCTCAGCTCTTCATCATTGATGTCAGTTTGAATTTGTTTCTGAGGTTTGGAATCTTTACTGACCAAACTCTGACAGCTCCCTGTGTAGAGAGCCCTGCTCTTAGTGGGTTTCCTAGCTTTTGTTTTATCTGGCTTGTTTTTTGTCTCCCCTGCAGAGCCTCCTCGGCCAATAGCCCCCCCACAGCTGCTGGGTGTTGGGCCTACATACCTGCTCATCCAGCTGAATGCCAACTCCATCATTGGGGATGGCCCCATCATCCTGAAGGAAGTGGAGTACCGGATGACGTCCGGGACTTGGACTGAGACCCACGCTGTCAACGCACCGACCTACAAGCTCTGGCACCTGGACCCTGACACCGAATATGAGATTCGGGTCCTGCTCACCAGACCGGGCGAAGGTGGGACAGGGCAGCCAGGACCACCACTCATCACCAGGACCAAGTGTGCTGGTGAGTGTTGCTCTGGAGAAATTACCAAAAAATCCAAAACTTTTACTTTATGGTTTGATAGATTGGCAATTAATTAACTTGTATCAGGACCTTCACACCCACAGGATCCCCAAGTTTCTGGATCAGTAAGGATTTGCTGTGGCCTCTTCTTTGCCTGGTCATTGTCTAGGTTGCTAACCCTTAGATTAGGAGGCAGGAAGTTAAAAATCTAAGAAAAAATTTTGCTTCCCATTACGTAAGGAAGGGGATCTCTTCATTTCTGGAAGGTCCTGACCTCCTTGTTTCTTCACCCTCATATTTTCAATTACATTTTAGGTAAACTTGCACAGAAAGCAAATTGCGTGAGAAAAAATTATATGTTTAAGAAATAGAATCATGAAGAAAAAAAAAAAAAGTAGTCTACTTCTGCATAATTTGTCTTTTCTCAAGCAGTTATGTATGGCCTGATAGAATCTCCAGCTATAATACAAATAGTGAAATGTCTAACTATGACTGATCCCTAGGGAAGTGGTCACAGCAGCAAGCCTGCCAGAGTTCAAGAAGTGTTTGGACAATGCTCTCAGGCTCATGGTGACTCTTGGGCCTCTTCTGTGCAGTACTGGGAGTAGGACTCAATGAGTATTGTGGGTCCCTTCCAACTCAGGATATTCTATGATTCTCTAAACTGAAGAATACAATTGATAATACAAATAGGGTGTTTTCTCCATTTTTGACCACTATTACCAAAATTATGTCCTGCTGAGCCCTGCAGTCTGCTTCCTGTTTCTTAGAGTGCCCCTGTGTGGCCAGCACCAAGAAGATTAAGCACTGTCAACTTGTCTTATATGCTGTTCCTTCTAAAGCTACTAAAGTTATTTAATCTCAGCTTTCACAAGAAGAAAGATAATACCTACATCCCATAGTTACAAGGGAGAAAAATTATAGATTTGGATCTCAGACTGTGAGGAAAGTAAGCATAAATTAAATTGTGGGGTTTTCCCTCCTAGTCTCAGGACTTCTAGGGCTGACAGCATTTTAAAGTTAGCTCACTATTAGATTTAGCAGAGAGTACTGATTACCATTGATTCAAAATTGCATTAAGGTAATCAGAAGGACAAGCGGGAGCCTCAGGTTTCCATGTGTCATGTATATATGTGCATATGCAAACCAAAAATATACATAGTTTTTTCACAAGTTGAAGACAGATCTCTGATGGAAAACCACTCATTTTGTTTACTTAAGGAAGAGTGTCAGGGTCTGGATCAGAAGCCCGAAATTCTAGCAGACTAGGTCAGTGGGTATGAATTCCAGAAAATTAGAGAATCTTTTTTAAAGTTGCTCATAGTACTATCAGAAGTTGATGCACGAAGCTGGAGTAAGACTAAACTGAAGGAATCTTCTGGAGTTTGTGATCGTTTTTATAATTTAGTCTGTCTTTCCAGTGAAGTAGAAAGATCCACATGTCTTTCTCAGTTAAGGTGTTAGTCTTTGAGATCTAAGTAAGGTTAAAGTATTGGTTTATTGCACAGAATTGGTTTAGACATTCTTCTGAAAAAGTAGGAATTGGAAAACTGCTTCTGTTTTAAAGAACTTGAGCTGAGAGTAACAAATTGAAATGTTCAGGTTGTTTTCCTAGCACTTGTAAAAATGGAATTTAATTTACCCTGGTTGTGACACAGTAAAGATTTTTAGTGGGAAAGGAAATAATGGATTTTGTGACATATTTTTAGAAACCGGTTAGGGGAAATAGTGTTATTGTTTGTGTGTTTTTATTTTAATTTTGTTTTTTGCATAACACTCACATGTAAGACTTCAAGATCTAGTCTCACTTGAAAAAAAATCCAACTCAATTTAATCCACTATGAAATTGAGCAGATCTAAAAAATACTTGAGCAGAAAATTCTGACCTTTCTGTGACAGCATTATTTTAATAATAATAACATTTTAAGATGTTTACCTTGCAGTAAGACTGATTCTTCCTATTCCTTTAAAGTGAAGGCAAATAATTGTTACTACTAGCTGGTTTCAGTCAGAAGAAGGTGTGTCAGCAAGGGTTTGTGAAGACTGAAATATTGTGCCCAGCATCAGCGATGAGTCAGGGACAGAAGTAGATTGAACACCCTGCTGCCTTCCTCACCTGTCTGGAAAATTAGACAGACCTTCCTTTTCTGGAAGTGTTGGAAGTGTTCTCCCAAGGCTTCTGATGGATAACTACAAGTCCTCCTCAATATGATTTTCTTGGCTGTATATACTTACATTTTGCTTGTAAAAGGCAAACTATAAACATAAAAATTAGTCTCTTCCAAAGAGAAGATTTATAAGAAAAGGCAAAGGTAATAATGGAATATCTCACCCTGCAGTCTCTGCTGCTGCCAGTATTGTACCAGTGACTGGCAGGTGATTTACTGTGCTATATTAAATGACATGTCTGCAGCAATATCTTCTTTCTGGAGTTTCTTCAGTTATTCCTAATTCTCATTTCTGACAAGCTCACTTATTTTTCAGACAGATACTCTCTTTTCTGTCAATGTTCTTTGTCAATTTTGTCTTTCCATAAGTTTTATACACATTAGTTCAAATTCTGAAACAAGTTATAATTGATTATCTGCTCAGAATCAGATGGAATGGTGGGAAATAAATTAATTTTTAACATTGAGTTTGACTGCTTTCTGTGCAGATTAAAAAGTGTGCATTAGTGAATGTGGATCTGATGAGATTGTAAGGATTAAAGTCTACATTTCAAGTAGCAGCAACAGCAAACTTGCTGAAAAAATAATGAGAATAAGCTAGTATTCTGCTTGCTGTTTGTTTAATGCTTAAGCAAATATCATCATTGTTTTCAGATGAAGTTTAAAATACTTTTCCCCATAATTCATTCAGCATTTATAATTTCATGCTATTTCTTAATAACATATTATTGATCTGTTGTCCTCTGCTTTTCTGGAGATATATTCTACTCCTTAGTGATTTGAGTGATGATCATACGTACCTCATTGTCATATGTACACTTTTATTATTAGGTATTTAGATCATTTTCTATCTTCCTCATAGCAAAACTAGTGTCTGGTGACTCATTTACTAAATGTTTCCACTAATGCTAAACAAAACTGCTCTTTAATGAAGGGATAATTCTTCCACTAGTTAAGTCCTCTGACAGCCTGTTTGTCTACCCGGCATTTCCCAGGTAATCTTTCCTGTGCTGAAGCTAAAACATTTTGTTATATGTGTTGTTTTATCAGTCTGTGATTAAAGATAGTGCTGAGCAATCAAATATATGAAACCACTAAGTGTTTTTAAATGGCTGAAGTCTGAAACATCTGAAGCAAAACACTATTTTCTTAAATTATCCTCTGTAAGAGCCAAGTGTATGCTTTGTTATTTCCTCTTCTGAGCACCACCAATGATGATATGTTCAAGGCATTGTGTTCCCAGCTGCTGATGCTGAAGGGTACTGCCTCCCCTTTGGTCTTCATTTGAGCACCTGAGCTTTATTTCATGCTGACTTCAGCTCTTGCCTGGGGTCATTGGTCAGATTATTCACTTCTCCAAGATTCTAACACCCAAACAAAAGGCAGAGAGTAACGCTTTAACCAGAAGTAGTCCTTAAGGCTGTTTTCTGTGGCTCTGGGGTGTGTTGTACTTCTGAGTATATCCTCTGTATTGCTATTGCCTTTCTTCCCTTGAGGGGGTAAGGGGAGAGGGGCAGGGTGTAGAAAAGACATGATAATCTAAAATTGTCCACTTAGCCTACTTTTTCAACTCTCGATTAGAAGTTGTTCTCTTACGTGTGCTGATGCTTCTGAGTAACAGCTCACAGCTCAGTTTTATGATTAACTGATATTTTAGCAGCAAAGGAGGTCAATAGTTCAGCCTGTCCAGAGCTTAATATATGTACACAGTGGAATTGCTTGCTCCTACTTTACTGAAGTTCAGCACAAGGGTGTGATTTTTCAGAAAAGCATGAAGAATTGTAGAACAGTTGGAGAAAAGAGTGCTGTGTATTTGCAATTTTTTTTGGTTTTGATAGTGAAATGAGTAAGGGCAGGGGGGAAGCTTTATACCTTTAGCAGAGCTCAGAAAGGAAAAATATTTATCAATGATATTATTATTTTTACTATTGTCATTATTGTTATTTCAATGTTCAAAATCATTATCCATCACAGAGACCTGCTATTGGTAACAGTCAGCCTCAAGGCAGGAGAGCAGGAGGTGCTGGTTCAGCCATGCAATGCTGGCACATGAACACCCGGCAGGTGAAGGCTTGGGAGCTGGGCTGCTTTGTGCTGCCCTTTCAAGTGCAGAATGTTTGTGTACATTGTCCACATGTATTAATTTCAAAAACAATATACACAGAGTACGGGATACTGCTGAATTTTCCCTCTAACAAACAAACAAACAAAAAAACCCAAAAAACCCAGAGCATGGAAAAATATTGGAAAACAAAAGCAAGTTCAAAGGCTTTGATCATTGTCTTGGGATTTATAACAGAGAGACCCCAGAGGGGTTGCATTGAGAAAGTGACCCTGCATGGCCATCTGGAGAACTAAACTGTTGTTGTGGTTACATAAACATTGTAAATTATTTTTAAAATGAATGGAGGGGCATTTTAAAATGAGAGCGACATTGCAGTATAGAATCTGTATGTGCTGATGTAGGATGTGTACAATGCTACTTCATTCAGTGTTTGTTGCCTTTTGAACTTGCAGAGCTAAGGCAGAGGGTTGAGGGTGGGGACCTGAATTTGTAGGCTTTGCTGTGTGCTGTACAAGAGAATTTAGGAATATGAGGCAATGTATTTATAAAATTGGGTGGTGTCAACATCACAGGAGGTTCCTGGAATATACAGCACTGAACACATAAGTGGTGCTCTTTGTTTGTGTCCCTTGCAGTAGAGCAACTGCAATTGATTAAAGCTTTAAAAGCTAATAAAATACAGATAAGTGAATAATTTTCAACCATTTTTTTTTTAATGGGGACAGAGAGAAATATTTATCTTTACAGAAAAACAGCTGTCTTCATGTTTCAAGCAGAATTTTTATCTTATTTCCCTCAAAGTAGGTATTATTATGGACTTAGACTATAGCTTCAAGGGCAATGTGAATATATTTTGAGTGCTTAAATTACATGTTTTTATTGCTCATTTTTTTGTTGTTAACGGTTTGAATGCATTTAAAAGATAAACTAAATATTAACAACTTGAAACTAAATTAATATGATACTTCTAAAAATTATTTTACATTTGTCATTCCAGAAGAGCCCTCATTACACCAATATTTATAAGTCGCTGTTGTTTTTACAAATGTGTTTGGCACTTGTGACTGTTTCTGGGCTTTTGGCCAGGTAGTAATTGGAACCATTTAAGGTCTTGCTATCAAATTCCAAATGCACCAGTCTTGTTCCATATAGATTTACCAACTGGGTGTGATATGGGGAGGTGGAGCAGAGAGATGCTTAAACAATGGGAAAAGTCTGGACTAAGGAACTTCATCATATTCCTGTTAAGACTGAATAGTGGAATTCCTATTGAGAAGGCATCCTGTAGAAGAGCCATCTGGTTTGGACCATCATCTGGCACCAACAACCATGCTCTGCTTTTTGTACTGCTTGCCACTGCAGAGATATCCATACCACATATAGAATCCTAATGATGCTTATATCCATAAGAAAGGACTATAGTGCAGCTGACTTACCTAGCAAGAGCCCAGGCAGACTGCCCAGCCAAGTTCTTGTCAGATTGTGTAAATTAAGCATGGTATCCTCTATTTCAAAGGAGTGCAATGCTGATGACTCAGTTGAATTGGCAGTAAACGGCAAGTTCAGACACTGACCTCGCCTAAATTAGTTTTCAGCTTTTTTTTTGTTTGCTGTATTCAGCCTTGCTTAGTATCATTTCTATGGTAGTTGCAGCTGCAAGTTCCCTCTGCGCTAACTGGAAATTTTCTTCCTGCAACATTGCAAATGCTGTGTTATGCAAGACATGGGTTTCCTGAATTGTTTCATGCTTCATTTTTGGAAAGAGTTTTGTTGATGGCTAGTTTTCTATAGTATGGTATCATATTCAACCGTAAATCTGATGCTCTTCACTTAGAGTTAGGATAGCAGACGTAGGGAGGTGGACTCCTCTAGCATGGCCACCCACATTTCAAGGCCTCTGTTGTGTGCAGTGGCCTCTTCTGCCCTCTTTCCGAAGTCTCTACCAGGAGGCGGTGAGGGATGAGTAATCTACACCAAGACATGGTTGTGCTCATTGGCACTTTACACACTGGTCAGTCAAAGTTTTAAACAGCAAAGACTGTTTAAAGTTACTGGCTCTCTTAATGGTGAAGGACACGAGGTCGAGGTGTGGTAGAGGCAGGGAGAGGAAAAGGAGTAGCTGCCAACACCACATACCACGCAGAGCTCCTCTGTCCCAAGGAATTTCTCCATCTCTTGCCTCACCTTGGTTTGTTTGGTGGCTTTTCCCAGAGCAGAGCATGCCACAGCACACTGAGACCACCATGATTTATCCAAAGTGCATGTAACTAGTCAATAGATCACACTTCCGAGAGGAGCACTGTCTGTGGCAAGAAAATATATTGCAGTACATTAATCCGCAGTGCCCATTCCAGGTGTAAAAGAATGGATGTGGGCAATAATTCATATTGCAGCACTTGAAAGTGCTGTGGGAGCACCCAGGCCAGATAACTCACAGCCTGATTAGAGCTCCTGCAAAGTTAGGGGACTGATGTTCACAGATTTTTGGTCTGTGTCTGCTTCTTAAAAAAATTACTGCAGGTTGAAATAATCTTTCCCTTTTAGAAGACTGGAGCTCTTTTTTTGAACTGTGACTTCTATTTTTAATTTCAGCTGTATTTTTTTTTTTTTATTAGCATGATTGATTGGTGTGTTTGATGCTTTAGTTTGGTTTCATAATTACGGTTTCTCAACTGTTCAAGAATGCAATATTAATTTTATAGTGTTTGAGAATTGGTAAGTACATAAATAAAACAAACTTTTATAGGACTGCCTTTTATTGTATTTTCATTTATCGGTCTATTAAAAATTAATCAGGGAAAATTTTAATAAGGTTTTTTAAGTTGCTGTGATCATTGCAGCACTAAAGTATTTTGGAAGCATACTAATTTTTTCAGTTATTTTGGCACTATTGGCAGAGTAGTGTGGATTAGATATGGAAGGCTGTGAGTAGCAGGAGTGGAAGGGTGGAAGAGGAGAGCAGTACCAGCAGCCTGTGCTGTGGCAGGGGATGTTGATGAGATTTACCAAATGCATTCAATATTTTTCCTCTCCTCCCCATGAGCCTCTCTCCAAAGCCATTACAAAGACATAATTTCATTCTTCCCAAAAGCCCTGGTTCTTACAGACGTGAATTCTTTGGACTTTCTTCTGCTAGATAAATATTTGGTTTTTATTTAATTCTTGTTTGCTTTTTTATTTTTTTAATTCTGTTTCATTTCAATAGTGAGCAGCATAATTCTTTTTACCTAATTTGAACCTGGACTGTATGAAGCAGAACTGAGTGAATTTCACTCTCTTCACTTTATTTCTTAGTAAATCCTCCTGCTGGTGCTGAGAGGGAGAATGGACCATGTGGTGCTTTTGTATGGAATGATAATGAAATAGCCTCTATTTTAACACAATTGAGATCAAGTTACACCTCAGGTGATCAGTAGGTCCAGAAAACTAAAAATGACTTGTCAAGCCTCTTAGTATTACCTGGTTTGTTTGCTGTTTTCAAATAAAAATCTGGAGCAGCCCTGGAAAGCTCCAGATGACTTGAAAAGCAAGCATTAAAAATACTGACATGAAGGCTCAGGATCACCCAATTAATTAAAAGCTTGTCATCTTGACTTTAATTCTGAACAGAATAATGGAGCAGCCAATACCAAGCTTGATTAATGAAGAATTAAAGAAGTAATATAATTAGAGACAGTCAACAGATTTATAGAATGCTCTTGTCAAAATAACTTGATTTTTTAAAAATTAAATTACAGATTTGGTTAATAAAGCTGATATTGTTCTTCACTAATGCATTTAATTTGATATAAGGCATTTTGATTAAGAAACCAGAATAAAATCAACTTAAATGGAGAAGAACTGGCTTATATATCTAAAACTGGCTTTGTGGATTAATTGAATAAACACTTCTGTTTGTGCCCTATCAGGAACAGTTCCATGTAATTTATAAAGAGACTGTAACTATGATAAAGTTGACAAATTACAGAATATTATGAAACTGGTAGAAAAAAAAAAGCCACTTGAAAAAAGACTTGAGTTCTAATTTACAGTGGTTTGAATTGGCTAAATCTTATCTATGTTTCAAGTACAACATTTGCAGTATAATAAAAACAAAGTAGGCCATATGTACAGAGTGGGAAAAGAGATCTGAGATTCATGGACCATTAGGGCTGAGACTTAGGCACTGGAACTAGAAGAGGTCCTGTAGTCCTTGGCAAAATTTCCCACTCTTTCCTTAACATTGGAGAATGTTTTAAAGCTTTTGAAGGTGTAATCTCGAAATTACTTACCAAATTAATTTTCTTCTGACCCGAGTCTTTTATCTCCATCTTTCCAGCCCCTCTCCAAATATGTATAGCATCCTGTTCTATAGAATTAAAGGTATGGCATTGTGCAAGGGTTTGTTTTCAGGAAGATTAGGAAACCAAAATAAAAATAATCTGACACAATATTGAATTCTGGAAACAAAATCTTGTTGTTTATATGTGATGTGACCAGAATTAATACTGAGTTTAGGGATACAGACATGATTTAGACAGTAATTCCTTGTGGGGTTGAAATTTATTTTCCTTGTTTCACATCTCCAAATCAACTACATAAGCTTTTTATTTCTGTGTATACTATTATTTTTCATTTCAGATTACCTTTGAAAACTATTTCATTTTATGTATTTTGTTTTTCAGGTCATTAATTGCTAAAAGCTATTTCATTACCCTTGGAAATAACAACATGCTAAATTATGATTCAGATAATTAAACATTTCAGATTCTATAACAGTACCATAAGTACGTATTTTGCAGTTTATTACCTTTATTTTGGAGAAATTGTGCTCAATGATAGGGACTGGTGAAAATATATTTGACAATCTACTTTCTTTTGTCTGCAAAATGAACTCTAACAATTTGGCTGAAATGTCAGAGCATGAGCATCCACTGGGAGTAGGGCATGCTCTATTCACAGTTCACAACCTGTAGTAGTTACATGATTACAAACAAATAAGCCAGTTGAGTTAGTACCATGTTTCCTTAAAGTAATGACCTTTGAAGACAGTGCAGAACTGGATTTCAAGAAACCTCCTCTCTGTTTATGGCCTTTGGCATCACCTTTGACAAACCAGTTCACTCTGGTGTCTCATTCCTATTTAGAAAGCAGGGTTGACTATGAACATTTCCCCAGCAATTTTTCTCAAATTTATTTACCTCACATTATTTTTTTTTCAGAGCAAGCACTTTTCTTACTTTTGTTGTGCTGGCTGCAATGAGATCTTGGATTTATCTGTCTGAATGCTAAGTATTTTGTAATGAGAATCTTAACAATGAAGATCATATGTAAGAGTTAATATTTTTAATTATTCAGTGACAAGTTTTATCACTGATGTAGTGTCTGCATTCAGCTCTTAATGTGACCAAGAGCTCTTTGTCTGTCAATTCAGAGTTGACTTTTGGTGTGGACTTGATATAATAAGGGGTGGATGGGGAGTGTGAGAAGAATGCAGCAAACATACTATATAGAAATCAGTAGAGATCAATTTATTCCTGAAGTTGTTGTTTGGGGTTTTTTTGGCTTAGCCCTTGTCTATTATCAGCTGAATAGCTATAATTAAGGATCATGCAAGTTGAGCATGTTCTTTTTTTTCCTGTGTGTCTGCCACTTCACCTCAAAGACTTCTTAGGTTGCCATTTCCAAGTTTTCTTTTTCTGATGCTCAGCGTTTTGTGTTGGGTTTTTCTTGTTCCTTTTTTAACACAACCATACCTCCCCCTTCATCCCCAGCTATTCCTTCCCTTCAGCCTTAAAACAGAATTCAAAAGTTTAAAGCAAATATAGGTGCTTCTGTCTAAACAGTGAATGAGGGAATGAATACTATGTTGTAGAATTTATTCATATGGCATAATATGCCTGTAGGTTTGCAGTTCATATGGTGATGAATATAGTATAAGAACTTCTACAGAAAAGAAACAAGTAAAAAGTTTTTTAGATGTGGCTTATCTTGCCTAGCAGTACTTGGAAAAGGTGGGGAATGTGTATTTGAATGACAAGTAAAAATGGTAGACATTTTTCATTGTCACTTTATTGTGGGGCATATTCAGAGCATATACACATATTTTATACAATGAGAAAAAATATATACAACAATATGATTGTGTAGAAATCAATAAACCATGATGTTTATGCCTTTCTTTGAATTATTTAGTCTTGAATTTACTAGTTGTCATGTGCATTAAATTAAAGCAGTTCACAAATGTAGGTTTTTTTCTCCTGTGTTAATTTGATCTGGTCCCACAGTGGGGAAAACAGTGCTATCATTCTTCAATATTGCTTTCACAAATCAGCTTACTGTCTCTGTGTTTAAGAAAGGAGTTGCAAATTTAAGGTGGGAATTCTAAGTCTTTACAATAATTTCTGCAATGGCTCTAGGTGATTTAAAGATCTGTTAAAAATAGATACAACATGGGTGAGGCTTCAGCTGAGCTGCTGCATCCCATGGCATGCAGGTTCTGTGGAAGCCATAATCTTCCCATGCCTTGTGGGCAGACTTAAAACTAGAAAATATCAGATGCTCCTGTTATGCATTTTTTTGTCCTAAAACTAATCTCTTGGACACTTTACATTATTCTCTCCATAGACACATGTGCCAATGTGTGTTTTGTCCACCTCTGAAGAGCAGCCATCCTGTTCTGGTAGTTCTGTGTAAAGCACTATGGGTATGGGTATGATGGGCAGGCTTCTTTCTGCCTGTCTAGACCATAACACAGGCTAGGAAACAAATATGCAGCAATTGTAGTAAAGAACAATAGTTGCAAAAAACCCCTTTTAGTATTTGCAGTCTGTCTTTTTGGCCTTGAATTGCATAAAATCTACCTTTTAATATCCTTCTGTTTTTCTCACCATCATTCTTTCTGTGTTTCATGCTATGCCTTACTCCGTCTGATGTGGACTTGTAGTGGGGGTTAAATATAGCACTGACAACTCATGAAGAAACCCTTTTGTCTCTGGTGCTAAAGGTCTGTTTTTTGGAGCAGGGTTTGCTGAGTTGTTTTCTGCACAGAACAGTTAGTTGCTGGTGTGAGAAAATGGGATACTGGAAGCACTGCAGCTCCTGTAAAAGAAGTTCCTCTTGGTGAACATGATGGCATTTAAAAAAATATGAAAGTCATTGTAGATACATTTTGTTGCTTGAAAATTTAATAATTCAATCGATTTCTTTGAATTTAGCAACATCAGGAGTAGTCCCCTTTATGATAAACAAGAACATAAAGGAGGACATGGCTCTGGGCACATTAAGATTCCTTGATACTGAGGTCTGAGCATCCTTGCACAGAGGCAGCATTGGGAAGCCGAGCTCTAATATAGTGTCCAGCTTCTAATAGTTTAATTTCTGCAAGTAAAGTGTGACTTTTCATCCTTGGTAAAGTGAGTGCCTAGCTATTTAGCAAGGGACAAAGCATAATGCCATCATTGGAGAGATGTATTGTCAACTTGGACAGGTGATATTTAAGGACCCTGAAGAGAGAAATGACCTGGCGGTGTAACAAGACATATCACAAGTGACTGTCTCAGAAAGAATGAGAACAAGACAGACAATTTCCATTACTTCTCAGTGTTAAGGTACTACCATTATGCCCTAAACAACCACACGCTCCAAGCAATAATCATGCACTGTCTTCTTCTGTACTAATATGAAACTGGAATTCAATCTCTTTGACACATATTGCTTCAGCTTGTCTTGTCAAGTTGTTTCTCTGCTGGAGCTCAGCTGATGTATGGCAAATGGGCTTTGTACACTGACTGAGATGGGGAAATAGTTATCCAGTTTCCTTTGATGCTGGCTGCAGAAGTGCTGAGGATATGCTAGAAGAAAGAGGCTTTGCTTCTTGTAGCCTGTAAGTTATTGCCAGTTAGGAAATCAGTGAAACCACAAGTAGTTCTTTAAACTGATTCCTCTTTTGCACTCCCTTTCCAGTCTGATCTGAGTACCCTGTTAGCTGTGTACTAATCCCCATAATACCTTGGAGAGAGGCAAACGTTCTTTTTCCACTGTCTTCCCATGAGTGTGGAAATCCAGCACACACTGGGTTTGATGGCAGGATTTTGTGCTTCTTTTCGTTTGTTTTTTTTCCAGTGGGAACCTGTACTTGCAGTAGCTGATAATCGAGTCTCTATATCTTTTGTATCAATCAGGTCCTGCCTGTCAATTACAATATCCACTGTCATTATGGTATTCTGCACATTGGCGAAATATATTTTATAATAAACTTGTTTTAATTCTGAGTGGATGAGTACTATGTTGTAACTGTTAGAATTCTCATAAGGAGAAATTAAGTTACCATGTATTTAAAAATGAGGAAAATATAGAACATCCTCCATTGTCAGTACCATCCTGGAATCTGCTGTTTTTTCTTAACCTGTGGTGTAGTGGACAACTCACTAATTCCATATTTGAAATATTTGAAAATTTAAAATACTTGATCTGAGTCAGATACAAGAACATTTTAAATACTCCATATGTTATGTGTATTCAGAATAACTTTTTTAGTAACTCAATATCTATTTATTATGCTTCTGTTTCTGTTTTTTCTAATTTTAAAGCAGTCATGTAAGTTTTTCCTTAGCTGACTGCACCAGTACAGAAAACTGATAAATTGCCCTACTGTATTCTGGATCATATAGTAGATTAATAAACTCATATTTGGCAAACATGAGTAGCTTACAGGCCAGGCAAACCTTTCAGGATGTTCTCTGATGAATGCCTGGTGGACCATGTGCTTTTATGTACAAAATATGTGAGAGGGCTCGTACAGCAAGACACCAGTGCTGCAGCACTTACTTGCGTCTATAACTGTCAGTAAGGAGTATTCTTAGATATGCCTTTTGTGATCTAGTTTGATTACTTAAAATTTGTAAGTACAGGAAAAAAATATATATATTTGTATTTATTGCTCTTTTTTTAGCCTGTGCTCCCTACATTAGCTGACATTCTATTTTTATGTCTAGATTTTTCCATTTTGCCTCAAGGACAATAATATTATAATGCATATGCATAAGGAAATTGAATGAAGGTTGTTACTGATATCTCAAAGGTGGCATTTCTTAACTTTTAAATACTTTATTTTGTTCTTTTACTGCAATATAGCTTTTGTGCATATAATTTGCTATAAACAACAACAGTAGACATGAAGACCCTTCAAGTTCTTTCACTTGACAGTTTCTTCTGGCCG
Source organism: Trochalopteron elliotii (assembly GCA_024734555.1). Lineage (NCBI taxonomy): Eukaryota > Metazoa > Chordata > Aves > Passeriformes > Leiothrichidae > Trochalopteron > Trochalopteron elliotii. The sequence continues at coordinate 1,036,055 of JANPWX010000204.1, forward strand.
TTAGAGAAAAAGAAAATTAATAAAAAATGTGTTTTGACATCTGAAAGAGAATTATTTCCCTTAAAATGCATAAAAGATGCAAACTCTTAAATTGCTTGAGTTTGCACATTTTGAAGCTGAAAATGAACCCCTTAAAACATGGGAAGCTGGACAGAGCAACGCAGATCCAACCAATATGGTCAGCATACGTTCTCCTGTTTATTCAGTCTAAAATGGCAGGTTATATACACTTCAATATAGTTTACAATTACAGATATTTTCTCACTGGTATACAGCACAAGGAAAAATGCAAATAGACATTGTTTATCTCATTCTTAAGGTGGTTGAAGTGTTCACACTACAAACTGTACCTATTAATATCTAGAAAAACCACTGTCCTACAATAATACCTTAACATAATTTCTAACTGCGCCACATACTTTTCTAACTGTGCCACAGGCTTCACAGGCCTGGATCTGGGGCCCAGGCTGGGGTAGCTCAAACCTCAATCCAAATATAAGTCATGCCCTCGCTCTGAGAAATTCTGCTACGTGAAGCATTACTCTGATGTTTCTTAAACCTACATGTGTAGCAGGTTTCTCTGTTGCAATCTTCACCTTTGTCTCATGAGCTAAATTGCATTGGAAGAAGTAGCCCTTCAACTCTTGAGAAGGCTACAAAATTTTGTTTGTCATTGACATCTAATGTCTTTCCCCCTCCATTTAAGATCTTGGACGTAAAGACAGAGATGACCAAGTTTGTTTCCCTGTAGCTTCTTATCCTTAGGGCTTGCACCATCAGTGTCCTTTTCATTGATCCCTACAATTTTTTGTTGCTGTTTTTGTGGTGTACATGGACCATTTCTAAATCCATCTCTTTCTGGCATTCTGTAACTTCTGGATTTGTATTTTTGGTATTGCTGTGTGTGTGCCAAGAGTTAACTGACTTCATCCTCTCTAGTTGCTGGTCCTCAGGCCTTTTGGTTTTTCTGAAGGATCCTGCTACTCTCTTGACAGTTAGACACTGACAGAGAAAATCCCAGAAGTGATGAAACCAGCATTTGCTTGCCAAAGCCTCTTCACCCCATCCTCTACTACAGACAAACAGCTTAAGATATGCAAGAAGATAGCATTTCCTATTTTAAAACAAAAAGTAGGGGAAAGCAGGAGAGGGCTTGAAATGCTCTCTGCTGTCTTAGATTTTCTTAGGAATTAACTATTTGATAAACTTTACCACCACAATAGTTACTGACATTCTCCTCTCCCAGCTGCCTCTAGGCCATGCTGTTCAGCTCATGCTGCCTGGAAGGTGGTGCACTCTGTTTCTCCCTCCATGAGGCTGATAACATGCAGAGGCAGTTCCTGGCTTCCCGTGTCCTCCAGGGGAAAATATGTAGTGTGTAGCCTCCTGTGGGTTGTTTAAGGGACCAGAGGAGATGAAAATGGTAAGGCACCAATGTAGCAGTTGGCATCTGATGTACTGTAAAGCTGGGGAAGAGACCGAGGCACTGCAGGACATGAGAACCAGCCTGTCCCTTGCAAGTCCCTGATGCACTTCTGCTGTTGAAAGTCTGACATGCACTGCTGTAGCTGAGTAGCAGGCTCAGCAAGGGGCTCATCCTTGAAGGCTGGGGCCAAGGACAATGAGGGATCATACATTTACTCATCTACCTTTTGTAGTGAAATTTTTCATGGCATAGATGGAAGAACCAACATCAACATTTCCTGAATGAATCATGGTGAAATACATGCTTCAAAATCAGTCTTTCTTGCTTAGCTGCTTTGCAAAGGAAAAAAGAGAAAGAAAAAAGGCGGACTGGTATTCTCTGTTGTGTTCAAAGACAGGAAAAGATCTAACTAGTTTGGACTGCAGCATTGAATTGAAATCTTGCAGTCCCTGATTGCTTCCAGAAATTGCTAGTGAATGTCCATCACCACTCATAGGTGTTGCTGACAGTATTTTCTGAAAAAGTATTTGAAAGAAATAAGAGAAACCTTTATTTTAAGATTTAAAATCGTGTATATGAACCTAAACACATTGATGTGTTGAAATATATATCAATTTCAAGAAAAATATTCTGATAGCTTTGTAAAGAATAAAATGGTTTCAACATACTGAAACATTTTTCTGTAAATTGTTCTAACGTCTTTAATACCAAGGCAGATGGTTGGAAGTATTTTTCTCTCTCCTATTGTATTACAATAGATATGAGGGAGAAAAAATCCATACCTGTTTCTGAATTTGAAAAAATAGGCAAAACTGTGTGTTCCTGCCAGGTATCATTTGCAAAGAAGCAGCCACTTATTTTCAGTACACTTTTCTACATTGTTATCATAGTTGTCTTTTTGTCTCAATCAGTCATGTGAGAGTGGCACATAAATGATACCAGATGTAAGCAGCAACCTGAATTCACCTTATAATTTGGAACTCTCTGCATTGTGAGGATGGCTTATGGTGAGAGAAAGCACTAATTGATCTTAAAAGTTGTGTCAAGTAATTAAATTAGGGTTAAAGAGAAAATAAGGATAAAAAAAGCAATATAATAATAAATAAATGCAGTTTGAAAGCTGGAAAAAAATTATAAGAATCCAAGAAGTAGAAAGATTTGTTTTTCCAGTTGAAGATGGAAATTATATTTGCCGCATGAATGTTGGAGTATCCCAAACATTGATGGAAGAGGTTGGACTTCCTTACGTGATGCATGCAGCATAGTAAATTTGTCTGTCAAGATTGCTGTTGATCTCTGCAGGGCCCAAGAGTCACTGCTCTTTCTTCTCCTTCCAGCCCTCTTGGTGCATAATTTGTCTCTTAGGTCTTAATTTGTCTCTACTTTTAATCCTTCCTGACAGTATTGGTCACTGGTTTTGTGTTTTCATCTGATGTCATAAGAACTGGACCAGCCTTTGGATCTGTGGTCTGAAGGTAAAACTGTTTTTAAGGGTAAACTCAAGTATTCCATCACAGGTATATCTGGCAGCTCATGAATGTTTACTGATGTTTCTTTCTGAAGTGCAAAAGGGCCTAGACAGGATAGCAGAGTTTTTCAGTTGTTGCTATTGCAAGTAATTTCACTTTTCCGAGTACATGTTTAATGATGTTTCCCTTGTGAGCAGTGTTTAGTGATCTCAAAACCAAGCTCCCACTGAGGCATGGCCAATGAAACCTGAACTTGAAATGATAATGCAAGCCGTGCCGAAAATTAATTGCTGGTAGCATTCTCTTTGCTGTTTGATTTTTAATGAATAAAGAGTTGCTGCAAATTTTAAAGTTTTATAGGTGGGATGCAAATTTCCCCTTTTATTTTTTTTTTTTATTTCAAATTGATAGCTCAGTTGCTCTTGGTGTGGTTTATTGAAGGCATCTTTTAGGAACTGTTTTTTTATTTTTTAAAGTTCCATTATAGAATATAAAGGAAATACAATGGTTTAATGGAATTTAGAAGCTTAATTCATTGGTTTAATATTATACTTGCAAAACACATAATTTAATTTAACAGTGTTAGAAAAAATTGTGTAAGTCTAATTTATGTTGACAAAAGCAATACAAAAGTATTTTGCAATAAGCAAGGCACTAATACAGTGCACAAGAAATCGATTTCATATAATACGTTTGTATAATTAAGTAAAGTGCTAACTTCGAGGTATTTCTTATGACAGCCCATGAGGCTGCATTTTCTTACACTCTTACAGTTACTGTTTAAAAGCTCATTTAATTGAAAAATGTTTGCTACCAAGCATGCCAATATAATTGACACTAGAAAAAAAATTAGCTTTACATATTTTATTATTAAGTAGAAGTAATTCTGTATAGATTTTGTTTCCTTGTTGCTGTAATTTAAATCACAACATTGTGAATATCTTACATTTTAAACATTACTCAACTTCAGCTAGTCCAAAGAGAAAGGATGTAAGATAAAACCATCTGTACTTTGTTTCACCATACATTCCTCTCAAGTGTTTATGTTACCACTCAACCTTTTCCTCATCCTCAACTGCCCTTTTTCTATTAATAGTAATTTTATTCACTTCCTAAGTTTAGCTTCTAGCTTTAGAAGTAAGCTACAGAAGTATGTCTTTAGGAAAGTGTTTTCTCCAGCTTCCAGTAATTTGTCTCTTTTTTTCTGGAAGATATAAGTTAAGGTGTTTTGTGATTGATGGATTGTTGGATTTTGGAGGGAAGTTGTATTTTTAATTTTGTTTAGAAAATATAAAACATGACAAAAGATGCAAGGGGACTTTACTAATTTTCTTCCTTTCAAACATTTTCCCTAGTGCTGATGGCAATGAACTGGATGTGCTTTACCACTTCACTTGTTTTTCTCATCCACTTTTCAACTCCTGGGTATTCACTTTCCACCTTTCTCTTATATCAGGATTTCAATTTCCAGTTAAGCATCAGATACTGGATCTGGAAATTTAAATATGTCTATGGATGTGAACTACTGTGAATTGAAGGAAGGCTGTAGTTCTGTCCTGTAATCATCAGTGTCTGCTTTTATTCCCCTTGTAGTCACTCTCCTCTCTAACACCAATCCCAACTGCCTTTGCATATATACTATATATAAGATTATAATACCTATAGTCTTACAGTTTTGGGGGTTTTTTGTTTTATATGGTTTTTGCACTCTGACAAGGCAGAAAAACAAGCTATTGGAAGAAGATGGGAAGTCAACCCTTTCATTTCTTGTTCATGAACTCTTGAATGATGCAAAAGAAACAAGGAAATTACATATCCAAAATAAGACAATGAAACAGTGATTTACTGTTTCAGTGTATTATGGAATATTGTTAGGTTGTGCCTGATTTTTAAAGGATGTGTTCAGCACTTGTTGAAACTAAAGAAAAGGGGCTTCCCAAGTCACAAATTTCTGAGCTTTTGGCAGGATTTTTTATTATTTTTACCCTTTGTTTTAGGCATTAATAGAATGAAACCACAGGCTCAGCTTAAAATCTGACATAAAACTGTTAAAGACTTTATGCTCTGCAGTGGCCACAGAATTTTTGGTGTAACCAAAGCTCAAGCTAATTGGGACAACCTCGCTGTGTAAAAATGCCATCAGGTATGACCCACTGGTATTTATAAATAAAATTTAAACACACTGTCATTTTAATTGGACTAGCTAGAAAACTCAGTATTTGGAGAATATTGCATTCCTTAGGTAGAATGTTCAGCTGATGCTGCAAGTTTATTACTTAGTACACAAAAATGTTCAGCACTTCAGCTTTCAGCATGCAAACCTGGAGGTCAGGAAATTGCCTAAATTCTCAAAACATAGGGTCTGCACCACCAGGATTATTCTAGAATGGTATTATCCTATGTTTTCTGTTAGAAAGAAGATACTCTGTAATGACATGAATTTTACTTCTGTGTTGTTTCCATATAAACACTATGAAAAAGTTTGCTTCTGAAAAAACATTGGCTCTGCTGCTTAAAACTGTAAAGTCTTTGTGTCAAGTTGATAAGTTCCAAAAAGCAATTTTTGCCTCTCTTAATAGCTCAGTTGAAAGAAAATCATAAAGATAGGTAGCTTGTTTTTTCTAAATTTCCTATAGCTACAGTGCAATTCCCACAGAAAATAACTGAAGCAAGAGCATAGAATAACATTAAAGTTCAGAGATCTCAAGAAACTAACAATGCAGATTGATTGAAAGAGAACAGATTGAATTACTATAAATGTGATATAGCTAATAAATGAAAGCAGTAATTTCCTATGAAAGAAAACTACTTTTTCAAAGACTAAGTTTGCTGATTCTGCTGAAAATTGAAAATTAAATAGCAAAATTAAATAGCACCTTAGATTTGTACTCCTTTTTTGTCAAAAATGTTAAAAAATGCCATCCAGAATCATTAAAATAAATTAGTTGGAATAATCAACTTGCAAGGTATTACCATTGCGTAAGAAGTAATAATAATATCTGATGCCCTAGAATGAGTGGAAAATCAGCAATAAAATATTGCATGATATTATTGTGCCAATGTCTGATGTCTGTTTAAATATTCTAATATTCTGAGGTTTTTAATCAACGATATTTTCTTTTTATTTTCTCAATTTCCAATTCCAAAGAGCTAGAGTTCTTGCAAAGCTTTATGACAGCAGAGTGATCTATGTCACATAAAATGGTCCCTGAGTTTTGCAATGCAAGAAGAAATGTTGGATTTGTCATACAAGTGCTTGACAAAGACTAACTCTGAAGACAAGAAAATAAAACCATTCTAGAATGATGATTTTTTTTTCCCCAATAATCTGAAGGTATAGCAATTGTATGGACATAATTAGAATTATCTGTCTTAAGACTTCAGAAAATAACATTGCATTCCTGTACGTGTTTTTATAGCAGAATATCGTTCCAAGAAAGTAAAGAACTGGCGAGTTCTTTACTTAAAACCAAACCAGGTTTTGCATTACTTAGTTTCCTTCCAATAATTCTACCTAGTTTTGTTGGTATGTGCTGACTGCAAACTTTGCTTTATATACAGATGGCTTGAGGCATTATTGTCCTTTGTCTTCTTATCATTGCCTATCTCCTGGATATTACCATCTTGCCTTCCTTCTGCCAGGGATAGCAGAACAGATCACACAAGGCTCCTTTGCCTACTGCCAGACAAAGCCTTCCATGCACATTACTGTGAGTCGCCCTTGTTGCCAATTTAACTGGAACTGCTGGACTTTTTCACTGTAGAAAATGAGATCTGCTCATTGTACTGGTGAAGATTTTGGGCGAGAGAATTGCCAGCAGACAGGCATTAATTAACTAACTGCTGCACTACTAACACTTTCAGGGCAGGACCAGGATTTTGATTGTCTCTCTGTCCTTTCTTTGAACATATATCTGCAAAAGTATATTCTGCCTAGATCATGAAATGTGAACATTTTAAGTTACCTCTGATGAAACTAGAGAGAGTGACATTGGCCAGGTGGCACAAACACTAAAACTGGAACCTTTCCAGTTTCATGTTGAATCCCTCAGTAAAGATAGTGATATTACTGTTAATAAAAGGCAGTAGGTCAAGCTCTTTCAGAACAATTATCTGCTGTGTTGGGGTCTTGATGTGTTAGTGATGCCAGGCCTCCTCCCTTCAAGTAGTTGCTTCCCAAGGGAGCTGGCATCTTGACACGCACTGCAAACCCCAGAAAATTAGTTGACTGGGTAAAGAAATGCCATGGTTGTGTAATGTCTAATCTGAGGTGAAAGTTGTAGGCTCATATCAACCCATCTAATTTAGTCTGTAAACCAGCTACTATCCCCAAACTGTTCAAAGTTTATTATTGTTGTTAATTATTTTACTGCTAGTTTAAAAATAGCGAAGGTATAGTGCTTAGAAACAATCAACTATGTAATACTGAGTTTTATTACTTTCATTTTCTAGCATGTAAGAAATTATTTGGCTTTTTCTTGGGTTGAATTATGCTGTACCATAAAGAACTCTAACAGTACTAATTTGCTTGAAATGTGGTTGAATCTGTCGCAGCCAGCATGAGCTTGCATACAGGGTTTTTTTTTACTGATTTTACAAATAGAAAATAAAATAAAAATTAATTTTCCCCTCTGATCTTACAGTCCTCACCTCCCCAACCAATATGAGTACATTCAGAAGACATATCCGTAATACAGCTTTAAAGTATTCTTTTCTTAAGAACACTATACCAAAAATGTGAAGATGTGTGTATGTCTTGTGGATTTTTTTGTTAGTTTTATTTAACTGTAAGAGGAACTAAAAAAGGATTGCTTGAGTGGGTGTCATATGAAGAAAGAATGTTGATGAAAGCCAGTGTCCTCAGTGTCTGTGTGAGCTGTCTGTGATAGCTACTGTTGTTTAACCATCTAACCTGCTTCCCCTTCTCACTGAAGATATTAACCTCATAAGCCCAAAGTCTTTAGAAGTTAATGGCCTGTTATACAAGTCTACTCATGGCAATGGGATATTAAGTTATTAAATGTATTTTGCTATGTAACTAAACCTCGAGTTGTTCTCATAAATAATCGCTTAATTTGTTAGTTTAAATTGAGAGCATCTATTTTTCTGCCTCTATAGTCCTTGTTATGTTAGGAGTGGTATTAAAATGGGAGTCTGGTAAACATCATAATAAATCTTTTGCCTACCCTGTGAAAGTAAAAGAAGTGTAGATCATCGGGGCTTTTTTCCCCCTCGAAAATAGACATTTCAAAATTAACAGATTAAGGAAGACAATTCAGTGACAGTATGTTCTGTCAAGACCCTTACATGTCCCTGACAAGCCTCACTGAATTTCATTCTACATTTTGAAATTTTTGAAGAGTTAAATTTGAATTGAAACTAATGTTACTGACAAGAGGAAAATAGAAGCAATTGCTTTGCACTAAACAAGTTTGAATGGTTGTTAATGTGAATGACTTTCAGGCAGCAAATGTCAGAGAACAGTAGATTACTTTCTCTACCTCAGGCATTTTAAACCATCTCCTGTGGTAGGCCTGACATAATTTTTTTTTTCTCTCTTGAACATGGGAAGCAAAGTAATTGGAGTCTGGTAATTTCAGCCCATGGCTGATGAAGATAAATCATAATGAGCTACTAGAATGCACACTGACAGTCCACATAGGGCTAGTAGAATGTGAACTCTCCCTAATGCAATATTCAAATTTTGCTTCCTTCTGATTCATATTCTAGAAGCCCCTGAAATTTTTAATTATAAGGCCAACTCCCATTTGTTATTCTGCAGAAATTTTATGCCAGAAACCAATTGCTTCAAAACAATTTCACTTTGTTGCAGGACTTGGGCCTCTGAGCATCATTCTGCTTGCTTGCCATGCTGGGGTGTGTGCACAGGCTCCTCTCCTTTGTGGGTGGGGAAGGAGAGCTCGTTTTGCTGCTTTCAGGTGAAGTTGTCCTCCATCTGAAATGGAGCTGTTCCTGGTGGCAAGTGGTCACATAGTTGCATCACAGCATTTGTTTCCATTAAGGCATGGCTGACTGCCTGCAGAAACTTACCCCATGTGGTGCAGCTGAAGAGCAGCCCTGCTGCCTCACCAGGCTTCATCAGGATTCACCTGGTCTCTTGGGGTTAATGCTTGTACCAAGGGAAGGAATGTAAAACTGACCATGACACAGGAATGTAGTGATGCAGTTTTAGGCTGGGTTATGCTTCTGGCGATTTGCACACATTATGACTTTGTGCCTTTTCAACCCTTCCTAGCTGACAGTCTGCTCCTATCCTTGATCCTCATGTCTAGTCTGGGCAGTCTTCAGTAGCAGGACCACCTGCCCATATGTGATGGCTCTAGCTCTATCCTTCTCTGGGAAGGAAAAGTAGATACATCCCAAATATTTTTTCATAAAGGCTCTCCATCCTGTTGTCTCAGCAGACATGTGTGGCAGTGCCGCATCACTGGTTGGGGGAAGGTGTGGGGGGACCTGTGGGAATGTAATTTTCTCTTTGGCTACTCCGTCTCTTGTCCTTGACTGTAAGCAGTGGCGTAGTCTGCATCCCACAGCAAATTACCCAGTAGGCAGATTGACTTATTTCTGTGGTCTCAATTGCACTCGTGGTAATGCCTGATGAAATTGTTTATGCAAATAGTGTATTAACTGGAAGACACAGTGTGGTATTGATCAAAGCTATTCACTTGTTTTGATGCAATTCATCCAGTAGTTTCTGCTGAGGAGAAATATTGGGAGCTTAAATATTTCATTTCAGTGGTTTCAAAATGAAATGGCTCCTCTTCTTTGATTTTGACACAATGCTTTGTTTTCAAATTGAGCTAAGCTGGTTTGTAAGAAGGATAAAAAACTACCTGGCAACAATTATATTGAGACACCCAGAGAAAAAGTTTTGCTTCAGTTTTACTAAACTAATTTTTCCTTTTTCTATTTTTCTGTTCTATCTTTTATCTTTTTTTTTTCTTTTTACTTATCATTCTTGTTTTGAACTGAAAATACCTTACAGCTCTCTATATAAGCATTCCTTGGGATCTTACAAAGAATTGTTTCATTTTACATTTCAGTACCTTGTTTTCTTCCCTTGTGTTTCACAGCCAGGGAATACTTTACTGCCACTGATAATTTTCAGGGGACCTGAAAATACAGAGGAGGAGAATGAGCACTTTTCTCTGGGGGAAGCATTCTCCTCTCATTCAGGACCCAGTCCTCTATGTTTCTGATTGAAGATGTCACCTGACACTTGCTATAAAAATCCCTACATAGATCAAATGCAAGTATTTGTATGAATGCTTTTTGGGGTTTTTTGAAAGGAAATGGAGAAATCACCTATTGTGTTTCAAAAAAAGATCTAATGGTATGCAAGTCTGTTGGCTTCCACCTCAGATTCAACATTTTGCTTGTGCCTGGATAATTTTGCCATGAGCTCTGTCAGATTTATTGTCCCCAGGAAAGCTTGTCAGTGGAGAACAGCTCTTCCAGTTATTTGGTCCCTCTTCAACACCTCTGTTTTGTGGCAGGGAAGTTGAGATTTGGCTTTGAACTCTTGAGCTTGCCTGTGGAGTCACGTGATGTTTGCCTCTGCTGTTGCCGTGTGCTCCAGGGCACTCCTTGTACCCACATCATACTGAATTTTGGGGCTTCTGGTGGGAAAAGAAAGGCCTTGGGGCAGCAGGAGGGGAAATCTTGGGGATTCTGTAGCTTAAAAGATTTTTCAGCACCAGAGGCCCTATACCCAGGCGAAAGGTGCATACAGACTGAGGAATTCAGCTTGTGCATTTAAAGTGTTACTCAACCAGTTCATTTTCCTCATAGTTCTATGTTTGTAAACCTTACTGCAGTCCCAGACATTGTATGTAGACCAGCTCAAGAGAGAGAGACCACCAAACCACTCTTTAACTGGTAGTATAAACTTGGTGCTTACATGTAGATCTAGTATCACTTTCTCCATGATATCTAATTGGTAGCTTGATCTGACACCCCCTGAGGATGAAGTATTTAACCTGAAGTTTTACAGCTTTAAATTGTTGTGAAGGACTGTTGCCTGTTAGAAAGAAGCCATATTTTTAAGTGCCATTATTTTAACAGATGCTATAAAAAGTCATGTGAGCCAAGAACAGTCAAAGCCCATTTTCAGAGTTGTGGTCATCAGAAAGGAAATTCGAGATCATAAATCTCAAATCTGCTTTTGCCTAGTCATTGATTTCTTCAAAACTTGCCATTGCATGAAATTGAAAACAAAACCCAAAAAATCTGTGCTTTTAACCAGTATGTATCTCCTTATTGACTACTTCTTGATGGGTTCTAAAGGCCTATTTAAAAAGTTCTTTCTAGTATGTTACTCATAAAGCTTTTTGTTATGTGAAGTTATGAAACTTTGGGTAAATCTGCTTATTACATGGAAGACATACAAGACATATAAGGAATGCGTATACATACAATACATATACATATAATATATAATACATAATAGGAAGGCATATAAGAATTATAATGCCAGGCTCATCAGTCTGTATTGTTTGGTGCTTAGATAAACACTTTGGTGTTTAAGAACAATACGACAGTGAGCACAAAAACAAACAAAAAAGGAAGAAGTTAGAAACAGTATTTAACAAACAAACCATCTGTCTCATGTCATTCAGTAAGTAATAGATCTACTTTTTTAATGGTTGGTACTAAACTAAATAATTATAACACACCCCAGTAAACAATGAGGACACTATATAATTTTAATTAAAAATTTAAGTATAGTAGTGTTTTAAATTGCTTTCTGCTATAATCATAAAACACATAATTATCTAGTAGGCATACGTGGGGAACTAGGGTGAGTGAGAACTGTGAAAAATATTTTTTGCTTGCATTTCTTTACAAACTAGGACTTTCTAAAATACATCATACCAATTGTCAGCCTTCAAAAGAAAGCTTTTATCATAAGACCTACTGTGCATGCACACAGAAAAGGAAAATCAGAAGTTGATTAGATTATCATAGCCTTTGTGTTTTTATCCTGTTTTTCCACAATGCAGAGTCTGAGTAAAGGGGGCTTGCGGATTATTTTAAAATTATTTTTGTGTGTTTTTGTTTGGTTTGGGATTTTTTGAGTACTATGGTCTCTTCTACTGTATAAATTTAGCTGGTAATTGAAAACCTTGTGTTTGATCTCTCAATCTATTGCTATGGAAATGAAGGTTATTCCAGAAATTCTTGCTTTTTGCATTTGTTGACTGATTCAGAAGGGAGAAACGTTTAAAAAAAAAAAGCCCCAAAACATCCTTGATAAAGAAGGGGGGGAAAAAGACATTGTTGAAAGTTTGGGTTTAGTATGACTATTTTTAATTCTTAAGAAGTTCATTGCATTTAGATTCTACATGTGATTTTTAGTGCTCTCTATAATAACATTTCTAACTATTATTAATTATATTCTTAACATGAGCCGATAGATGAATTTCAGCATTAATTCTGGACCCCTTTGTGACTTTTAATACATGATTAACTACTTTGCTAGTGCATTTGATTGCTATTCAGCATTTGAGTCAGCAGAAACATTAATGGCTTGTAATGATGTTTGGCTTTTAAGATAACTACTAGAACTAGTCATGTTATAAAATGTCATGTGTTAGACAGGGCTTGAGTTAAACTTCAGCATAAAATGATGCTTATTTCTTCCCTATTGTTTGAATAGAATGGGAAATATGAATGAACTATTTCAGTGTTAGAAATAGAAGAATTCAAATCTTAAAAGTCCAACCAAGCTGAAAGCTAATGGAAATGGGGACATTTCCAGCACTTTAACTGCAGTAAAGAATTGCAGAAGAAAATTGTTGTAAAAAAGCTGGAGAATTGTGGAGTAAATATGTGTTTCAGAATTATAAAGTACACAGCACTCACGTCAAAAGTGTTGCATTGCCAAAAGAGAGCTCAGGAGAAAGGTAAAAACAAGGTAAATTTGGCTGTACTTGGCCATCTACTACTTTTTCTTTTCCCCTGATGGAAAGGAGTGTCACAGGAGGAAAAAGGGCCTTGAATAGAAACCACAGACCATGGACAGTTTGCACAGGTAAACTATTACGAGACTTGCAATTAACTCTAGATAAAACAGCAAATGTGTCAAATAAAATAGGACATCGTGGGTGGACCAAAACTTGCGGAGAGTAAAGCTCTGATGGTAAGTGATAGAAAAAAACCAAAGTAGTTAAAGTCCAGAGAAATACAGACAGGCAGGCTCTCAAATAGTTGCTGATCATTTCTCCTGGACATGTCCACAGTCAGGAGTTTCTGGAATAATCCTGTGTGTTGCAGGAAGATGCTCTTGGGGGTGGTAGCCTCATGAGGTGTATGTTGGAAGTAACTTCTAAAGAGAAAAATAAATCCCTAGGAGCTACCTTCACTGGAGTATTAGTATTGTGTAAAAGACATCTGGGTGGTGATTTTTTGTTTGCACATAATCCTGAGCAGCACCAGCACCTGCTCCCAAGCTGTCTTCATTTTGTGCCTTAAGTTTTAGCTTTCATATTTTCCAGAATCTGTACTGCATTAGTATATAAGTCTGAACTTCATATAAAGTGTTAGCAAGTTCTCTTCACAGTGTAGTTAGACAAAACAATCCTTTTCCAGCCCTAGAACCAAGGAAACCATTACAGTTTCGAGCCCAAGAAGTATTAACAACAGTGAATTGAAGAGAGCAAACTGGGAGAATGGGACTTCATAACCTGAAGCTGTAATTGGACAATTGACCCCAATATGTAAATGGACCAAAACTTATAAAAGTGTGAAAACATGTGATCCATTGTCCATCTTGGGTGTAGCCTCAGCCAGGCTCTTGTACTGCCTGAGGTGTATCCTTTGAAGGCCTTTTAATAAATACCTACTTTATTCCTTTAACTCTGTCTAGCCTCTGTTCTAGGTAGCCTCTCAAGGCATCACATTCAGGCTAGGAAGCAGTTTCATTCCTAGCCAATGCCTGTCTTGTGCTGTTTGTGAGGTCTCTTTCCCTCCCTGTTCTTTTTGTCATTGTGTATCCTGCTTGCTATCCAGACAGGGAATTGCTGTGAATAAAAGGTCATAAGAGAAGAGAATCTAATTTGCTCTGCCCACAAGAGATGCTCTGTGTAAATAAAGAGAGATAATGGAAAACTACCTTCTGTCCTGAAAAGTTAATCTGAATGACACGTGGGTGGAGGCACAACCAGTATTTGAAGGAGAATTTTGTGACAGTGACTTATCTTTTTCTTGAGTAAGGAGGCAGGATTGCCCTACAGAATACTGTATGGTTCCCTCAGATTATTTTTTCTCTTTCCATTTTATTTTTTATTTTTCTCCTTTATTTCCTTTGGGGGTTTGGGGTTTTTTGGTTTTTTTTTCCTTCTTTTATTTTCTGATCTTTTTTTTTTTTTTTTTTTTTTCCCTTTATTGTTCTGTTCTAAAAGTGAGTAGGACTGGGATATAACCCTTCTGTAAGCTATTGTTACTAAGTCTTTAAAAAGTGCTCTTTTGACTTTGCTGTTGCTTCTTCTTTCCAAAACTGAATGTAATGGGTTTCTGAGCTCTACACTAAATGTCTGCCCTGGGAAACAAGATATATGTAGGGAACTTGCAAGGTCAGAGATGATACAGCGTAGAAATCTGTTGCTTTTTTTTAGAAATCTCAAGTATGTATTTTCTGCCTCTTTCCTTATTCAGTGAAGATACATAAAGGCTAAATGTAGCAGAAATTGAGCTTCGAGCAAGTTTCTAACATTAAAACACAGACTTATAATAGAACTTGGCAAGTGGATGTTCTCTTTCATCCATAGATCACAATCTACAATGGTTACTTTGGGGATTGCAGCCATGCCTGGCTGGACAGGGGAATCCGGAGTCCTTTGCATTTTCTCTTTCTAAAAAAAGTCCTCATAGGTTTGATTACTTTTGACCAAAGGATGTGTGTATGAAAACTTTTCCTCATTTGGAGGGGAAAAAGGGCACTTGAAGGTTAGGGACTAGATTAGTTGCATAGGGCGGGGGGGAAGAGTGGGAGGGAGGAAAGGAAGGAAATTAAATTCACTTGCTGCAAAATATGCATCAGCCAAACATAGAATACACTTTATTTTCTTAGTCCTGTCATGAACTTTTGGCGCACCGTGTATTTTATATACATGTGAATAACATATTTGATATAGCAGCAGCAAGCAGCCATTCTTCACATCAGTTAAGACCAGAGTGCCACTATTAAAATTGTTTTATAGCTAGCAGACACCCCATATTGTTTGCACAAGAACAGTTACTGTAACCCATATATTTGGGGGGAGGGCAAAGTCGTGTCTTTCCTGTAGCTTAACATTTTTGGTTCAAGTTCCCTTGTGGAACTGAGAGGTTTATTAATAAATAGCACTGTATACTGAGTATGTATCATATTTGGAAGGCTGCTGATCTTGAGCTGAGCAAAGGAAAGCTTGTGGTGAGTTTCAGGTTTCCATCCATAATTTTTGAAGTGGTTTTGTAATTTCTAAATAGGCATATGTTATCCCCTTAACTTATTATTCTGAAGTTTTCAGCTTATCTGCTTCCAACAGATTTCTGAGATGTAGATAATTATCTGAATGGTCTGATAGGTGTCCCCTCCATGGGTAGTTGCCCCTGAAATCCTTGACTTACAGCAGGAAGACAGCAACTAACCTAAGCATAAGCCAGGATCAAAAACATGTAAGTTGCTCAGGGCTTTGTGTGCTTGTCCAAGTGGAATTGGCTTGAGGTCTTCCAGGCTCATCCCTCCTCTGAGGGGGAGGGAGACTCACATATTCATTTGGTTTCTTGTAAAGCAGATGAAGTTTTATGAAACTGATTTGTGTTAGACCTGTATTTCTGCTGCAGAATAGGCAAAGTCAGGTGGAGTGCTGTAAGTCAACAGATCTATCTTTCTTGTGAGCAAATAAAAAATCAGTTTTTCACCTATGGTTTGTAGTTGTTGTGATGGCTGGTATGTTTTAAAGATTCCATCACCTACTCTGGGAGCAGTGCTCCTGGAGTCAATATCTCCGAGTGCCTTTCTCAGGTGACTGAAGACTTCAGAGTTGAGCTGCACAATAAAATGTTAGTACATCCCTGCAAAGCAATTATTTACCAAAATTCTCAGTGAAACTGTATGCAAAACTATTTTCTTTTCTTGTTTTATTCAGATGTCCTTATTCTGAGAGCACTGTGATTTCACTTACAAGCACGTTTTCAACTGTTGTTGCACTGTTGCTGCTGCTTGACCTCGATTTGCTTAGACATTACTTTTCTTAAGGAAGATGCCAGTGCTATGAAAGCTTAAATCTAAATTGCAACGCACAGAGTAATAACTTTACAGCTGAATATAAATTGGTTGAGTTATAATGAACAACTGCTGCTCACTTGTAGCAAATGAAACTCCAAGGCATAACACTGAGCACACTTTAAGAAAAAAAGGTCTTACTGTTGTTTTCATCCTTAAAGTTAGACCTATGGAGAAAACACTGGTGTTTTTCCCTGTGTGTGGCATGGTCATCTGGCTGTCTGCTGTTAGTAGAATCACAAAATGATTACAGGCTAGGACAGAGGAGTTCTCAACTATAAAAATGTGCCAGCACATGCTAAGGTTAACTTTTATCACCCATAACACTTAATAAAAGGATTACAGGGATCTCAACAGAGAAGATTCTGCCTTTTGTATTGTCTTCAGAAGTGGCCTTGATTTATAAATAAGAAGTAATTAAGGATTTATGAGATATGATCGGACACAGTTTCACACGTCTGTACACCAGAGTGAATATATATATTGTGAGTGCCGAGTGCAGCAGTAGGAGAGCTGTACAAACTGTGATAAGTAACAAGTAAGCTGTGGGGGTTTTTTGCTTTGGTTTGTTTTTTGGGTTTTTTTTTTCCTCTGAAATCTATAGTGTTTTCTTACTGCTCAGGAGCTTATGCCTGGCATGTGTTATTGCTTAATTATATCCTGTTGTGCGATTTGCAACACACGCAATCTGATCCTGGAAACAAATGGTCTTTCAAAATTATAATGTGTTTTTCATCCTTATTAAGTCTTTGGATTTTGTTGGAATGTGAGTATGGGCTGCTTTCACTCTCTTCAGTTTCTCCTTGTAAAAATTAAAAAGTTGTTTTATACTTTTAAATCTTGTCCTAGTGATAGATCCTCCTGTCATGTGTCAGCTATTTCAAACCCTTAAAATCCCTGAACAAATTGAATTAGAAATCTTTCTGTGACTGTTCATTTTCTAAAAGGCTTCTGTTATTTTTCCATCAGTAACTTTATTAAGGGTGATTGCCCTGTAATTCCTTGCTTTTGTCTCCCCCTCTGGCTGAGCAGTCATGCTTTTAGAGGTACAAAAATGTGCAACACCTTTCTGTTGAACCTTCTGAGGAGAAATTAAAAAACATGACATTAAAGCAGAATACATAAATAGTTTCTGTTGTAATTTAAAAAAAAAAAAAAGAAGAAGAGATGGAGAATGCCCAAAAAACTCCCACCAAAAAAATCCTCACCAAAACCAAAAACAAACCCATCCACAAAAAAACCCCTCTAACTTAAGTATCAATAGTCATAATGCCTTTAGCAGGATTTTGAATGGGATTTAAACACCTCTTAGTAATTTATTTGGTTGTCGTGGGCTACTTCTAAGGCTACTAACAATGAGGCTTGAGTGTGGTTTGAATGTTTGCTAATATTAGAGAAACTAGGGTAGCTTATATATTCCACAAGCTATTTTACTTCATCTTTCTTAATTATGAACAGTTAGCTTGAGTGGGTGGTGTTTTTGACAACCTTCTGAAGAATATTGCAAAAAAGTCATTGCAAAGCCTGTTAGAATGTGATACAGACTACAGAGATATGACATCTCTTTTGTGTTGTTTGTTATTGAATAACGCAGCTGTTGCTAACTGATCCTTTTTTTCACAGTGCGGGCAACTTTGATGTGGTCTTTGTCATATTAAAAAAAATGTACAGAATTTAATACAAAAGCTGTAGGATAGTTGAAAAAAACCCTTGGTGACTCCAAAGCCCAAAGTGTCTGAACTGCTTTTGAAATATTTTTTTCATGCTTGTCAAAATTTCTCTAGTGTTGGCTCTGATAATTCTAAAAATTCAGGTGGCATTATCATTACATCCTAGCCCTGAAAACAAAAATGTCTGTAGTTATTCATTTAAGTAGTCCCAAAAGAATTACAGCCATTTGGCTGAACTGTATTCACATCCAAGGTTAAGACCAAAGAGGACGAAGATGTTTCTAGTCATGGTGAAGGGAGATTTTTATGGACAGGGGAATGGATTCTGAAAGGGTAAACCCCCTTTTAGGATCCTGTCAGGGTTGTCTGAATGACAACCTGGATAAAGAAGAAAATATGGGCATGCTTAACAAGAGAAAAGAAGAAAGAGTAGACACTAGTAGTTGGCTCCTAATCTATTTTTCATGCTGCAGGATTAGCTTTTTGTTCTGTTTCTTGGCCACCCCTACATGCCAAAATGACAAGTTTATTCACGGTTCTACTTTCCACATGAAATGATGACTGAAGTTATTTAAAACGGTGACTAACTGGTATCATCTTCCATGAGACTTGTATTTTTTAATGCTACTGTCTTAAAGTACCCTGACAATCATTACTTCCTTATGACAGCGTGCTGTATTTGAGAGACAGGACAGCCTGCCTCAGAAGGTCAGGAGCAGCCCACAGAAATTTTCCCTTGCATTTCCTCCTGTGCTACTACTACCAGAGCACAGAACACCTCTACTGAGGTTTTCATGGGAAAAGGAAAGGGGGGGGGTCTTCTGAACTTGCCAATATTTTCATGGTATTCATTTCATTACATTTTCATGGTATTTCAATATTTCAATATTGTCTTTAAACCCTCTGAGGGATAAAATAAAGTTTTGAAAGTATGAAAGACGAGAAATACAATATTGTGCCTTGTCAGAAGTGAACATTAGGACATGCTTCCTTCTTTCCCCTCTGCCCCAAATTGCATTAAGGTGGTTTATCTCCGTGGGGGTGCTTACCGGCCAAAGCAGTTTCCCCAGACCACCCAAAACAGTTTGTGGGACCTCCAAATCTGCGAGCTGGGCATGGATAAGGCTGGAAGAAGGAGCAGGTCTGGCTCGGGTTGGAAAAGGTGTTTATTTCAGTCCAGCTCCATGTGCCAGGAGCTGCACTTGCCAGAACATGTGCCAGGAACCCAGAACCCCGGCTTGGGCCTCTGTGTCCCCTTTTCGCAGGTCGCAGCTGGGCGCAGCACACTCTGGGCCAATTGGGCAAGGAAAGGTGTGGGTCCAGGACAGGGTGATACCAGGTGTGATCAGGGATACAGGGGTAGGGGTATTTTGGAAGGAACAAACCAAGTACAGACAAATAAACAAAATACAAATACAAATCTAAAAACCTAAAATCACACACCGCAACATTTCATGGTTCATTGATGCTTTAGAATACATTTTGAGCTGTTTTCCTTAGTTGGTTGAAGTAGCCCAGTTAAATTTGACTCATCAATGTCAGACTTTGTGGGGATTGTACTGAGTATGGGGTTGGGAGGGAAACTCCCCTCTGGCCTGTTCAGCCTGTCCAGAATCCATTCCACAATGCCCTTTTGTCCTTTCTGCTGGATATTTGGAAAAGCTCTGAAGCAGGGCTACTGCCAGGAATAAGGTGAATCATGCCTCCCTTCTTCAGTGTGTCCTTGCCTTTTTCATAGTTTTGGAGCCTGCTTCTCAGATCCAGCTGGTTAATAAGCTAATGATTCTGTGAAGTGAGAGTCAGGAGAATGAGCAAGCTGCTTCTGTTGTGGCAAGAGGGGAGGAAATGAGACCCAAGGGAAGGCTGAGCTTCCTGTGTTGGAGCCATGCATGGCTTGGGTTGCACGTTATAGTTTAACAGTCCTATAGATCAGGCTTAAGGTTCATCAGGCTTGGTAGTTTCTGGTCCAGTAGAGTTCAAAAACAGAATTAATTTTCTTGTTAGGGGGTTGGATGATCCATAAAGGATAGAATTGCAGTTTTTTCAGACATAAAACCTAAAATACCTTTTTAATATGCACAGTTGTTACTGAATATGCCATTTGGGTGAATTCAGATACCACTGAGCACAGAAAAATACATTATACAAAGGATTTGAACATTATGTTTTACATTGACTTTCCTGATTTGTTTGCTTAAAAAGCAGAAAGAATAAGAAGAGGGAAAGAAATATGAAACTTAAGGAATATTTAGATTATTTAATCTATTTTGTTGGTTTACTGCTGAGAATTTCATGTGTCTTATTCAGAGATCCATAATTTGAGCACACCTTCCTCCTGCACTTTGCTGTTTTAGAATACAATTTATGGTCATGCTTTGGACTTTGTGGTTGCCAATAAGCCCACAGGGAGGAATTGGGCATAGTCTTTGTTCAGAAGTGTTGATATTTTCCATTATGATTACCTCAACTGCAAAGGATTTGAGATAGGCAGGCTCTCCTTTTTTCCTCTCATTATCCCTTACAAAATAGAGCCTTTCCACAGCAGAGGCCTATATCCTCCTATTTTGATAAGTTTATAACATTTGGGGAGCAATTAAATAGTTTTGTGATGTCTAGCATTCTTTCTTTTTCCTTCCTATGTTGTAAATTACAGTTTTCTGTATGGCTGTGTGCAAGAAACCTCAGCTACTTATGCATGGCAGCTCAGACCACTACACAACCCAGCTTTGGCCAAAGTTTCCATAGTCTGTTCCTGTTGGCCAACAGATTTCCCATCTCCTTAGTCTCTGAGATACCTGTCTTGCCTCACTATCACACCCAGGCCTGGTGACTGCTCGTTTTTTTGTCACTTGAGTCTCAGGTTTACATTTTAAGTTATTTTATCAATATTTTCTGACTTAGCTTCTTAAGGGAAATCAGAAACCAAGAATGAGGTTACTTTAGGGAGAATGAGCTGTCATAGACAGGCAGCTGGTGCAAAACAAAGCTTATGGCTTCGAGTAATATTTGGGGCAGATATTCTGACTGCTGTGTAGTATGTGGAGGTGGGAGTCCAGAGCTGTCCTGTGTGGAAAGGCCGTGATGGATCACTGCTCTCAGAAATCAGAGAGAAATGCTGCCGGGTTGTCAGCGCAACTCCAATGCCCCTCTGCAGAATACAGGCACCTGCAAGTCATCTGCTTTGCCAAAGGAGATGGATGTGCTTGCTGAGTGAGCTGCAGAGCTGTGTTCACCATGACTAAACCTGTTAGTTAAGCCAAAATTTTATAACAATAACAACAAAAAATTAGAGCACTGAACTCACTGGGAGAGAAGAGAAAGGATAAGCCTGAATCCAAAGCACAGTATGTGCCTCTATTGACCACAACATATTTCAGGGTAACTTTAGCAGTCCCAAACCTTCAGGCTGTCTTAGAAGTATTGACTGTTAAGTAGAGAGAAATTCTTAACCTGCATAGTAATGGTAACTATAACATGCTAAATGAATGTTTTTCTAAAGCATGATTAAGTGATATACCTTCTTAAGTAGAATTCAGGGATTTATTTCTGACTTCATATTCAGGTTCTATCTGCCTGGCAGACATTGAAATCATGGAGTCAAATCTTGGTGAAATGTGTGTAAACCTGGGCAAGTTTCAAACTAGCCATCTTAAGTTACTGTTAGGACTGCAAAAAAAAAAACCAAAAAAAACCTACCGAGGTACCTGAACAGGCTCAGAGAGCCCCTGCCTGCTCTGAGGTCAATGCTGTCTCATCTCTGGTCCTACATAGGTATCTGTGCTACTGACATAAAAACAGGATGTAACCAAGCAGCATCGCATAGTTAATTAGCATGGATGTTGTCTGAGCTTTCAAATAAAAATGAGCTCTCATCAATGTTTTATATGAAAACTAATTAGATTACCTGAAACCCTGAAAGAAATTTCACAATCTTAATCTTCCATCTACAACTTCAAATTCTGGAAGTGTCTTTTTCTATAATACTCGCTAATATTTTGATTTCCAATACCAATAATATCTTGGCATTTATTGCTCCTATTTCTTTTTTCATATTTATTATTTGCCCATTGAATCTTGTAATTGGCTGTTCTTGATGTAGTGACTTCAATGTTAGAACAGGTATTTTTAAATATCATCAATACCTTTCCACTAAATTATATGTAATTTGAAGTGGAGAGTTGATGAATGCAATGAAAATTGTGAATATATGCTAAAACAGAATTACTTCAGAGCTGACAGTCTGAAAACCAAATCTTTCATTGACCTCCTGGTGTGTTTGCAAAAGTTAAAATTCTTTTTACATGGAAGGAATGTAGAAGCTATATATCAAAATTTAACAATGGTACTGACCTAAAGTAAATAATTTGCTGATTACAACAAACCAAGGAGAATGTTTCCGTTGTGTCCCTCTTGTGCATGTTTTTTGGGATGTTAATTTGTATTGGAAAAATGTTCATATTTAAAGTAATTGTGCATTGTATGTAGAGTTGGCAAACAAGATATGAAACTAGTTTCACTGCTCAAGAAAGAATATTGAAGTATTCATTCTACAACTTGTCACTGCCCCAGTACACATTTGCAAATGGAGCAGTAAAAAGCACTAGTTTTCTGAGAGTTTGCCCATATGTAGCGAGCCCAAACTAACAAATTAAATGGAACAGAATTACAGCCAACACTAATTTGTGCTCTGGCTCACTTACCATATAATTTTTTCCTGAAATACATTCCTATTTTCAAAATGATTTGAATATCAAAATGCTTTAGAATATTTGCTAATATACTGTGAATTACCACAGTGAACAACATTCACTAATGTTTATTCCAAGTAGTTATATACATTTTTTTTTTTAGCTCATTTGCTTCCAATGTTAGGAAATTTAAAAATTATCTCCTCTGTGTTGCAGAAAGTTATCAATTTTTCTCTGAAACAGCATAGGGCTCTTCTCTGATAGACCCAGTACATGTCTGAAGGAAAAACAAAAATCAGTCCTTGCTGTAAATAAGTTAGAAGAAAACATAAAAACAAGAGACTGGCATAAACAAAAAGCTCAAGGAAACATGGGTCACTATTGTCTTAGTCACTTTACATTAATTGTTTTGTTTTGTTGCTTTTGTGTTCAGGGATTTTTTGTTTTGTTTTGCTATTTTGGGGGGGTTTTTTGAGGCATTGTTATCAGGAGAGATTCTAGATAAGGAATAAGGAGGAAAGGAAACTGACCCAAACCCAACAGAAGAAAGCACCCAGAAACATGGGTGACACTACTACCTGCCTCACAGCTGTGGCCCCATCAGAGGTGGAGGTGTTACATGACAGATACTGCATAACAGCCTTGAATGTGTGTGTAAGTTGCAACAAATAAGCATTTATCCAAGCAAGAGTAGGATGAAGTCTTTTTGTTAGCTTGAAGGAAACTCCTTTTAAAAATTTCCTTTGTGCTTCTGATCACTCTTTGTTAACCCAACAGTTGAAGGAGAAAGCTCCCTACCTTCTGCTTTATGTTCACCTAAAAACATAGTGTGTACCATGGAAGTTCACTTTACTGGGAACTCCAAGGCACATTTTTGTATATGTAATATTTATATACTCTTCTAGATATTTATATTCATAACTCTAGCTGCATTTTGGGCTTTGTTTTGCCTGCATGGATAACAGTTGTGATGGATTTGTTCACCCTAGATGATATTTATTCCTTTTACTTCATTACACATAATCCACCTGTGCTATATCTTAAGGTCTGTGTACACTTTATACTCTACTAGAGAGCTTATCAGCTTCTCTGCAGGCAGCTCAATTTGAATTTTAAAACTGAAAATGAATGAATTTGTGCTGCTTCTTCAGCTTCTCACAGAGATACCCTTGCACCCTCCAAGTGGTGTGATAACTGGGGGATATCAAGCTTGCATGGTGTTGTTGATTTTGGCTGAAGGGTTTATGATTTCATTCTGATCAGAAGCTACTTCTACTATTATTATTTCTGTACTTCTCCGCCTCTTTCCCTTCATGAGAATGTCTGAGATTTGTTGGCTAGGATAAAGACATCAGGGAGAACAAGAGCAATTAATACTTTTAATTTTAGGTAGACTCAAAGTCCAGGCCCAAGTGTACAAATAGTGTTCATGTATATGATTCAGCTTCATCCTCTAAAACAAAATGTTAACTTACATATGGATTTCAAGGCAGGTAGGTGTTTAAGAAGTTATTGAATATCATTGAAATTCTTATTGGTACCCTGAGTTACTGCATTTTCTTTATGATGCACTCTTAAGTCTTGATAACACCAGATTTTTAAATCCAGTCTACTTCAATTTATGAATGCATTTATTTCTTTTAACTTGTCAATGTACCACAATACACTCAAGATAATAATCACCAAACTATAGAATCATAGAATGGTTTATGTGGGAAGGGACCTTAAAGATCACCGGCCATGGGCAGGGATACCTTCAACCAGACCAGATTTCTTGGGCCCCATCCAACCTGTCCTTGAACACTTCCAGGGATGGGACATCCACAGCTTGTCTGGGCAACCTGTATTAGTGCTTCACCATCCTCGCAGAAAAGAATTTCTTCCTGGCATCTAATTGAAATCCACCCTCTTTCAGTTTAAAGTTGTTATTGCTTGTCCTATCACTACTCTCCACCCAGCCTGTATTTGTTCTTGGAATTGTCCCAGTCCAGGTGCAGCACCCTGCACTTGGCCTTCTTGAACTTCATGAGGTTCACACAGCCTGTCTCTCAAGCCTGTGAATCACTTCCTTCAGTGTGTTTTTTTACGTCACTTGAGTTGCTGTTGGCAGCAAACTTTCCCAGGGAGTGCTCAATCCTAGTGTCCATGTCACCAACAAAGGTGTTAAACAGCTCTGGTCCCAGCACCAACCCCTGAGGAATGCCACCAGTCACTGGGGTCTACCTGGGTATTGAGCCCTTGATCCCAACTCTTCTGAGTGCTACTGTCCAGCCAATTCCTTTTGCACTGAGTGGTTCACACATCAGATGTCTCTCTGATTTGGAGACAAGGGTGTCATGTCATTTGGAGACAAGACAGTGTCAAACTGATCAATCTCTAAGGTCCTTTACAACCCAATCAATTCTGTGATATGATTGTGTGATACATTGGGTTGCTCAGAGCCCCATCCAACCTGAACTTGAAGACTTCCAGAGCTGGGGCCTCTACAGTTTCTCTGGGGAACTTGTGCCAGTGTCTCACTACCCTTTCAATATCAAAAGAAGTATTTTCAAACTATTGCTCCTCATGTGTACTAGAGGATGCTTTTCTTCCTACAAAAATTGTGAAGTCATGTAGAGCAGGATGATGTTGAAGCAGAAAATTTTCTTTAGCCCCTTCTTTTGAATTCCCTTGTCATAAAATACACTTTTATCATCTCTTTTTAGGAGTCATTTTATGAAACAAGGGGCAGAGAGCACCAGGGAGAATATATACAATGAAAATAAAGTGTGCATAGTTACCATTCTGTTCTTTTAATGGAGAATTGTAATATCTTGATGAAATACAGAGGTAGAGATAATTGCTTTTTCATTTAGGCAGAAGTGATTTTTATCTTCAAATATTCTGTCCAGTATGTTTTGACACTGCAAAATTCATGGCTTTATATTTCCAGTTTCCTGAAGTAGTACATCCTTTATTTTGAAATATATAAATTTTTTTTATATTACCTATGTTTATTTCTTAACACGGCTAAGACTCTTTTAAATACAGATCTGACTATGACCTAAGGTGTCTTTCGTGAAGTGTAACTTTACTGTGTTTTTATTGGAATGAAGGGAACTAATACTACTTGTACTTGCAGGAAAGGTAGAAGAAAGGCATTTCTTGACAATTGTTAAAAATTCTAACACATTACTTTTGTTTCTTGACCCCAGATTTTATCTATTATGGATGTAGCCCTGGATTTTCCATCTTAATTTCCTATGTTTTCATTCTTTTTCATTGTAGTGCTCAAATTATGTCTCTCTTAGTGATTTAAATTGGTTTACTGTCATGGATACTCTTACATATGATGACCAGTGATGTTCTTTCTTTTTTTGGTATGTCAGGATAATGAAAGCAAACACTATTAGTGAAATCTTAACTCATTTGATGGTGCCCTTTTAAGTTTTGATTCTTGAAAGTTTATGTATATTTTTTCTTGTTTTAACTGGTCCTAATAACGTTTTCAAAGTTGTGGTTGGATTGATTTATTTTCCTTCACACTTGAAACCCATACCATTCTATTTGAGGTGTGAGTAACAGGTATCTTGTTCTGAATTTTTCATTGCAGAAATTAAAAAGCCAAAAAATCATAGTATAGAGATCAGCTGGATTATATTCATGTTAATATCTAAAAGAAGCTATGTGTGTGGTGTCTGTTGCATCTTAGCTGGCTAAGAATTTGGAGCAATCTGCAGTAAGTGAAGGAACTTCATTAGCCATTTGCTGCACCAGTACCGAGTTAAGTGATGGAATACCTTCTATTTGGTACAGTGTAATTTTGTTGAAGAGACAAATTGCAGAGCGCATTTTGTCGTGTTTTGTTTTCATGTTAGTTGATTGTAATTATTGTTCATGGGGTTACAGAAGTTAATTTCTATATGGGAGAGATATGTAATTTTCCTAGCTATATAATGCAAAACATGTTCAACTGTCACTAATATGTTTAAGTTTCATTAGAGTGAATTGTTTATCCTGATTAGATGGAATTGTAGCATGCTTGAAAGGAAAGTAGAGGTGTTATAGGATTTGCTTACAGTTATGCACTCTGCATTTAAACATGTTTATAAAAGGAAACATTCTCAAAAATTTAAATAAATTAAGTGGGCAGAATTGTGACTTTTCCAGATGTCCACAGTGATGGTGTGACTTCATTGGAACTTTCTTTTCCCTTCTTTTTGTTTTGACTGCTGGCTGCTAGCTGCTTCCCATGCCTTACATTAGTAGGAAGAAGATGTATTAGATCCTAATTTCTGAGCCCTGTGACTTGCACTTTCTAATAGATCTGTAGAATTTGAGGAAGAAATTCCACAGCTGTTGGTAAAATAAATTGGATATGACACAAGCTGCAGGTAAGATGTCACAAAGGTTTTTTTCTAGACTGAAAAGAAATCTAAAATACTCTGGCCTTCAAGAAAAATCAAAAGCACCTTTTTGGGAATACAGCATTTTGAAAGACTGAATTTAAATCAGTAAACCCAGGTTGGATAGGACAGTGCCAGATGGCAGCTGCAGGCAGGTGTGTCTCATTTGCACAGGCACAACATTCAAGAATGCTGATTAGAGGTTGTCTGCCCTCTGACCTGGTGTACAACTCTGTGTATAGGCTTTGAAAGTGAAGGGCCAGGCTGATTTCTGCCTTTCCCAATGTACTCATGTTTATCCCCTGAAGAGACAACATGTTTTCTCTTAGGAAAGCAAACATGCTTAGATGGCAGGTGTTTGAACAAAAAGGGACTCCTTTTGGAGCATTATGGAAATATGTCCAGCATTAGGCTTTATGAGGAGCCTAGCATTACCTAGGTTTTATAGTTGGCATTGTGATGAGTCAGTTTCATATTGAAAGAGATCTTTCTGCCTGATGAGTAGAGTGAGAAGAAAGCTAATAAAGGAAACCCGGTTCCTCTCTCTCCGTTGTCACGTTTTCACTAAAAAGAACTGTATTTGTATCATTCTGTTACAAGACCTTTGAAGGCTGCATTTCACCTTCTCAAAGTGTAGCAGAGCTGTATAGTTTGTTGATATTTTTCTGTCAAGAGGGAAAGCTCCACAGGCACTTCAAATGTTGCATGCTACGCCTGCCTCTTAAACAGCAGGGAGAGGAACGGGGTCATATCTTAACATCTTTCTTATGACCTGTTGCTTAATATCCCTGTATCCTAACTCTGTGTTATTTTAGTAATAATTCAGTTTGTTGGATGACTGGTGAAACTCCAAGGTGAAATATTAAATAGCCCTTAAAAAAAAATCTGCCTTTTTTTTCTCAAGAATATTGAGGTGATGAATGGAAAGTTCACTCTAGTCAGAATAATTACAAATACTATTTTTAAATATCTATCATCCCTGGACTCATTATACTTGCACTGTAAATATCAACAAGAGTCTTTTCAGGCATTTCACTGCACATTGTTCTTGTGTTGACTGCAAATCTTGGAGTCCACATCTAGACTTGTTTCTTCTTCATTAGTCATAAAGTGGTCTGGTGTCAAACATTAACTTTCAGGAAAACCACATTTATGGAGTTTAACCAGGGGGTGAACATAAATATTAACCAGCATTCTTCTCTGTCTTTCCTTACCCATACCCAAAACCATGTAGTCATGATTTTGAAAGCTACAGTTTAAGACTGTCAGATGTTAAACCTCTGTCACAAAATTCAGTTTCTTGCATGCGTATTTCTTATGCATACCTATATAGGAGTTTTTATCATAAAACTGTCCCTAAGGGTAAATTGTATTTCCTGCCAAATTCCTTTTATTTTCTTTTTATATATATATCTCAGTAACTGAAAGCTCTTCAACTACAGCTTCTATGAGATGGAGATGCTATTATCTGTTAGAGAGGTCACTGTTGGAAGCAGCTTTCTGGAGAAAACCAGTAAATTTCAATGGTGATGCCTAATTAATTCACTTTGTGCGTCTAAATGTCTTTCCACTCTGTCCAGGCACAGAGCATAATGCATACCTAATCTGCCAAAGTTTCTTATTGATCTCCATTAGGTCAGATTCTTTTCAAAGGACCCCCCATTAATGGTTCATGTTTGGTTACCAAGGCAAGGAGTTACTCCTGTCACGCACATCTCGAATTTGGAAAACTGCCACAATTGCAAATACTTACTTGTCTTCCAGTGCTTGACAGAATGCCAGAATTAGAACTGCTTTTAATTATACAAAGGCTGCTATAATTGCCTCATCCTTTGTATGGCATATCTATTGTAGATTCCACTTTCAAGTATCATGGACTTTCTCCAGAGAGGAGGAGGTCTTACTCATCATTGTATTTCCTAATTTGTCCATGCAATGTAGCAATCTGTCCTTACCTCTGAGCAAAATTTAATGGAGAATGACTGACATGAAAGTTCCCAATTTTGCAAGATTTCCTGGCTCTTCCAAAATATGCTACAAACTTTCTTAGGAATTTAAAGCTATGCTATATCTGTCCAGTGAGAACAGTATATTTTATGATGAATTTCCCCTGCTGTTTCATTATTTTTAGGACCAAATCTCCCAAAATGTTGCTTGAGTGAGTAAGATTCTGAGATCCATTTTAGTGAAAAGTATAAATGGATTTATGTATACAAGTTTGAAAGAAGCTAAAAAATGAAAGTTACTTTGACATCTATTCTTAAATGCTGCTTCAACCCACAGTCCTGTGAATAACACAGACTCACAAATATGTGAGATTGTATAAGAGGACAAATATTCATAAATACCTTATTTCTTAAGTTTATATTCTCTTCTGAGTTTCTGAATTTCTTCTATTCCCTTGCTTCTTGCAATTTATTCTGACATTAAATTAAGAAAGTAATTTGTGGAATAATCTATTCTGCACTTTCTTAAATGGTGATATTGGAAAGTATCTTCCCACTGATCAGATTATACTCAGAAAGAGAAGTCAACTTCTCGGCTGTGATGTGAGTTAGATAGAGATGGATCGTTAGTGGCAATGAAAAACAGACATACAAAACATTTCCTATCCTAAGTAAACTGTAGAAACCTATTATGTAAAATTAAGATAAAAACTTCACTATGATGAAAAATAACTACTGAATTGTTGCAAATTCTTACAGTGCAGTTGGTGTCAAACTATATATTCAGGATTGGTATGACAGTTTTCTGGATGTGGAGTTATCTGCTGACACTCAGTTAACACTTACACATAAAAAGTTATGAAGAAATTCTTCATTGGTTCCTTTGAATGGTGGTCTTCTCCTCCTTTCAGTGTGTTAACTTTATTGATGTATTTGACTAACTTGTCTTGTATCAGAAAACATAAATATTAAAGGGAAGAGAGAGGTGTGGGCAAAAGAGGGTAAGAGATCCCCCCCCAAAATTGTAGACTTTTCCTAGTAGTTCAGTCTTCCATTAAAGATAATGAAATTTAATTTAGGGTTGCTTTTGGTAGTGTCTGTGCCCAAAATGCCAATAAATCTTGTCAGAACCAGATAAAACATGATTTTATAAATGGAAACTCTTTCCTTAACAAGATTAAGAGTAAAACTGGAGGAACAGTTCTGTGGGATTTACTGTGTTTACCAAGCTGACTGCCACTAACCATTAGTTACAGAACTGCTTATTTGCTTGCCCTGTTCTCAGTTGCTAGGAGTTTGTCTTTTGCATGAGAAAAAAAAAATCAGCCAGAAGACTGGCGATTTCTGGATGCAGACTAGGTGCTATATGTTTGTTTGCATCAAAACTGCAGGAGAAATATGATATCCCTAAGTTTTCAAGCAAGGACTTGAGTCTTCACAAGGAATTTGTGTCAAGGGAGTGGCTTTTTCTATTCCTGTGAGAATCCCACTGGAGTTGTAAGCTTTTGAAAAAATCACATCTCAGCACAGACTTGCTGAGACATCAAAGTCTAACCCCCCCATAGATTCTGACTATATTAGAATACAGCTGACCAGTAGTATTAGAGAATGAGAAGATCTTTACTGCTTCTGTTGTTCTTTTGAACTGCTGTTGTTCTGGATTGCCAAAAGTAGTTTCCATCTAGACAACAGAACAGAGTAGGACACAAGTGTGTGTGTCCTTGTGCTCTTCATAGTCTGGTGATTTCCTGGCATCACAGGAAGGGATGAAAATAAAGGAAGGAGAGGAGAACCTGCGAAACAGGAAAAAACCTTGGCGGAAAGTCTGTGTGAGAGAGTGAAGAGAGACAGAAAGTCAGTTCAACAGAGTGTAGGTTGAATAGGAGCTGGAAAGCAGCAGTGCAGAGGAGACAAGGATTAAGGCTGGAAATAACTGGGCAAAAGTCAAGGGGAGCAGCGTCTACTAAGAGAATAGGGCTTTTAGAGCTAGGGCAGACAGCAAAGGTGGGACTAAAAAGGGAAAGCTTGTGAGATGACTAGTGCCGCGAGGACTGGCTTTTCTGCTTTAAGAGGAGAGACTGAGGGAGCTGGCACTGTTTAGTCTGGAGAAGAGAAGGTTTAGAGGAAAATTATCCGTATGTACAAATAGCAGAAGATATTGAGAGCAGAAGAGGTAGTGGGTGCAACTGAAATAATTGAAATACATAAGAAGAAACTTTACTGAGGAGGTGGTTGAACACTGGATGAGGTTGCCCAGGCAGACTCTGGAGTTGCCCTCAATGGAAATATTCAGTACCTGACTGGACAATGCCCTCAGCAGCCTGCTGTAGTTGCTGACCCCACTTTAGCCAGAGAGGTCAGTCTAAACAATTTCCAGAGGTGCCTTCTGACCTCAGCTGTTGTGTGGTTCTGTGAGTAGGGCAGACTGGAATGCAAGCATTCTGATGAGAAGCCTGGAGACAAAACAAAAGAGTATATGTGAGAAGTAATACTGGCAAGGGGAGTTAAGTAAGGGGAAAATTACATGTGGGTCACGGACAGCCTACCGGATAGATAAGAAAGGATCTGATTTAGAGAAAGCTGAGAAGGGATCCTGAAATGTAGTCTGCGTCTCACTATTTTTTAAGTGCCAGCATAAAGCTGCAGAAGTGACAAGAGTCATCTCTGTAAAATGATGTTCCATGTCACTAGGTTGTCAATCCCTCCCTGTTGCCCCATTGCCTCAAAGCTGCAGTTGTCTCCACTGGGGACTTGAAAGCTCAAAAGCTATGGATGATTCTGGTAGATATCTGCATAATAGCACAAAATGTTCTGTTGAAGGAAAAGTTGCACACAGGTGTCACAAAGTCAAGCCTTTGTTACTTAGGAAATGCCAGATTTTGACTGCCAGTGCAGTCTCTTATTTGTTCTTCTTCAGGGTGCATGCTGAGATAATGTGCAATTGTCTCATTAGCAGTAATCTTTAGCTCATTCAGTGAAGAGGATGATTGTGCTCTGATTGTCTCGTAAAGAATCAGTTATTTTATAAAGGGGTTTCTTGGCAGTAAGACCCTTACTGGATTTCCAGAAAGTTGAAACTCATTGTCAAACAAGGTAAAAGAGTTCAAGAAGAGAAAGAAACCTTTTTTGATGCAAGAAATTGAGCTCCACTCTCAAAAACCTGGATTCTCATGAAATTTTTCAGTGATTCTAGGTAGGTCTTATTAAACCAGTTCTTTCACAAATGGCTATTGATAGAATTTAATCTGGGCCCCTGCACTGGGGTCCTTGGGAATGACCCACAGAACTGCTCACTTTTTTCAGCTACAACTGGATTCAGTGGTAATTTTGCCCTGCAAAATATTTAGGAATAGTAGGACTGCTGTATTTGTGACAGGCAATGATATAAGAAGGTGGCTGTATGGGGGAAAATGATATAATTTATTAGACCCAGTGGTACACCTGAAAAATAAGCAAGCAAACTTTAGGGCGTATGGGCTCATGCTGAGAATGAATGACTCTGTTTACTGAACAGTCCCTGGACTGTGTGTGCAGCTTCCCAGGCTGGGTAAGAGGCAGAGTTCAGCCTGTGTGAGGGGCAAGGGAGGCCTCTGCTAGGGAAAAGGGAGTTTTTGACTTAGAAAGTTAATAGTTTTTGCTGTAATGTGTTTAATACACTATTGATATGGTTAGTTATGTGCCTGTGATGTGGCTAAGTTATGTGCCTGTGTGACTGGCAAATGTGACAATAATGCATAGTTATCTGCTTTGGCATATGGATATAAATAATAGACAATAAGAAGTTTAACATAAAATTCATCTAATAATTACCAAGATGTCTAAGCAGAGAATCCAATTCAGTTCTAAGTTTGATATCTTTGCCTGAATTCATTTACAGTTTTATTGTCTTTAACAATATGAAAAATTGCCATGGTGATTGGTAATGAAAATTTGTCTGCTTTCACTTGATCTGCTTGTGTGTACTGTAAATGTATTTAAGTAGCTTGTTTGGCTCTACCCATGCTGCACTGATTTTTGCCAGTTTCTTCCCTGAATCTCCAGTTTTGGACTAGTTTTCTTTTTTCTCCTTTTGAATCATAGTTCAGACTGTTGCCTTTTTCTCTTTCTCAGCTGCCTCTGAGCATTCATAGTCCTTGGCAGAGTGCCCAGCAGTGCTTGTCCTAACCAAATACTATTCACATGCTTTTAAAGTGACACTTGATTAAGAAAAAGGGAAAACTAGTATCAAAATAAATGACAAGGTCAATACAGGCATAACTAGAACATGAGATCTTGAGCCCATAGCTCTTTTTGATATATTTGTGAAACCTGATGAAATCCACTTAATTTTTCTAATCCTTGCTGGAAAAAGTCACAGCATGTGATTTCAATTTATTTCTTATTTCTCTAGAGAAAGTCTGATGTTCTAGCAAGTTGTCTTTACATAGGGAACCTCTGAGCAATGAGGAGAGACAACTATGGTCTAGGGCTTTGTTTTCCATATTCCTTAAATATTTTTTAAGTTATTTGATGACCTCTTTATTAATTGCAACATTTGAGTTAGCCATAAGTAATTAAAATAAAGCATACTTGATTTTCTCCTAATTTCTATAGAGACTTTGTTTGCATATCTGAAGAAGTTTCTGAAGGTGTCTGAGGTTTGTATGGTGTATGCAGAAGGACAGGATTTGCATACTTAGGGATCCAAGCTGTGAGCCCTTCCCAGGAGCTCCCTCCTGCTCCCAGCCCCCTACAGCCCCCAAACATCTTAACACCCCAATGGGACCACTGGTAGCTTTTTTTGACTTTTTTTAAAGAGAACATCCCCATCCTGCCTTTTCTCATCCTTTTCCTGGAGCAGGGTTGGATGTGTGTTTCAACTGATCCTTGGCCCCAGCCTCAGGTGCTCATTTTTTTGCCTGGAAAGCACAAAGGTGAATTGCAGCTGCTTCTCGGGAGCAGTGGGAGCAGTTTGATAAATGCAGGATCTTCACTAGAAATGAAAGATGCACTGCATGCTTTGGCCTGTTCATTTACAGTCTTGATCTAAGCAAAGTTCTGGGTCTTGTAACCTGTTTCTGGGTACTAGAGACAATAGAATCTGTGCTTTCTCTTGAGGATTCAAAAGACATAATTCATCAACCAGCAGATATGCAAAGTAGCTGCAAATTAGAGAGCAAACTTCTCTGAATTCATTTATTTGGACTTTGAATTGAATTGTTAGAAAAAACCCTACGTTGATATTATAAGAATATCTCAATTATTTTACTGTTTCTCAGTTAGGCAGAGTTGCCATTTTGTAGGGTAGAGATGACCACAAGTTGCACCTTTTCCAGTGTTTCCCAGGCTTCTGCAGCCAACCAGGTTATATTCCCTGTGCCTGTGCAGCTGCCATCCCGCTGCCACCACCTTGGGCTGGAAACATTGTTATAGCTATTTCTACTTGGTCGCCAGCAGGGTTCCACTGTGAGTTCTGGATTAATGTTCAAGCAGCAGAGGAAGTTGTTAGGCAGCTTTAGGAAAGGTCAGCAGTTTTGAGCAATGTGGAATATAGCTAGTGGTGAAATGGAGTGATAAGATGGGGCTCATTTTATTGTACCAGGTTATAAATCGATTTCTTTGAGATGACAGCTATACTCATCTATGACTTTTTAAGCATGAATCTAACCTACTGTTAAAGATATACTGATACAAAGGGGGTTTTATTTCAAAAAGTTACATTTTCCCTAATTAAAATTCAGAGTATTTTTCTCCATGATAGAAAGAAGTGAGGGTATGTCTAGATGAATGAAAATATTGGCTGTTAAAATAGCCATTTAAATATGCAAATGATAAGAACCTGCCTTAACTTTTGATTTTTTTATTTTTTTTAACCTAGGGACATCTTTTCTTGTAATGCTGGATTAGCAGCACTGCTTTGTTTTGCATTTTGATGGCTCTGTATTTGCAACAGAAACTCAGAGAGGTAATCTTGGAGGCACTGAAATTTTCATCAAAAGTTTCAGAATAGTTTAGGCTGCTGATCTCCAAAATATGCATGCACAGCACCATTTAATCCCAACCCTGTTATTAAAGCAATTTCCAAGAAAATCATGCTACATGTTCCAGTAAGTTCTTTTACTTTCATTATTTCACTTTTTCTAGACTCACTCTCTATCTGGGCAGAAGTTGCTAGCATCCAGGTGGCTGCAGCTGCAGGCAGAGTGGAAAGCTGGGTAAAATGTCTGCCAACCTGATGTGGTTGTGGATTTACTGTCTTCATTCCCACTTCTGGTTCAGCTTCCATCCAAGGTTGAGAGTTTGGGTGGGTTAATGAGGAGAAACTCTTGTCCTTTCTCCCTCCTAGACAGACGGAGACAGGTCACAGTTTTATTTTTCTTTCTGCCATCTTGCTCATGCTTTTAGTACCATTGGGATGCAGAGGGAGGCAGGATGGAGCTGATTTGGACTGGGGAACATGTGTCAGTAAGCTCTAGGAGGGCTAAGGGGACTAGCACTGAGGTGAGATGTGGGAGATGTTCTCATCAGAGGTCACCTACAAAAGCCCCCTCCACCACTACAGCAAGACTAATGTAAATTGTATGTCCTCTTATCTTTGGAGAACAGCAAAAGTCCATTCTGCCTGCAGCTCCTTGATGGTTTAAAGCAACCTTAGCTGAATGTAGGTACTTTAGCAAGTACTAATGAAAACAGAGCAAGCTCAGTGCCAAAGCTGTGATGTAGTAGCATGGATTCCTTATCTTTAGAAGTTCAGAAGCAGCATTCATTAACCTGAGGAACACTCCGGCAGCTTTCTTAGTAAATCAGGTTGTATTGTTGCTCCCTCCACATTCAGACCCACCGTTTTCCTGCCTTCTCCCCTCAGTCTTCAATCCAACTATTCTTGTTGCTGGCAAACAATGCCCCTGCCTCAAGTAGTAGTATTCCCCATTGGTGCCTGAGGCTGTTAGCCAGCATGGGCAGGCTGGGGAGATGCCTGGCACAAACTACCTTCTCATCTTGTCGAGCTGCTGTAAAATCTGGTGTTTTGTATAATGGTGTCATTTCCTTGTGGGACACATAAATGGTGCCTTAGTTCTGCCTGAGAGCCAGGTTAGCATTTGTGAAAGCTATTAAAAACTTTGTAGATGTCAAGTAAATGTATATGATTAAATAAGTAATTCAACTAGTATAATTAACAGATGGCAGGAACAATTACATATTCATATTCCAGGCCAACAACATTTGGTAGATATAATTGCCTTACAGGTGTTAACTGCCCTTTATCGTGAAATGAGGTGTCTCTAAACACTGAAGGTACTCAGCAAAGTGACTTGTGGTTATGAACTTACAAGGAGGTTAATGGCTCTTCTATTGCACTTGATGTTGTAAAGCTAAATTCAGCTCCGAAGTCTGATACCAAACCTAAGAATGTGGAGGGAAAGAGACAAGCAGATGTTACATAATCTGATTTGTGAAAAAAGTCA
Organism: Trochalopteron elliotii; assembly: GCA_024734555.1. NCBI lineage: Eukaryota > Metazoa > Chordata > Aves > Passeriformes > Leiothrichidae > Trochalopteron > Trochalopteron elliotii. The sequence continues at coordinate 1,072,372 of JANPWX010000204.1, forward strand.
CTGAGAAATACAATGGGTTTAAATTAATTTTGATGTTTGAGAAATGCAAAGTCCAAACAGATGTTCAGGGAGGAAGAGACATCTGCTAGAATAACTCCTTGGGTTTTGTTTAGTTTTTTTTTCCCCCAAATTACTTTTTCTTCCCCTAATGTAGAGGAGTAAATTGCATATCATTTGGGTTAGATTCTAGTACAGATTGTGATGACTTGTGGCCAGAAGAGCAAAAATGAATAAAGAGGTGGTAAGTTTATGCTCATTTTGCAACTGGTTTTTGTTTTGTTTTTTTTTTTAATTGAACCCAAAAGTGATTACTCACTGTAAGTCTTGTTTAATGAGGTTGCCAAAGATGATAACTTGCATATATAAAGCACAGACACAGTAAATTGTAATTTTTGAAGTCTCTTTAGATTATGTCTTACATTTCACACAGATTTAAGCCAAAAAAGCTAAAAGAATTGATGGGACATTACATATTATATATTATTATATAATTTTCATTGGTAGATAAATAGGACATTAATAAGATTTTACTGTTTCCATAGATGCGGGGGATAAGGTATACAATCAAAAGCAAAAGCTGATTCTTAGTTTTCACCTTTCTTGATAATTGGTATCTAGAGCTACCAAAACCTTAGACTTGGTTCAATACTATTATTTCAGCATTGAATTATTTTGATTACAGCTCTTCAGTTGTTAACCTAACTTTTTCCTCTTTGGCATCAAAGATTGCTATTTATTAAACAATTTAGGCAGTTTAAACACTAGCTTCCAAGACTACACTTAGCATTGAAAGTCCATATTGAAAGTTGTATTTATACACAGTGGTGGTTCCTGCATTGATGCTGGTCATGGTTTTCAGCAGTGTTTGTCAGGACAGCAATTGTCCTCTTCAGATATATGCTAGGGGAGAAGGAGCAGAAATGGTGTGGAAGAGCAGAAAGAAATGAGTCTAGAGACTTCTCTCAGGTATAAACCTGAACAGAATGGAAAGTGTTAATGTTTGTAAGTACTGCTGGCTTGATGCTGAAGCACAGATTACACACTTTTGAGCTGTATCAAAGCCTGCTGTGGTGTTTATAAGAGTTGGGAGGGCCTGGGTGGGCTGCAGTGCTCCAGCAATGGGCTCTGCTGCCTGTGCTGGGCATGGCATGGCTAGTGCCCACCTCGATAGGTGCCTTGAGGCCTGAAGCACAAAGGAATATTCCTCGTCATTAAAATGTTTACTCATTCATAAGTTTTCCTGTATTAAAAATGTCACACACATTATTCTTGTTATGCAAAATCACAGCAAATGGCAAAAGGTCAACGGTAGCTGTCAAGATTATTGGAGAGTAGTTGTAGTAGTTTCATGGCATATCAAATGTGAAGGCTTTTATTTAATAATAGTTCAGTGGAGTAGCTGGGGAGTAAATATCAAATGCAAAACAAATGCAATGCAAAAAAGAGTGCAAGGCTTTGGGTTTTTTTTCATTTTGTGAGTTTGTTGCTCTTGCTCATTCAGTCATTTTGAATCCCTCTTTTGCCACAGCAGATGTTTTATCTCCTCCATCTCTGATTATGTATATCTGACAGTTTTGAAGTCTCTGCAAGTATGACTTGATTATGTCATAATTTCTTTCTATTATAACCTTCAAAAAATTTTTTTTCTATTTTTATTCTGATGGAAGAGTATGGAAATGCACAATTTCAGCAAAGAAGTTCTAGACTGAGATGGTTTTATAACGTGACATACGTTGAAACTGAGTGTCTGTCCTGAGAATAGAGAATTAGATCTTCTTGAAGCAGTTTTGACAAATGCTGCTTGGCTTACCAGTTGTGCATTAGCGACAAACAGGATTGTTGAGATTTTGCTATTTTATTTCAGAAGTGTCATATATGTGAGAATAGCACGATGCTGTGATAGTGATCCCATATGTTTGAGGGAAAGGAAGGAATTGTGTGTTATGTACTGCAAGCTTGAAAGTAGGAAAGACTGAAGAAATTAATTTAAAGCCAAATATATTAGGTGCATTTCAAAGTCCAGAAAAACCCCCCACCTTTTTCCTCTTTTTTTTTCTGTTATCTGTTAGGAGGGTATGAAATCAAATATTTGCATTGTTTCTTTAGTCTATTCATTTATTATCATGAATTATTATAAACTGAAAGGGCAGGTGGTTCAGTATACAGTGGGTACATTGTAGAGCTATCCGCTTAAATCTTGGTTCGAAACACTTGGATTGTGTATTTTAGTGCTGATAGTTATTTCCCCTTGTTTTAATATTAAGCTAGTTTGCTGAAACCATTTTAAGGATTAGGATGCTAATTCTGAGTTCTGTCTATACTGCACTGGAGGATATTTCACATATTGATTGTAATTTTCAATTTTTTTTAAAAAAATAGTTCAGGTAGGGATTTGTTGTGTTGAAAATAGCATTCACAGTTTTACTTGTTTGGGTTTATTGGGCTGGTATTAAAAGACAGAGTTGCCTAGCAAAATATAACCAGTTTAGAAATACTATATCAGGGTTTTAATAGTGATTTATTAATTCTGGCACTCTTGCAAGGAAATAATAAATTTCTGTAAAAATTATTTAGTATGGATTGCTGTGTCTATGCTGTGTGTTGCTGATTTAGCACACTTAAACTTTGCTTGCGTTTTTGAAAAAAATCCATAATTCTTTTTATACTATTTTACAGAGTATTATTTCGTTCTGTGCATTTGAGGGGAGAAAATAGTGATTCTGATATTTTCATTATTTGCTGAATTACCCTGTGTGTAGCACAGCTGAGAAGGAAGCAAAGTGCATAATATTTGTACACAAAGCAGGGGGTGATGTAGCTAGTGATATACAGTATGTTGGAGGATACTTTCCAGGGCATTTGATAATTGTGACAGGAGACACCTCTGTTAAATAGATGAAAGATACAGATAGAAATACATACCTCAGTTAAATCTAAAATGCGATAGTTAATAAATGTGATAATAAGTGTTCAATACTGATGACCTACACAAGAATTATAAAAGCTGCTTTAATGGTTAGCTGTTTATCAGTATATCAGCTAATGAAGTTCTAAGGTGGGGGAAATAAAGTGCAAGGAATAGTTTAAAATACTTGTTTACTGTGTTATGAATAGCCATAACCATAACTTACAGGGTGTTTCCTTAGGTGTTTGGAAAGTTTTTAGTGTGCTATTATTACAGATGTTGTATTCCTTTTCTAGGACTCCAGCTCCTAGAGTAAAGTGGAAGAGGGAGAAAATTCAGGGAATTTTTTAACTGTGTAATTCAATTCAGACTGTGAAATTTCCTCTGCTAGAATTCTGTTTTATTTAAGGCTTAGTTAATTCAGCATCTAATGTCTTGGCCAAAAAAAAATCAATTTAACAGCTTGTTTATTGATTTATAGCATTCAATTGCAAGACTGAAGAAAAATAGATGAGGAGGCAATCCACTCTTTCACCCGGCATAGGCCCAAGCCTATCTGAACCTAAGACATTTCTTCTTTGTTAGTGTGACGTGGAGGAGGGGAATGGGAGACTGGCAGCCCAGGTGTAATCTTTGGTGGTGTTGTGTCCCGTCTGTTTTTGTCCATGCAAAACCTGAGCTCTTCAGATATGCCCCGTCCAAGTCAAAGCCCAAGGAAAACAGCGGGTACTACAAGTCCTGGCACTGCTCTACAGAAGGTTTATCCTGATTTTAAAAATGCTTTTCTGATTTGAAGACTATAAACACATTTTGTGACACTTTTCTGTTCAGAGTGAGTGCCCTAGTTTTTATATCTCTTGTTTGCAAATAATAAAATGTAAAATACCTTAGGTTTTTGCCTGGGTGCTGAAATCAAGTACTTGAAGTTGCTGTATCTGTATTTGGAGCTGCTGATGCTATTGTTAGATCAAATAACAAGCAGGAAAATATTTTTCCAACCTGTGGCGGGAGAATTGAACACACCTGAGGCTTTAAAGTAGAGCACGTTTGGAGTTTAAAGGTCTAAGGGAGCCGGCTGGGATGGGGGAAGAGGAGTGTCTGTGGAGAAAGAAGAGAGATGTCAGTCCATGAAGCCTGCTGAATGGAGACCCTGGTGAGCTGTCAGATCTGTCAAGAGAGACCCTGAGGAGTTCTTGTTCTGTGACAGTCAAAGACTCTGGTAAAATAGTTTCCTGAATGAAGACTTTTTTTGATTTTATCCAGATGGCACATAAATGCTTGTTTTGCTCTTATTACTTACTGCTTAAATTTTTCTTTAGAGCTAATCTATGAACAAATTTGGCTGGTTTTTAATACACAAATGTGCCATGCTTTCAGGCTCATCCTAAGCCTGAAAAGACACAGGCCTGATTTTTGTACCTAAATCCATGTCTGTACTGGAACATCTTGGAAGGACAGTGAAAAGCAATCAACTTTCATATAAACCCACTAAGTAACACTAAAATTTCTAATGCCTATTTGTGGTTTAAGCATCATTATGTTGCTAATGCCAGAAGAGAGTATTTTGGAAGAGGAGGAACAAACCGACATTGAGTGGTAAAAGGAGTAGGTTATCTGGTTTTATTGTAGTTGTGTTGATACTTGTTCAGATATTTATTTAGTATTGAAAACACTAAAGAAAAACAAGTAAAACTGACAGTACAACCCTAGTGCTGTGTTTTTCTGACCAGAAGCTGCAGGAACATTTTAAATGGGCAAGAGGATTAGGTTTCAGAGAGGTATCTTTATGTTTGGCCTTTGACTCTAATTCAAGTTCTCCTTGGGGAATCTTCAGTGACTTTCAGCAAGGCACTGGTTTTTGAGAAAAAATTGTATCATTGTCTTTTGCAGTCAAGCATGACTGCATTTTTTGAGGTGTTTATACAGGGAGAAAGTATAGCCCTCTTTCTCCCTCCATTGGCATTCTTTTCTGGTTTTGTTTTCTTTTTCTGTGCAGCTCATATGAAATAACTGTAATATTTTAATTCAGACTCATATGTTTTTTCAGTCTTTATTTTGAGTGATGAGCAAAGTGAATTAGTGAATATATTTGCAGATGAAGTTTATTGCCCTTTAACCTGTTGCATTTATCTCTAATTTTTTTGCATCTTTTATTACAAAATGCAATTTAAGTTTTGAGCTGTGAAGTGAGAACCTGCAAAGGCAAGATATCTCACTGTAAAACTTTATGACATTATACTCCTTAGAATTTTGTACTTGCTTTGAGATTTAAATTTGAAGCTTTGTTTTTACCTTTTTTGCCTCCTCTGATACTTTAGAGATAGAATAGACAGTATGGCTGTCTACACACAGATGTAAATAAATGCATGCTTTTCAAAGAGGTAGTACAGAAATGGAAAAGGAATTTTGGGGGATGTATGCCAGCAGTTACCATGTGTAGTGCTATGACAAAAACACAGGGTCAGTGCTGGGTGAAAGGATGTGATTTTGTGAGTATGACCAATACTGATAACTGGATGCACATCTGATGTCCATGCTTTCAACACACAGATGCAGATTTGGGAGGAATGGAGATAAGTGCTATAGAGTCAAGGCTTAAGATATATTCTTAAAAGTGGTGACTTACAGAGATCAATCATATATGTCTATCAGAGAGAAGGATGTAATTACTGTATAATTACAGTATTTGTGCAGGGGAATAATACTACATGGTATAAAACACCTCTTTCCTCTAGAGGAGGTAAAATGTAAGAACCTCAAATGGCTGCATGCTGAGGTCAGGCTCATTTAAATTAGAAGTAAGGCACAATTATTTGTCTTTAACAGTGGGCTATTAATCACTGGAACAAATTACTGAGAAAAGTGGTGGGAACAGACAATTGCCATAAATTATAACTCCCTGAGGAATTACCACAGGATTCAGTTATTGGTTTCACCAAAGAGGCATATTATGGAACCCAAATACATTATCTGAAGGAAATTGAACTCATGAAGTAGCACAAGACACATAAGGCTGGGATATTATCAGCTGTGCGATACCAAAGCAAACCCATAATTGTAATCATAGCTACAGCTCCATCATTTGTTTTTACTTCATAACAGTATCATTAAAGTGATTTCTCATCCTCTTGTCTTTTTTCAAGGAGTGTTAAGGAAATGAAAGTTGTTGGATTTTCATACTCAGACCGAAATGAGGATAACACAAATTCTACAGCTTCACTTACATTTACAGGGACTCGGTGTAATTTTGGTGTCAATATAATCTGCTATCTTTTGGTTTTATTAAATGTCCTTCTCAAATGCCAAATGCCGATTGTTATAAAGAGGCTTGTAAAACAGCAGGCTGCATAAAGCTTTATTCCCAACCAGTTCTATTAAAGACAAAGTTGGTTTTTCTGTGGACTATGTAATTTAAATTAATTTCTTATGAATCTGTAGATAACTTCTTCTTCCAATATTTTATATTTAGGAAGAATCTATTAATCACGTTAAAAAGAATTAAAACCAGCTCAGAGTACTTTGTATCCTCTCTAAGACAGATAGCAGTTTTCCTAGCAAGCTACTCAGTCATGGCCTGATCAAAATAGCTAAGCAAGAATGAGGGTTCAGAGCCAGCAACAACAAAGAAATCAATCAGACATTTCAAATAAATTTCCTTTAGAATTTTGTGTCTAGAAACAAAATCTGAATTTAAATGGAGAGCAGCTTGAAAAAAACACCACTTGCCAAACTCCCCAGCAACTGAAGGAAACTTCATTTTATACACACTGCTTAATTAGGCAGTAGTGTTTGTGTCCAAAAGAAGACAACCAGTCTGTTGTCCTTTGGGTTGAATGCCTACGGGAACTGTTACTTGAGGGACATATTACTCAGGAGCCAAGCTGCAAGTAGAGCATGGATTACAATCTTTGCTTGGAAATTTCTATGGCTGTGGTGACTTTTTCTCTGAAACCATTTAAGAACTGGGCTTGAAGCCCTCTCTTTTCAGAGTATATGGCCCCCTTTCCTGCAGATTATGTGTCACTTGGGTAAGCCAGTCCTGCAGCCCTGGCAGAAATACCCCATGGTAGATAGAACTCACTATTAAGTAAACGAGTTCACCCTCTCAATAAATGGTTCGATTTAAATGCTTAGCTGTGAAAATCATATATTCTGTTGCTCTCTTCAGGCTCTGTATAAAGCCTTTGCTCTAAACCAATTAATAGAGATTAGTAATTTTGTTGCAATGTTGAAAAAGCACTACACTACCATGGTACTATAGCTGTGAGAAAAGACTGAAAGCATAAATTTCATTAATCATTCTGGTGACTGCAATGTCAGCACAGCTCACAAAATGATACTAGCCAGTATCTTACTAGGCTCCAACATACCTGATTTCTTTCTAGATGTTAAAATGGGCTTCTATGCCATGTACATTCATAAAGCTGTTGGCCTTTTCCATCTTTCTTATAGTTTGATTAAGAAGTAAAGGCAATGCACTTAGATGTATCACTGCACACTTATGATGATTAACTTCTGTTCTTGGATTCTATTATAATGTTCAGTAGAAGCAAAAGCTGACCCAGACCCTCTAAACAAACAAAACAAAACACCCATCAACAAATTTCTAGTAAATATATACGATAACCTAAGGATTATTAAACAGAGTAACCCCAACTCATTTTGTTTAGATGTCTGCCCCTTGCCAAATATCTTTAAATAGTGGTGTAAAATATGCAGATTAAAGTACAGTGATTTTCTTTGTTCTCTAGTATAAAATCATAGAATCATTTAGGTTGAAAAAGACTTTTAAGATCCTCAAGTCCAACCATAAACCTAGCACTGCTGAGTCTGCCATAAAAACCACAGCCCTAAGTGTCACATTCACGTGGTTTGCAAAGGGGACACCTGAATTCTTCTGTTCAACTTTATTTTGCACATTTATCTTAAATACTGCAGTTAAAAATAATACATTGATAGGAAAAAAAAAGCTTCTGGTATTCTTGTAATGTAAAGTTGTGTGTCAAACAAACAGAAGCTTGGTGAAATTTGAATGAAGAGCCTTGCCATCTAACAGAGGTCAGTGTCAGATAGGGTGAAACAAGATTAAAAAATAAAAGCTGATGCCTTCTTAAGGAATTGTGGAATTCTCTGCTTTTCACCAGATATTTGGAAATCAGTTCAAGCCTTAAAGTCACATTTATATCTCCCATGTATCTGCCATGACTATTGTCCTGAGAAAATGTAGAATTTACCTCATTGGGGATATCCAGAAATAGACTGGACCAGTTCCTGAGCAATCTGATACAATTGCTTTGAGGAGGAGATGGGGTTATATGACCTTCAGAGGTCCCCTCGAAGCTGAATTGTTCTATGGTGCTGTGATTTAATCTGCCTTCCAGATAGCCAAGTCAAAAGCAACAAGTGAAGAGCTGCTGGGAAAGGTAAACATGCTTGGGGTTTTTTGGTGGTTGGTTTTTTTTGACTGTTAACACATGTCCTTGTGCTCAAGTTAATAGTAATATTGTAATTTCGCCTGAATATTAAAGTAGCAAGGGAAATCTGGAAGGCAAGACATGCCGTAACTTCAAGGTTCAAATCAAGGAGCGGGGGGAAAGGTGCTTATGGACAAAATGGCCAGTGAGAGAATAAGGCTGGTGTCACAAGCTGGTATTAATGGATATGGATATGAATAGCTCAAAAAGCAATGCAGAGGCTGTCAAGAATCAGGTAGATTTGGAATGTAAGTAATAATAAAAAAACCTCCATTGCTAGTCATAAAAGCCTTTGAACAAATTCTGAAGAAGTTTATATTTTCAGGCGTTCTACTGTAGATGCTTAATTCTGCAGATTATTGTGGTTGTTGATAAAGGTTATGAGCTAGTGGTGAAAAGAGGGGATGGTAGTAGATGGCATGCATGCTTGTTATGTCGATCTCCAAAAGGTTAGCAATAAGATGGAGTGCCAAAAAAAAAAAAAAAAAAAAAAGCCTGGCAGACACCCAGGGGAATTTTTAAGCCTTTCAGTAATAAGGTGAGAGAAAGGAATTGTTCTTCTGTTTATTTTTAAACGTTTATTAGACTCAGCAATAAATCTGGTTTAAGTGACAGTATAATGCTGGTGTCCAGCAATTAGCCTGCACTTCCAAATTAATACTGCGTTCGCCTGTGTGGCCTTGACTTGGCTAATTGGCTGCCTCTCCTTCTTTGCATTCTGTTGTGAGAGTATGATGACAGTGATTCAGCATGTACAACACAGGCATAAAAAAATAATTTAATGCTCCACTTACTCAGCAGGCATGATTGACACTCTCTTGGGTGACTGCTGCAGCAGAGCTGGTCGGGGTAGCACGTTGGCACTTGCTTTGCTGTAACAGTGAAGCCAAGACAACTGTTCTAGTACAATATCTTTTTGAAAGTCAGAATGTGGTAAAATCATTGAATATGATTGACATCTTGAAGTAGATAGCTCTCTAGATGGGTATCTAGAACAAGAAAGCATGTAGTAAATGGTGATGACTCCTGCAAGCAAAGAGCCAAGCCTTTACATTTGCATGTGAGTAAGAAGTAGATTTGTTGGGTTTGCATTTAGCAACACCATCAGTTCTTTATAAAATAAAATAGTTCGCTCATTAATTAATAACTTTTCATAAAAACACCTGATTTTGAAAGGAGGGTAAGTTATTATCCACAGCATCTAGGATTTTTCATTTGCTGGGTTTTCCACCTTTTTGTGTTATTACTGGTCCAGCTTTACTGTTGACCAAAAATTCTCTAGGATCATTTTTCATTAACATTTTTTGTGTCTTGGTGTCATGGAATAAGCCAGAAGTGTTCAGAGGAAGTTCGCAAAGAGAAAATTGTTTCTAAAATACATTGCTTTCTTTTACTGTAGGTGAATTATTTTATGTTTTCCAAGTTTCTGCTTAGACAGGAAAGAATAGCTTGGTGGAACACTAAGTGGCTGAAAGTGAAGCAGCAGGGCAATCTCTTGAGAGTATTTTATGCAGCTAAATGGAAAAGTATTATTTGAATTTCATGGCCTATTTTAGAAAACACTCCCCAAGCTTGCTAGTGCCTCTGTCAGCAAGGCCTTTTCGTTGCTTTTGTGTTCTTTTTTCCAAGGACCCTCTTTCACAGCGGCTAAGAGGTGCTTGTGAGCTCACTTCTGCAGAGCCCTGCTTATACTGAGGCAGATCCAGGAACAAAAGGGTTCCAGGATTAGGCCCCATTTCTCAAAATAGCCTTGCAAACTTTTGCAGCCACATGGTATTAGGAAAGAGAGTTGATACCATGTCGATTTTGCCCAGACAGCAAGACAATATGGAAAACAAATATTCCTTATCATTCTTTCCCTTTCTGAAAACAAAGTTTTGAAGAATTTTTCAGAAAAAATGCTCCTCTCTGGAAATTATCAACTTAGGACTGTATCTTCTAATGAAAATATCCTGACTGTTCCAGTAGCAAATCCTGGACAGTGCTTTGCCTGCTGACACAGGAATGCAATTTTTCTCACAGGTACATCACATCAAGGGACAGTTGAATTGAAACTGGGACACTTAAAGTGCACAGAAAGTTACTTAAAATATCTGTAAAGAAATATCAAATTAATGTGTTAAGAGAATTATTCATACAGGTACAAGTATTAGGTTGTGGTAGGCACTTGGCAATGGTGATTGACCAATAGACTGAGGAGTTTTCTCAGTCATGTTTAGTCAAATTTTTGTCACATGACTGTGTGACTTAAGTAACAAAATTTCATTGAAATTCAAAAATGGTAACATTTCACAGTAGACAAGTATCCACCTTAGAAAAGAATTTTCCCCATGGCTCCTTACCAACATTTTTAGAATTCTACATACCATTGCAAACAGTTTCTGATCTTACTAATATTAATAAAGATATTTATCACTATACAATATATACACTGTGTGATATGTAGTCTTGTGTTACTGATTTTGTGAGAGAGGCTAGAGCAAGGTGCAACACTGTTATTTTTGTGTCTTACCACACAAGCACAACAGTGGATGTGGTAGTTCATGGGCTGTGACCAAAGTGGAAACGCAAGGCTTTGTGGGTTGCAAGCAGTGGGATGGAGGTGGGTGGTTTCAACCAAGGCCCCAGGGCCAGCAGGAACCAGAGGAGGCAAAAGGGAGACAGGAGAAAATGGAATTGAGACCATTTCAGTAGGTGTGAAGAGACAGAGAGGATGAACTTTGATGGATGTTGTATCTGCATATGGGGGAATAAACATACCTCCACTGGTCTATCAGTGTGCATGCACACACACAAATGTATGTACAGGTTTTAAGTGGGTATCATAAGTACTGCCTGGAATTTTCAATTCTTAGTTATCAGAGGTGAATGTGGCCTTTTTTCCAAGTCTAAGTACTTTGTGTTTACTGTTTATTTATTACAGACTGCATTCCACATTTTTTCATTTATTTATGTGATGGTATTTATGCTTCCTGACTTGGAGGACTGAAATTTTTCTATACAGGAGAAAGGAACTGAAGCTTTAATGACATCCATAGAAAATTCCCGTTTAGCTTATTCGCACTGCTCCAACTTACTCATTTTCCTTAATACTCATTACATCTTAAGGTCCCAAATATATAGTTTGTAAACAAAACCATAAAAACATGTTTATGAATGTGTGTTGGAGAGAAATGAACAATATATCACCTAAGCAATAATGGCTATTTATGTTCAAATAAATGTTTGTAAATGCTTTCTTCATAGCATTGAATGGTTAGGTTCACTGTTAACGTGGGTAAAAAGTGTATACATGTGTGTGTAAATATATTCTTTATAATATATGTTCTTTATAATATAATTGTTATTGTTTTAGGTGATATCTTCCATTCTGCTTTAACATAACCATGCACTGATATTTCAAGTCAAAAGTTCACTTTTTCCCTAATAGTTTTGTAAATTACTATAAAGAATTAAACTTCATAATTGTAGTCCTGAACAGGCTTCCTTGACATTTTGTACTGTCAGGCTTCTCCTGTGTTTACTCTTGCAGTCTGATGCTTGTTGACATGCTGATTTGTGTTTTATACTGTCAGATAGGTTTTGTTCATTTGGAAGAAGGAGATTAAAGAGAACATGCCAGCTTTTCCTCTCCCTCCCTAGACCATATAGTTCCTTTTGATTTAAACTCACATTGAAAAAGAAAAAAATAAAGAGTGGATTTTTGCAGTTAAGGTAAACTGGAGAAATCAACAGAATTTATTATCAAGGGATGTCTAATCTCTCAAGTTAATACAAGACTTTGCAGCTATTGATTACATGCTAAGGATGCATAAACTGTTAATCATGCGTGGAGGCAACAGAATAAATGTACTATCAAGAAGAAATGAGCAAATAATTGTCAGTAGTCCCATTATATTTATCTGTTTAGTACACCTATGATGCGGGGACACCTGTATTTTGCATTCAAAAAGATACATCCTAAAATATATTGAATATCCCCCCATTGCTACTGAAACTAGTGTAATAGAGCTGACTATCTATCTAATAATTCAGATGTTTTCTTCAGCTCCCCAAAGTATGTGGTCAATAAGAAATTTGTAAGCTGGCTTAATAAATCACCTTCTCTTTCACTTCTTACTAGGCGAAGTGAAAGGAGAAAAAACCCATAGATTTTCATGCAATTGCACTGTAGCCTTTGTTTGCACCAAAATAAATCTGTAATGCTTACACAGTATAAATACAATAGTTTCATTTATTCTGGGTTCATGTTTCACATGACAAACAGATGGACATAGTAATGAACAAAAAGTTAATTCTTTTTATGTTTGCACCCCTATTTGTGTTGTGTTATGTATGTGTCACACATCTGAGAAGAGAGATGCCCAGCAATGCCTATGATTTTTATTGTGGGAATATGTACCCGTTAATTTTTTTTCTTGTCAGACTGCAGAAAAGACTTCAAATGTACTACTTTTGTCAACTTCATTGACTTCTCTTCCTTTGGTGTTTACTATTAATGTTTCTAAGTTTAAAAAGATTGAGGTCCTGAGTTTTCAAATATGGCTGCCTAAAATCAAGCATCTTAAATACTGATGTGAAACAAGATTTTTAAAGAAACAATGAACCAACAGTTAAAAAAAGCCCAAAACAAATAAAATCAATGCAACCAAACAAAAAACCCCTACTACCAAGTACCTCAGTTAGACTTTCCAACTTGCATTTACCTATCTGACAGGTGTCCAGGTTTTTGTAGATTTCTGAGAATGAGGGAGTTCAGGTACTCCAACAGTGGAATAGTATTATATTCCAATAATATATGAGAAGGACTGATGACTTACATAATCTGCATCAATATTGATCCAGTTGGTAATATAATGTGGTGTGGTTTTGGGTTGGAATACACATTAAGTAGGTAGAAGAGAGTCCCTAACTGACAGTAAGTAGTTCATGAACTATCACTATGCAGTATTAATTGGGGCCAATGCTGATAATTATTTTATGCCTTTACTTCAAAGCTGTCTTTAACTCTACTTGAAATGGTCAAAAGTCTGCCAGTTGCAGACAAGAAACTTGAATAGAATTGGCAAGAATTATTCTGTCATAAAGACACTGGTTTATGGAAATCAGACTGAAGTGCATGGCATTTTTGGGATGTCTGAAGGATCTGCCTGTATTATCATCATATTGTTAAATAATAGAGTTATTGGGAGTTAATCTGAACTAAATTCTCTTGGACTTGTAGGTTAATAATCCTTGAAACTCGGGGGCTTCCTCATGGATTTTCTAGTACAGCTCATTTTACCCAGGGATTTTTGTTAGCTTTGTTCATAACATAACTTAATTACAGTTTGCTCCTTTGACAACAGCATGCTGTCCCCAGAAGTGCAAAAGTGATCACAGTTGATCTGCATAGTTCTTGCTGAGACTGTGGTTTTCTCTTGAAATATTTAACTCGAGTTTGGTCCTTTTTAATGAGTCATACACTTCTATATTCAGCAGTCCTAACCAAGTTTATGGTGTGAGGAATTTAGTATTTATATAAAAATCCTTTACTAATAACAAAAGTAATAATTGAGAGTAATGCAGCTGAATTGAGCAAGCAAGAAACCTTTGTTTATTGTTTTCTTACTGCAATTCTGACAGCTATTCCTATGTGGGTTGTGCTTCCTTTGGCTCTTTTCCCTCTAACCTTTCTTCCAGGTTTTTATTGAGGGTCTTTCAGAGTAATTTTTTACAGCAACAGGACCATAACTGTTTTTGGGAGGTTTTTTGAGTTTTTTGTTGTTGTTGTTGTTGTTTGTTTGGGGAGGTTTGGGGTTTTTTTTTTAAGTTTTGGGAACATTTTGTTTTTGTAGGACCTTGCATGAACTGAGAAAGGAGCAACAACCATAGTGACATCTTAGAATAATCGTCTTTTATTTCCCACATGCCAAGGAAAGAGTTACCCTGGAAAGGTCAGGAGAAGCCACAGGATAAGGAGACTCATGTTCTCATAGAAGAAAAGTCTGGGAAATTCCATTGGCTGTTCAGACTGAGAATATTAGCAGAAATACAAGGACTTATTTTTGTCTATGTAGTTTTTGTTTTAAAAGGCAAGATAATTAAAGGAGCCTTGGTGAGAAACAGTGTGCTTTAAATTATGAGGTAATTACTTGTACTTTTTAAATAATGGTCATGCATTTGCTTTTCTATATGAGAGTTTTTATTTAACATAAGCCCCACATCTCTCTGCAGTTCCCTCAAATGCACAAATTTGTGCTTTATCACACCTTCTAAGTCCAGTTAGTTTTCACCTCCAGTGTCACCAAATAAGGATGCCTGGGTTGCTCTAAAATTTTGTATGAATTTCAGTCAGTGTGGTTAAAGCAGAAATTGGAAATCAGGTCCTCAATGTAATGACAGACTAGAAAGAATTCAAGGGGTAGAAAGGATCCAAAAGCCAATCCCAACTGAAGAAGTGAATACACAGACAATGTATAGACAGGTATGCTGGTTTTTGAGAAGCACCATCTTTATCTGAAATGTTTGTGCTTTAAAATGTGTCCAATTTTCCATTTCATGTGAAAAAATGTGCATTCTGGTTGCTTGTCACAAGATCTAATTCCCCCACCTGGAAATTAAATGGAAATTAAACTCTCTTGCAGTCAATATTTAGGATTTCTGAGGAAAGGCATCAAAAGCAGACCACATGTCACACTTTGCTATCCTCATTGTATGCTTTCAGGACATCTGTTTGTCTCTGATTGACAGCAGGCTAATACGTATTATCATTAAAAAGAAGCTCCGAGGAAATGCATGCTCTCACCTTGCTGCTTCTGCAGCTGTGAAGGCTTTTGTTTTCACTCCTATCTCTGTGTAAGTGAAGATAATCTCTACAAAGAGGCTTGATATTGACCTGTCATATCATGTGTTACTTATCAAGCACTAAAGAAATTGAATTTCATTTTATCTGTTATCTGAAGAGTCTTGTTAAATCATCCTGCAGTTGAGAGGTTGTACAGGATCAACAGGTTCTGTCTCTTTCACCATCTATCCCTCTGTTGTTAACCTTTGGAGAATTACTAAAAAGTTCTTTATTTTATCCCATGAGGTTGGGTTAAATCTTCTTGATCCAGAAATTGTTGTGACTGAGTGCCACATGCATGTAATTCTTTTACATGGTTTCTGGATAAGGATTGAGGACTTGGTAATCTGTACAAATATAGAGATCTCTTATAGTTCTGGTTTTTATGTTATTTTTATGTTTTCCCAGTGCCTCTGTTTTTAATTGGTTCAATGAGGCTAAAACCAGTCTGATTGGATAATAGATCTAAGTCAGCGAGCACTTTGTAGTATTTGTGTGCCAAGACACAAAACAGGGGTGAGGAGGAGGGACATAACAGAGATGGGTATTGCCAGGTGTTAAAAGCAAAGGGCAGAGGGAGAAGCAAGCTGTAAGCAGAGGTGGAAATGGGGTGGAGGTCATAGCAGCAGCCCATGTGCAGGCAAGGTCTGGCAGAAGGGAGCCTGTCATCATTAGACGTGTTCACGAGAATCTAAAGGTCAACCCTGCCACCACCAACACCACTAAATCCTCCATATGCTTTTGTTACTGGGTTTCTGTTCAAAGATCTAACTCTGCCAGCCAGGATGTTCATATCTAAGAGCTTGATGTAGTCACAGGATACTGAATTTCCTGCAACAACAGAAGTCCTGCATACTTTCTGCTGTCACCACAACCGAGCCCCCTCCAGCCCTTTATCTGATGGAGAAAAAGGCTTGAAAAAAATAAATTATGATTATCTTCTCTGAAAAAAATTAAATTTTAAATATGAGATTCAATGCAAAAAAGCAAAATAGAAATGCTGTTTCATTCAAATTCAAAGCTCTCAATCAAAAAATCTTGCTAAAAGAATAAGCCAAATTACTGTTTTTGAAATAACATGTGCTTATGCTCAGATACTCACTTAGTTTCTGGGCACTGTTATGCTTTCTCAAACTTGTTCTAAGAAAACCTTTAAAAAAACCTCACCAAACCTCTTTTTAAAAAAGGACTAGAGTGTAGGATTGGAGTTAGAATTTGAGTGGACGCATTGGCACATACATTGTAAATGAGCTCTATTTGCTGCAGCTAGGGGACCTGGGAGCTGGGTTCAGTTTTCTTGTGGCCCTAGCAGTAATTAGCTTTGTCGTTTTGAACAAGCTATTAACCCTTTTTGTGCCTCTTTCTCTTCACAGAAATATTTTGACACTTATATGTCTCACAGGGGTAATTGGTAAATTTATGTTTGATAAATAGTAAGTGCCTACCGCCATCATGATTGAGACTCCAGCAGAGGTTAAGGATTGAGCAGGTATTTCGAAAGCATCTTATTTCTTCTCTCTTAGGCTGCCTATTTGACATGGATAATTCAACAAAGAAGAACTCGTGCTTGAAAGTCCATGTATTTTGGATAAAAGTTCTAGATGTGATTTAAAGAGGAAAAGATGCGAAAAAAAAATGGAAAGACAAGATGTGAATTGAATTATTTGGATTAGCAGTACTCAAAGACTATCAAGAAATCAGAAGAGTGCATAAATTGAAATAAAATCCCAGTAGGATTAAGGAAATGTTTCAGTGAAACGTAAACCCTAAATTGTGATGGGAAATGGAAAAAAAAGGAGATGAATACTGTTTGCTCCCATCAAGATCAAAGCTATTCTTAATGAGATGGTTGAGATCTTTGGGAAGCCTACTCAAAAATTCAATAGTGCTTTATCTGAGAAAAGTAATTATTCGAAGATTGCTTTCTACTGAGGTGTTACAGATGGAGACTTTGTGGTGTGGTAGTTTAAAACAATTGGTCTTTACCTCTAGAGATTCCCAAGATGAACATTGCCCAGAAGAAAGAGTAAAATTGTGTTTTTAAAGCATCATTTTAGGAGCAGTGGGACAGTTGGCAGAGTTTACTAAAGCTGTTGAGAGACTCTGCAGACTTTAATTACCATCTCAATATTGCAGAAGTTTAATTTCTGCCAAAGAAGGGAATAGTTGTGAGAAAGCGAGATCACACTCTGTCTTTCATTCTTTTCTTTTTGACAGGTGAATAAAAGATGCTTTTCAGTATCTCCTCTGATGCTGTGACACATTTGTAAAATTTGCATAGAATTGTAAAATAATTTTTCTTTAAGATTAACAAAGCTTATATTTTTTTCTTCTCTCCTGAAAGTGCTGTGCAGCATTGTGTAAATACAGTTTAAGTCTTGTCAGGAGAGATACAAGATGAAAATGTGCATTTTCTGTTACCAACTGGTTGGCTTCAAACATTAATAGTTTTAGACTTCATGGTCAGACACTGGGTGTTATGTTGTGTTAATAACAATAAATTTTGAGTTCATGTTTGAATTCGATCTTTAGTGGGAGTTGTCAGAGGCACCAACTGGAGTAAGAGAACAAAGAGGAGATTACTAAAATGAGAAAAATCATTCCATTTCAAAAGGAAAACTTAGCCTATGAAACATTTCCTTGGTGGAGGATAAATTTACTCTTTTAGGCCTCAAACTCTAAATCAGAGTATGTATAACTGTTTTGCACTGTCATTCATATGAGGAAAAGGCTGATTTTGTGTATATATATATACACAAATATATATGTATACATAAATATGTATGTATTTATCTTAACAGTTCTCTTCCTCCGTGGCACTTGAGTGTGTTCAGTTTTTCCCCAAATGCTTGCAGTAGCCAAGGGAATACTGATTCTTTGAGGACCCTTACCAGCTCTGTTGCTACATTTTTTCCTATGACCATCTCACACCTCTCTCTACATCCTAAAGCCCCAGCCATTGTTTTCTCTATAAAATCCTGGTTTTTTCTCCTTCTCTTCAAGTCTCTTATCTCTCAAGGACCTTTTCAATGCTATCTTTCAGTTTCAAATCTCTATTGCTACAGTACACAGTGTGTTCAGTTACTACTACTACCCAAGAAGTCGTCTTATTTAATTACATTTTTCACTGTATATATGATAAGTCAGTAGTTAATGGCAAAGGTAATATATGTGCTTGTTCAAAATGCAGAAAGGATAGATCACAGCAACAAATAGGTGTAATTTTTAATCCTTAACACTCATCATGTTACTAGGAATACCTTTCTGTTATATTTAGAATTCTGTTGTTTTGATGTTTGAAACTAAATGTTTGCAGTTTGTCTGGCAAACTGCATGCTGAATAGATTACACTGATTCACATTTCCTTATTTCAATATACCATCTGTGCTTTTGGCTGGTTTTTACCTCATTGGAACTCATAAATGCAAGTTACAAAGAATGGTTATACTCAAAAAGAGAACTCCTGTATTTCACTTCCTTGAACAATCTTGACTGTTTTGACCTTAAACCAGTGAGGACACAAGGCTGAAGCTGTATCAACAACAGGCTTTATTTTCTCTGGTGAGGAAGCATGTATTAGCAGGGTGTATTTTCAGTGAAACTCTAGTATATACAGTCATGGTCGTGATTTTCATTGTGTAATCATTTTAATTAAGTTCAGCAATAAAAGTTACTCTTGCATGAGGAATGAATGCACTAGAGAGACAGGGAAAGATTGATGACCACTTGGGAGGCATCACGTACTCTGCTGGTGGAAATGCACGTGTGGAGAGCAGCTGAGCTTGTGGAACAGGTCAGAGATTACCTGCTCAGAGTAATGAGCATGTAAACCCCATGGTTTTGGGGTTTTGAAGGAATTAGGATACAATGGGAATATCCAAAAGCACTTTATTCGTGCTGTTTCTGAGGGGTTTTGCTTGAATGAATAGCTTCATTACTAAAATAATAAACACTAATTAATATCTGCATCATTTTTGTAACTGGTAGTTTAGTAAGGTAATTAGTATAATTAGTGCACGGCGTTGCTTGGTGGCATGATAAATCATAACATAGTAAATGTTCATTCTTTACCATTATGATCTATTATCTAATTTACACAGGTGAAAAAAAGGAAAAGGATAAGGGGGAAATCAAGAAGGGAAGCCAGTAGTGACAGCTGGGTGGTCTTTTGGTCACTCTTCTTGCATCTGTTGCCTGTATTCTCAATTGCTTTGAATTGCTCCAATGATAATTAAGTATTCTTTTTCTCACTGTTGCTAAGTCTCCATCAGTGATTAAAGCCTGCAAAGACAGGACAAAAAGGAATGAAGTAAAAAAAATTAAGGAGCATTTTTTCCCCCAGGATACCTGTGCAAAGGATGATACTTGCCTGTCTTTTGGGTTCTTCCTTTACTCCCACATTCCTGAGTGTACCATCTACCAGCTATAGTTCAGTGCTGGATGAAGAATGCTAACAGTATTTTGTTCATTCTCCTCCTTTTTCTAGAGCCTATGAGAACACCGAAAACACTGAAGATTGCTGAGATCCAGGCCAGACACATCGCTGTGGATTGGGAATCTCTGGGTTACAACATCACTCGTTGCCATACCTTCAATGTCACCATATGCTACCACTACTTCTGTGGACACAATGAGAGCAAAGCAGACTGCTTGGACATGGACCCCAAAGCACCTCAGCACGTTGTAGATCGTTTGCCTCCCTACACAAATGTCAGCCTCAAGATGATCTTAACCAACCCAGAAGGGAGGAAGGAAAGTGAGGAGACCATCATCCAGACAGATGAAGATGGTACGTTAAATGTTCTTATGGAAATTACATCCAAGTCCAGTCTAGGCAGGTGGAAGGAAATGACTTTGTGTGTGACAATGTGTATCGAAAAGGGTGGAAGTTCTCTTCTATTAATGTATTAATTAGCACAAAAATGGCAGCTATGAAGGTATTATAGCTGTCACCCTGCATATGTAGCCAAGACTGTCCATGCAGCACAAGTCAAACTGGATCTCTCTCTCTGTCTCTCTCCAGAAAAAGGAGGATGGCTTCCCAGTCTTTCAAAACCTGTGTTAATGTAGTTGGTGAGAAACACATGGTGGTGTTAGACTTCTTCACAGTGTTAGGTGTAGTATTTGAAAGTTAATTCTGTAAATCAAATTTAAATATTGAGTTCAGTGTTTAAAGACTTTATGCAAGATTTCAAACCTCTATAGCAAATATATTTGAGCAATAATTTATGTTGCAGGTCACAGAATATAGTATCTGTTAACTGTTTGAAACCCCCCCTATCAAATTAAAGTATTATTTTGACAACTTGGGAATTAACTCAGTGATCCATGTGGGTCCTTTCCAACTCCAGAAAGTGTTCTATCTGTGTTTCTCCTTTAAAATGCTTTCAACAAAGTTTCAACAAGACAGTTGAATTTACCTCAGTTGTGAGAAAATCAACAATAGATGTAGATGTGTTAATGGTGACATATTCAGAGGTTAGGCTATAAATCTTGGTATCAAAGATATGAAAATAAAAATTGATATTTTTTCCTAGTAATATTTAAAATGTGGTAACAAAAAACAGTTTTAATTTATTTTTCTTAGGTTTAGATTTTGTGAAAGTACTGACAACAGCAAAATGAAAATAGATACTTCCATAGGTAACAAAAATAAAATGCTTGGACTAATGTAACACTGTAGATAAAAAAAGGTAAAATCGAAAAAGATAGTGTGTTTACTTGCCTGCAAAATAAATGAATGGGAAAAATAACTTTATATAACAGTCAGTGTTAGAGTCTGGTAGTGCTGTTTTTCCATATATTTTCAATTTTATGAGAAGTAAAAGAGGAGTATATTTACTCTTGCAATAAAGAGAGAAAAAGTTATTAAATATGTGGAATATGAGGAGCTGTAGAAAACTATAAACACATAGATGAATCATATGAAGACTTATTGACAGGTACAGAATTACAATATTTCGTGGAATTTACATTAATTTTTAGTTAATTTTAAACATATTTCATGATTAATTATTTCTGTGTTTGTGTTTACATTGTAGGTGTGTATGGTTGCTATTTTCCTTGAAGGTAAAAAGAGTAGTAGTGATACTGTTAAGTCCATGGAAAATGGATTTTTTTTCCTTTTTACCTGGGTTTTCAAGAAAGGTTGTGGTTTCCAATGGCCTTTGTCTTGTTGGATGTGGGGAGATGGCAGATGGTCACAGGTGTCAGTACTTGTCAGGAGCAGAGTCAAGTGAGCTTATATACTTTGTCTCCTGCTTTTGTTGTGGATTTTTCTTGAAAGATAGCGCACATAAGTTAGGTTTTGGTCTCAAGCTAACACATTAGTGTGCTGTCAGTGAGCTCAAGGAGGCTTTGGTGTCACAAGCAGTGAGTGTAGTGTGGAAGAAGCTTTACCCAGTGAACAGAAGTTGCCAGGGTAAACTGTTTGAAGCAGATGTTGCTTTCACAGAGGGGCTAATACTTTTTAAAAGGTACCTATATTTAGATGTGCAGGTGCTTCTGACCTGAAAATAGCCTCCTGTGAGCTTTACTCCATGAAACTATCAGGATTTTAATTTTGTTGTACTGATTGATTTAAAGTCTATTTCATTGTGCCATGACTTCAAAGTTCGGGTCTTGCAGACAATGTACAATACTGAGAGGTTTCCTTGAGCTCTCATAGCAATAGTAAACTAAATCCTGTAGCTGACTGCTTATGTGTACAATGCTAGTTTAGTTCCAGTCTGAGTTATCAAGTATCTGAAACTATTTCCAAGGACAGTTTGAAACCTAAAGCAGGACTTGGACTAAGAAGATGAGAGGTCCCATTATATGTGTGATTTTGTGCCCTACATTTCATGTGTGGTCAGATGAAGCTGCATTGTCTTCATGGTTTTTGCAGGTTTTGTAAAGCAACCATAATTTTAATTATATCATGGAGGCATTATCAGTGATTCATTTTGAAGAAGTAATATAGAAAAAATAGGGTGTTGTTCTGCATTTTTGCAAATAACATTAGTTAGAAATAGCCTCTGATTACATGATTATCTGAAACTGTACCCTTATGTTATACACTTTTCATAAATAGAAACTTTGAAAACTCCAGATGATGACTGATAATTAAATTTTTGTTAGCTTTTCTGTAGTGTGGGATTCTTTCCAATCCTGTTTTTTTCCACAAGGTACTTCTAAACCAGCAAAAACTTCATAGACTCTTGGAGTTAGTGATGCCTACACCATGTTTTCCTGTCTCTCTTCCCCTCTACCATCTTGCCCTCATTTTCTGTTTTTCATCATACTTCCCCATGCTTCCAAGCTGTCCCTTTTGTCTCTTCAGTTGTTGTTGTTACATTTTAACCTTTCCCTTCATCTCGCTCCATCTTTCATGTCAATTCCTCCATTCTGCCAGGATCTTTACACTTTTCTGAACTTCTAGGATTTCCTAAAAGCAGAGGACTTTGGACTTCTTTGAGGCTCTTCTGTGAGACAGGGAGGATCTTTGGTTGTCTTTTACAAAGGCTCACATTTATGTAAGGCTGTGCAGCTGAGCTGGGGGTCTTTCAGAAATGGTCAAATCTCTCAGAATGCTGAGTGGTAACTCAGTTGCCTATGATTCCTGGAACAGAATAAACTCAAGAAACAATTAGTAGAAGAATGAGGTAAGATTCAAAAGCTGTGCTTCAGATCTTTGGAGCCATGGCTGACAAATGAGAAAAATGTTAATAGCTTGTAATTCAATATCTGCAAGATAGCAAAGCACAGGAATATCATGACAGTCTGAAAACAGTCTTTCTTTTGACCAGAGCTAGATCTGATTACTTGGTGGTTTCAGTATTTCTATTTAACATGGGAAGATGGAATTAATCTTTAAAGTATGTTTTAGTACTTCCAGGAAGTTGAATTGCATGTAAAAAAACAAAACAAAACAAAACAAAACAAAACAAAACAAACCCTGAACGAGACACTGTTGAACGAGTTTTTCAAAAAGGTGATGAAAACAGGGAAATTTGTGAATGTTTTAGAAATGAAACACATCTTTTGCTTTGGGGAGAAACCATGCAGCTACTTAGGTTTGGAAGAAAGCTCTCCTGAGTACACAGCACATCTGTGCTACGACAGGGACTCACTGATTTTCCTGGCTTGTACAGAAGATGGACACTATTTGAAGAATTTGATAAAGGAAGTAGAGGAAGGCTCATGCCACCCGGAGCTGCACACATGCTGGGCAAGGACAATGTTTGGCACTTGGAGACAAAGTGCAAGAACAGCAGTCAATTTATCACTTAGCAAGAATCAGCAGCGTGCACATGTTCTTGGAGCTGCCTGTTGACCAGAGTGCTGCCAACTCAGAGGGACCCTTTGTAAAAGCAGTGGATGAATGGGATTAAAGCAGATAAATGCTTCCTTAATTTTTAATTGGAAACAGATCCAAAAGGCAGTGGATTAATAGGAGTAGTGACACTAGCCCTGAGAGAGCAGCTACAGAGAAAGCAAATTGTGAAGCTCAGAGTGTTTGATGGTGATTTTATAACCAGTGAAGGAGTGTGTCATCTAACAGTGGGCAAACAACTAATTGAAAAGGATCACTTGGAATAGCAGAAGTATCCATTTGGGGGCTTAAAGTATAAGAGAACTTTGGTCTGGGGCAAAGCATGTGCTCATTGGACACAAATGAGGTCCCATGATCTTTCAGGGGCTGTGGCTCATTCTGCTCCGTGCAGAGATATTGAGAGCTATGATGCAGGGTTAAGACACCAACTGTCCAATCATTACTCACGCTCTTGGAAAAACTCCAG
Source organism: Trochalopteron elliotii (assembly GCA_024734555.1). Classification (NCBI taxonomy): domain Eukaryota; kingdom Metazoa; phylum Chordata; class Aves; order Passeriformes; family Leiothrichidae; genus Trochalopteron; species Trochalopteron elliotii. The sequence continues at coordinate 1,096,357 of JANPWX010000204.1, forward strand.
CAGGCTTGCCACTCAGTGGAACAGCAGAGGAAGAGGAAATGTTATAATTAGAGGACAAAAAAAAAGAGGAGGAGTGAAATGCTTTGCATACTGTCTAAATGTGTGTCCTGACTTCAGCTGGGGTAGAGTTAATCTTCTTCCTCATAGCTGAGGTTTGGATTTAGGATGGGAATAATGCTGATAAAACACTGATATTTTAGTTGCTCCTAAGTAGTGTTTATACTAAGTTAAGGACTTTTCAGTTTCTCATGTCCTGCCAGCAAGAAAGCTGGAGAGGGGCACAAGAGGCTGGGACGGGGTGCAACCAGCACACTAACCTAAACAGGCCAAAGAGATATTCCATACCACGGAACATTATGCTCAGTTTATAAACTGGGGAGAAACCTGGCCACGATTCACAGCTGGGAAAACAGCTGGGTATCAGTCTGTGAGTGGTGAGCAATTGCAATGCACAGAGTTTGTTACATATATTCTAATTCTTTTATCATTGCTGTTCTTATTATTTTCTTCATTTTTTTCTGCCCCATCCAGCTGCTGAGGGAGGAATGAGCAACTGGCTGGGTGAAGCTTAGCTGCTGGCTGGGGTTAAACTATGGCACTGGGGCTGGAAAAGAAATGTCAAGTGGAGCATGTATACCACTGTCAATATAAAATCAGTGGGTTTTTTCCCAATAACATTCAATAGTGTTTTGTTCTTTACTGCAAATAGTCCAACTTGAGAGATTTTCAAAGAAGTAATTTTTGTCACCACCTTTTCTGCAAATTCTCTTATGGTAAAGAACAGTAAGAGCAGTTCTGATTTTGTTTTTCCTTTCTAATACATAAAATTTGCTTCTATTTAAAACTTAGTCTCCAGCTCTAGTAAAGTGTGAAGTAAAAATGGCAAACCCCTCAGAAAAACCCAATGGAATGGGGGACCATTTTGGTTTCTGGTAACATTTGAACAGTAGGAGAGATTAACTGTCACCATCTCCTGAAAATGAGCATCTACTTTGAGAGAAAGGCTGTAAGTTTGGTCCTGGTATGCTGCCCTTTTTGATTACAACAAAGAAATTTTTCCCAATATAACCCTACATATTTTTGTACATAGCTTTTACCACAGAGCATAGTGATGCTGTGCATGGCTTTCATGGTGTATAATAATAATAAAAATATTCTCTTTACATGCACTTTCATAATTTTGTAGCAGCAAAACTGGAGCAATATAAATTCATTTTTATAGTGGTTGGTGTCAGTTAATACATTGTTTTTCCAGAAGCAATGTATAGTACTATAAATTTCCTGTTAAGTCTGTGTAGAACAACTTTTAAGGGACACTATTTGTAAATAACAATTTATTTGTGACTGTGACATAATTTAATGCAAATATATTGGTCTAAAATGAATTGGTGTGATGTCAGATTGATGGTTTGTACTTTCATTATGCATAGTATTTATAAAGTCCATCATCCCACATGCATATAGAAAAAAATATTATCAACGATTCACTATATGAATATATAGTTTTATTAAAAGAGCTCTGGAGATGCATGTAAATCATGAAAGAAGAGGTTGTGTTGTTTGCACTGTAATACCTTGCTGAGATTCTCTTTAAATTTAATTTGCTTTATCTTACTTTTATATATATATGCATTTTATGTTTGTATACTTTTTTACTCTTTTTTTTGTTTGTTTTTTTCGTTTGGTTGGTTGGGTTTTTTTTGTTTGGTTGGGGTTTTTTTTTTGCTTAAGTCCAAAATTTCTTCTGATATCCATATGGTTAAACCCACCTAAATTATTTCACTTCTTCAGATAAGTGTAAATCCTGACTTGTTAGAAGTATAGCATAGAATAATCCTCAGGAAAGAGTGTTTACTGTTGTTGTCACTGGGGGATGGTAGGGTCACACTTCACAAGGTCAGAAGGGCAGAATCTTTTTCAAGAGTGGATGCAGAGGCCAAAAAGTCTAAGTTCCACTCCTCTAGCAGCTACTTATACTTTTTGACTTATTCAGATGGTTAAGTAACATACTTCACCTTAACACACTTGTAATAGTCTTGTGTGTTTTGATTTAAGTGTAAACTGTCTGTAAGTCCAAGGGAAAGAGTGAGAGTTCATGCAGGAAAAGATTGGGAGCTGAGAAGTCAGCAAAATGTGCTGTGGTGAGTGCTGGAACTTCTGTAAATGCTCACATAAGCCTGAAGAAAATCTTTCTTGCTGTTTGTAAGGAATTTTCTGAAAGCTATTATCAACACAAAGATGACATTTACCTGGGTAGTTTTGACCCAAGTCCTTGTTAAATATCATACAAAGGTGTATTGGGTCTGGCCGAGATGGAGCTCATTTTCCCTGAGCAGCCCTCACAGTGCTGTGCTTTGCACTGGTGACCAGAGAGGTGCTGATAACCGCTGGTATTCTGGCACTGCATCACTGCTGTCTCTGAGCATTCCTCCCCAGCAAGAGGCTAGGAGTGGGCAAGGTCCTGGGAAGGGCCACAGCCAGGCCAGCTGAGCCAGGTTAACCAAAGGACTCTTCCATGCCATATGATGTCAGCTCGGGTGTAAAAGCTAAGGGAGGGAGAAGAAATGGGAGGGAATTCTTTATTTTACATTTTTTTGCCTTCTGGAGCAACCACTGCACATACTGAAGCCCTGCTTCATTAGAAGTGGCTCAACACTGCTCACTTATGGGAAGTAGAGATAAATTTTCCCCTTTGCTTATGCACGTGCAAACTTTTGCTTTTTTGGAGTTTTTTTTTCCCCTCTTTAGTAATATCTCCCTTATCTCAGCCCACTAATTGTTTTCCATCTTCTCTCCTCTGCCCTGCTGGGAAGGGGAGTGAGAGAGCAGATTGGTGGGAACTTGGCATCCAGCCAAGGTCAATCCCCTACAAAAGGGAAGGCTTTTAACACGGTTTTGGAAAGGTGAAGTTTAAGGTATTTCTGAAGTCCTTAGAGTTTTGCTGGGAGTTGCAGGGAACAGACAGCAATGGTTGCCTACATCATGGAGAAATGCAGTTTGAGTCTTCAGGGTAGTGTTACCATCAGGTTACCTTGCTGTTGTTATTTTGTTGGTGGGTTTTGGTTTTTCGTTGGTTTTTTTTGTGGGGTTTTTTTTTGGCGTGTTTTTTTTGTTTGTTTTTTTGTTTGTTTGTTTGTTTTTTGGGGTTTTTTTTTCTTGTTTAGGGATCTTTTTACTATTTTGGTCTTTTTAAAATTTCTCTTTGCAACAAATACTGACCTAATAACAAAGACATAAAAGAGCAAACGAGGATGCTAAGGAATTATTTTGACTAGCCTGAAGATATTCTGTTCTTTAAGCAAATTCTCTTACTCCTACTTTTCTCTTTCCTCACTCCCCTTACCCTTTTATTAAGCAGTGTGATTAAAAGACATTTTTACTGTGGCTGAACTGGAAAATGGAAAGTAAAAAACAACTTCAGACCATCAAAATGTGTCCTTCAAACTAATATTAATTTATATTCCTTTTTCTGAACACTTGAACTTTTATTTGTTTCTCTGTTTTGATTCCAGTTGAGTTCTCAAATTATTTAAGTTAATCCCAACGTTCATTTTTATGAATTTGTGGGGATGGATAAGGTTTGTGGGAATCACTGTTCTCTTTCTCTAGATGCTTGCTCTCTTTTTCTTTCTGACCTTTTTGAACTGCAATTCCAAGCAAGCTGCTCATTGCTGTGCTAGCTTCTGTTCTTGTACCCTTCCCATGCCAGAGGGAAGAGAAGCAAGAAACTAATTGGGATCATGTAATTCCAGTCGCTTTAACATTGCTACTGCTGCCTTAAGCATCAAATTCTGTATTGCAGAAGAAGAAAAGAGTCATGGAATGAGATGAGCCTAGAGGCTTCTCCCACCTTGACGTTTAAACCAAAGGTGTAGGAGGATTTATGCAACTGTCAAATGTAGAGCCCTGCACCCAGCTTCAACTGAATTTGAAACATTTCTTTTTTAAAGCACCGCAGAAAAAGTATTTTGCATGTTTTTGAGCAATCATGTCTGTTTTCTTTTTACCTCACATACTTTGATGTGGTTTAATGTCAAATTTCATACACTGTGTATATGCCCTGGTGTGTAACCGTGTTCTTTCCCAAACAGAGGTGTACATGCACACACAAAAAATCGTGCATGCTTCTCCCAAGGAAAATATCATGTGCATCAAGGTACATTCATACCTCTTTAGAGATATAGGGAAATACTGTAGGGCGTTCCCATGAAAAATGAAATGTTGCCTGCAGGAAGTCTCTCAATGACACAACCAGCACAGAGGGGCTGTCACTGCATGTCAGCCTTCATCCACTGCCTGGTCTGTCCTGGAACATCAAAGAGAAGCACCAGCCTGTGATTTTAGTTAACTTCTCCTAAGCCTTCTTATGACAGTAAGATGAACACATTCTGCAAAGCTCTCACCTATTTACTTTCTTTGACTACTTGAATTTACAATGTGCCAAGTTGTTTTGTTTGGACCAAGGATTAGATCATCATTTATAGTTTGGACGTAGACTGAAATAAATTTCACTGATGGGAGACACCACTCACTCTTTCCTGCAGCTAGCACAGCACCTGGTGCTTCCTTTGATCCATTGCATTTTAATTTATTTTTGCTCGTTGTAAAACTTCAGTCTGCTTTGATAATGCATATCCAAGGAGTGTCATGCATAAGGTTCACTGAAAGTTGCATTGATGAAAATAGGCTTATTAGAAGGAACCAGAAATATATGTCAATATATTAAATAGAAATAACATTTTAGATTGAAAGACTGCAAATTTGAACAACCTTGTCTCTTTGATGGGGGAAGTTGTTTCAGTGGGTTCAGAGTTCCTCCAGGCAGTCACTATGCTCACCTCCTTCTTTCAGCATGTGTGTGTCCAAATCTAGGTGAGCTGCTCTGATAAAAAGGAATTGTATGTGTAGGCAAAAATGTCTTGTAAGCTGTAATGGGAGATAAGCTAAGTGCTTTTGCCGGGTGTTGATGGGATTACCGGGTGCTATGAATCACTTGGTCAAAGAGGCCTGAGGTGACATTTCAGACTTGTTATTACACCAGGGATATTGGCTCGGTTTAAAATAAGAAGTAAGGGTCATCTTAGTGTTGTTCAGTTCAAAGCTTTGAAAACATCTCTTATTGAAAAGATTTGAAGTGAGCAATTTTGATCCTTCTGCACATGAGGAGGTCAAAGGCTGAAATAAATGGCAGCTGAGCTGGTGTGTTTTCCCATGTTCAGCCCTCTCTTTTAAAAGAGGATTTCTTTTAAAACAACAAATCATAAGAAGATGTGATTGAGAACTATTTTGTAAGAATTTCTCTCCTTTGGAAGAAGCTGTATAACAGAATCTTGTCTTTGCCTTTGATTTTTTTCCTTTTAAAAGAATTTTAGAACCATGTAGTCCTTGTCCTAAGATACGCTTATTACAGAGTTCAGTGATGTTCCCTGAAGTTATAATCTAGCTTGAACTGTTTCCCCTGGCTATACTACGAGAGAATTTGACTTTGCATAGAGTTTTGAAAACCGTATGTGGGGATAACATTAATGTTTCAACTTCATGCTCTCTCTGCACTGCAAATGACAAAACACACTTTGAAGTGCTTTTTCACACATTCTACCATTGCCTTTTGCATGCAAATGAATTTTAATAAAAATAGACCCAGGCTCACTTTTGGTTTTAATAGGATGTTCTGTCATCTCTTGAGTTTTTCTGAATTCTTCTGAATTCCCTATTTTTATAACTTCCATTTTGTTTGTAGTGCCAGGCCCAATACCTGCCAAATCAGTAAAAGGAACTCCTTTTGAAGATAAGATCTTCCTCAACTGGAAGGAACCTGTGGATCCAAATGGCATCATTACTCAGTATGAGGTAATCATTAAACACCTAACAAGCATAGTAAGGGGCTAGGGAGGTGCATCAAGAGAGGTGGCTGATAGTGGTTGTTTATGCTCTGTACGCAGCTATTCAATAATATGCTCCTTTCATTTGCTGAATACACAATTTTCTGTAGTGATTAGATACTCAAAATTTGTAATTATGGTGCATATGACTGTCCATCCCTGTCAAGTGCCTTAAAAATCTTTCATTGTTACTATACACCATTCCAAAGCCATGACAGCCATGATCTGCAAAATTTTCTTGATTGGAAGAGAAGGTTACATGAAAAATAAGATGTTTATTAAATTTGGAGCAATGATTTTTTTAGTTTTGTTAGATTTTTAGATTTCACCCTTTAAGAAAACCTCCATATAAATTCTGTTTAAAGTGTATTTAATTTATCAGCCATCTGGGGACTTCCACAGGAGGTTAGTAGGTAACATAACCTGATTTGAGCAACAAACACCACACTTTCCAGCACTCCTCTTTTAAAGGAATAGAAGATATAACTTTGTGTATTAGTGAATTGTAGGAAGGCAAACCAACAAACCAAACAAAACCCCTTAAAAATCTATACTTATTTATTTATTTAATGCAGACAAAATTCACTAAATAGTGTGGGTTAAACCAGATGGGCAGCTCAACCCCACTCAGCCATTTGCTCACTTCCCCTCAATGGAATGTAACAGTGAAATTTTCCATACATGAACTATGTAAAAGCAGTTGATGAATGGAATTAAAGCAGATAAATGCTCCCTTAGTTTTTAATTGGTAACAGATGCAAAAGGCGGTGGATTAACAGGAGTAGTGACATTAGCTCTGAGAGAGCAGCTACAGAGAAAGCAAATTGTGAAGCTCAAAGTGTTTGACGGTGATTTTATAACCAGCAAGGGAGTCTGTCATCCAACAGTAATGATGAAGGGCACCTTCATAGCCTTCCAAGTAAGGCCAGCTCTTCAATAATGCGCATGAAAACGTCATTGGTTTAGTGCTGGACATGTCATTGTTGGGTAATGCTTGGAATCAATGATCTTAAGGATCTTTTCCAACCTTTTGATTCTGTGATTCTGTGGTATCCCCAAGGTAAATGGGTAGCTAGATGAGCATGTGTCTTTTGTTGACTTTCCAGCCAATCTAACCTAAATCCCTTGTGTCAAAACCTTTAAGAGTTGTTGCAAATACAATTGTTTCCCCAGGTCAGCTATAGCAGTATACAGTCATTTGATCCTGCAGTTCCAGTGGCAGGACCTCCACAAACAGTATCCAAGCTGTGGAACAGCACACACCACGTCTTCTCTCACCTGCACCCTGGTACTACTTACCAGTTCTTCATACGTGCAAGCACCATAAAAGGGTTTGGACCAGCAACTACAATCAATGTAACAACCAACATCTCAGGTAAAAACAAACAACAGCAAAAAGAATAAACAGGGAAGGGGAGGGGGGAAATGTCTTTTGAATGTTTTTGTATGACTTGAGAAATTGTGAAATGCTTAAGAAAACCCCCACAAAAAATCCTACTGTATTAGGAAATTATGTTACTAAAAATGTTTCTGGGTGTATTCACCACAGGGTAGCATACATTCAGGGATAAATCCTTGCATCCTCAGTTGTTGTGAACTCTTTTTTCTGTGTAATCTAGTACTTTCATCCAATGATTTTGTAGTGTTGTGTAAATCTTAACTAATTAGGCCTTTCAACACTCCATAGGTCACTAAGGACTGCATCTGTTTTGCAGGTTAGTAAAGTCAGGTGCAGAAAATTACTGATTTACTGAAGGTGACAACACTTAGCAGCACACAGCTGCAACAGGGTCAGGGCAGTTGGGACAGTGTGTGAAAGAAATTCTTTTGCCAGATTCGTATAGGTCTGCTTCCTTGTGCCTTTATTCATTTATTGCAGAGCACCAATTTTGGTAGGATGGTGGTGTAGTACTTGCATATTTATCTTCTAATCTCTTTGTAGAAGGGAATGAAAATATCTCGCTAGCATGTCTGATATTTCAGTATTTTGAGAAAAATGTGCCTCAACCTGTTTGGATTATTTAGGACTACAGTGAATTCAGGCTTCTTCAGACATGCCCTCTTTTTCCACACAGAAATTTTGGGAATTTTGTCTAGAATCCAGTATAGCACAACTTTCTTGGCAGTGTATGTATCCTGTTAGTTGGCAAGACATGGTTAATGCTAGGAAAGCTCGAAGGCAGGCTGTGACACCCCTTGTATTAGACCTTCAGCCTATTCTTCTTTCTGTCTTGCTTTATGCTGAACTGTTGTCTAGTTCTACTCTGCATGACTGGTACTTTATACAGAGCAATGCATGTTTCAGAAAATACTAACTTTAGTTTAATGAGGGGTGAAATTATTCCTTTTAACTAAGCTTACAAGTGGCTACTGTGATTCTAGAGAACATGGTGTAAGCAGTAATTTTAAAATTAACATTAAATGAACATTAATTCTGTAAAATATTATTTCCTGAAATAAGAGCAGGTTTTGCATTCATCTAGGATGTAGGACTAATGAAGCAAGGCTTTTAATCTTTCAGAGCTCTTCTATCTATTGATATAGTATTGTGAAATTATTGTGACTTAAATGATTGATGTCCTGCTAGGAAACATCATCTTGTGAAAGTTCATTTTGAAATATACAGGCTTCATTTGTGATTTTATTGTGATACAGCCACATATTAAAAAAAAAAGAAAAAAAAAAACAAAAAAACCAACAAAACACAAACATGCAGATAGCTTTCAAACTTATGAAAAATTAGTAATTTTTAGAAATCTATTATTTTCTGATTCACAGAAAATCCTGTTTCTTTCCTTGCACTAGGGCTGAAGTCAGCGACAGTAACAGGCAGTAGATTAAAGCTGGGTGGTTGAAGTAATGACCAACACCAGCTATCCCACCCACAACATATATAATATTGCTGCCATGGAGGCATGACAGTCTGACAGTCCATTAGTGAATCAGTTCCTGAGCTACTTCTGGTTTTGACTTTGATTTTGCTCTTTCATAGTGGTTTTGAAGCTGATTAATGAACAGCTTGGCCATCCCTTGATAAGAATGGGCATGGGAATAGATTGCCTGATCCAGTTCTAGTCCACAGATGCATGTTTATATAAGTCCAATTTTTATGCACACTGGTTGGCATTAGCATTGTTTCCCATGATGTTCAAGAGGAAATATGAAAGGTTCTTAAATTGTTGGAGAAGGATGGTAGAAGCTGGGTCTTTGACATGGTGACTGTGGTTATTTGCAGGTTAAAAAAATTGAGACCGATATGTGGGGTTTTTTGGTAGTTTAGGGTTTCTTGTCAGTCACATCCTCCCTCTATTTCTGTCCTTCTTGAATAAAACTGTTTCAAGTTGAGAGGTGTCATGATTTGATGGGAAATGGTTAGGGATAGAGTTATCAGTTGTTCATTAAGTCCCATTCATGCCATAGTAAAAGACTGTGCCTGACGGGAAAAACTGTTTAAAAATACTCACATGGCTGATAAAGATTGTGGCTTTGTGTGTATTCCAAACAGCCACAACCTCATAAAAAATCAAAATGTTTTCACTGATTTGTTTCTTGTTCTTTTCCTTCCCTCTCAACATTAATCAGCTCCCACTTTACCAGACTATGAAGGAGTCGATGCATCTCTCAATGAAACTGCTACTACAATAACTGTACTCTTGAGACCTGCACAGGCCAAAGGTGCACCTATCAGGTAAAAAAAAAATAAATATATATATATACACACACACATATTTATATTAAAAAAAAAACAAGAAGAGTTAAGTTTTTTAGTTGAATATTTGTTGTGTCACCATACATAGAGCTGTCCATTTCTGAGTGATATTCATTTAACATCACTATTTTTTTCTTACCTACACCTAGCTTGCCAATAGATGTGTAATTAAAAAAGTTCTGGGTTTGGCAGGGTATTTTTTAAAAGCTAGTCATGACCTGAATCATTCAACTACCTGACCTGTTTGATATAAAGTCCCCAGAATCACCTTCTAACCATTATAATTTCATTTTACTTTCTCAGAGTGCCTCTGAAATATGAAGCTGAAACATGTTTGTCAGAAGGTAGATTTGAAAATAGCACTTCTTCTCTCTCCAGTGCTTCAAAGTCAGCTACTCTATAACATATGTGTATGATTGCAAAATTGTAAGCTATGGGGAAATGGGAGAATAATAATGATGAATACAAACTATGTGACCTTTTTCTTCTGAGAGTGCTTCTTACTAGGAATCATGTAGCAAGCTATTAAATTTTATTTGGCGTGTCCTCTAATCATATTAAAATGTTTCATTTATGTTAACTTTGAGGGGTCTTTCCCTTTCTGCTCTCTGTTGAGAGATTATTTAATTTTGTTTGCAAAGATTAGTCCACATCCTGCTCTTTACTTCTACTTGTTAGTGTAAAAATTTTATGATATTATTTGATTCCATTTGTGTTTTACTGATGTGGCTGCATCAGCAATATTCAGGGGCAGGGTTGACTAATTGGGGGTTAATTAGCTGCTGAGCATCAGGTTTTCATGCTATTACCCTTGTGACATTTTAGAGAAACGCGGGCTAATGCATTTCATTCTGTGTTACATTAAGTCTGCTATCAAGGCTCAGTTGATGTCGAGTCACGTGCCCAAGCCCTAAAAGCAGAGGAAAATTAACTGTTTCTTAAGTCTATTTCCATTAAGAGGAATGTATGTTTTACATGGATGTTGTGGGGGATGAGTCACATACCTATATGCATTTTTACATGCTTATTGTATGATAAGCACATCACTCTTATGATTGATATCATCAAGTTATTTATTTATATTCTGTCATAGAAGGTAATCCAGATTCATCGGCTTTACAGGAGGTTTTGAAATGTTATATTTAAAATTGTAATCCCATGTATCATTCATTTCTGAGAAATTGCCCTGGGGCAAACCTAGGATTTTTGGGGAACAGGACTGCTTTCAGTACAGGAGTTGGATTCTTGAAATAGGGATTTTTTTTTTTTTTTTTTTAATTAATACCATGGAAACCAGACTTGTGGTCTGAAAATGCTTCCAAATCTGCAGGTGCTTAAGCTTACTTCACTATATGCCTTTGTAGGTGCTTTTAAAGACTTCCAAGTGTCCTGCTGCTGGCCCTTGTTTGGGAAATGTGATATCTGTCTCTCAAGTAATCCGTGCCACATCCTTTCAGTCTTGTGTCTGGCCACATGAGGGAGCTGAGGCAAGTTATTGCCCAGAGCATGCCTGCCGAGCACTGCTGGGATCTACTGATGGCAATGGTGCACATCTTCTTTACAGCAGCTGCTGCAGGGCACTCCTGCACTGACAGCAGCAAGCTTCTACCTTCAATCCCACCACACATCTTCAGGGGGTTAGTCTCAGGTCCTGGGTTTCTCTCCTGGAGGGGTGGTTCTTTTGTGAGCTGGTAGCATGATGGGATGTGGCTAGAAAATTACTCATGGGGCTAAAAAATTACTCAACCTAGCTCAAGAAATTCTGGTTTCCCTGCCCTGTACTTGCTGCAGAGTAAGCCTGCAACACACAAACTCACATTTATTTTCTCAGTTTTACTCACGGCATCCTCAGTTCAATGGCATGAGCTTGTCACTGTGGCCTATGAAGATGGCAGAAGGATCTAAGCACTAAATGTTAATAGACAATTTGATAGTGATAGTTTCATAGGGTATTAATAAGTGTTGTTTGACTGTGTTCTCAAAAAAGCATACTTCTTTCTTCCTTTCTGTCATCTTCCCTCTCCACTTGAGTTAATTTCTAAAACCTAACATCAAGTTTCTAACATCAAGAGGCCGAGGAAAATAAGTCCTTTACCATAACTGGAGACAGGCTTTATTCTTAAAATCAACCAGGGGTTTTATTCCTTACTTGGAAGGAGAAGCATTCTCCAGGGGAATGCAGAAGACATGGTGTTACTGCTTTTCTGAAGTTATGCATATTTCAGTCAGGTACTTTTCAGCAGCTTCTTAATAGGGAGATAAACGTAGCACACTGAAATTCTGAATTGATTCAATGCATTTTGCTAAACTTTATGATATTTTAGTGAAGCTTCTCTCCATCCACATTGCAGTTTTGTTTCCTCTAGAAGCTGACTTACTCCCATGATGAGTATTACTAGATAGGTGGGGAAAAAATAGATCACTGTGCCTGCAGCTGTGATGGAATAGAAGAGACTCAGATGCTGTTCTTTAGCCTTACCCTGAAGAACACAGCTGGCTTTTTGAAAAGTTTTGTTTCTGCCCAGTCCTGTAATCTCTGGAGATGTAGATGGTAATTTCATTTAATATCAGTAGGTTCATGTTAAAAAAAAAAAAAAAATAGGAAAAGGAAAAAAATAGGAAACGGAAAAAAGTTTATTCTGATACTCCTTTGCTTTTACAAATGGGCTTATGCTCATCAGATTTCCATCATAGCCTCCCTATCAGCACAGCCCCTCAGCAAACAGATGTTCCTTATCTTAAATATAATCTATGTGCAGTGTTACCTTAAGACACTGCCTGGCTACCCTAGCCATCACAGTTTAAAAATTACTCTAGTCATGCCTTCACTGTCAGGTTTTATTGTGCAATCCTTAGCATTCTTTATGGCCTTCTGGAGTTTTAAAACAAAATTACAAACTAGAAATGTGAAGGGAGACAAAGCTGGATGGCTCAGGCTCACTTTGAAGCGTGTATTGTTCCACCATCAATCTTGTGGATGAGATTCCAGTCAGTAGAATCAATGGTGCTTCGGTGATTCATTTTAAGATGTGATTTGTTGCTGTAGTTTTTCTGAAGGTTCCTAACTGAGTACCAGAAAAACAATCTTTTGTTTTCAAATTCTACTGCGGATGAGGATTGCAAGGAGTGTACATCAGAATCAGAGTAATCTTTTAATGATTAAATTTATTTTATTTGATGGTTAAAGTGCTTTTCTTCTTCTTCCTTATGAAGAATTAACTTGTTTTCATTTTGCAGCAAGATTAATTAAGGAGACTGTGGCAGGGAGCAACTAAAACAATGATTTTCAGTTAGAATTCCAAAAGCTGGGGCTGAAATGGGCTCGTCAGTCAGTCTGGTGCTTGTCAAAGGAGAGAAAGATGTATCTCCACCAGACACATAGAAAGAACTGTCTAGCAGGTATTTAAAGTCTAGTCAGAATAGGGCTGAAGTACAATATTCACCACTGTTCCCATATCACTTTGGGAGCCTGAATTTTTAGGGAGGAATAAAAAGGAAGATCTGTTGTCAGAGACATCCTTCACCTCTTTGCATTTGTCTTGGTCAGTAGCGAGGTCCTGTACAGGTTTTCCTAAGTTAGCAACAACAACAACAAAAGACAAAACAAGTTTTGTCATGAGAAATAATTTCTTCATGGAAAATTTCTACTGAGGAGCTCTTCAGCTGCTGTATCTTCAAAATTTCTCTGCTTACCTGGCTGTCTCAGAAAACTGTTTGGCCTTTATGATCCTGATAACTTATGTAGTGGGTTCTGAAATTTTTATTACTCTTCAGAATAGCTCAGAATTTATTTTAGTCGTCAAGAAGAAGGAATATTGTCATCTAAGCTTTCCAGTCCTCTCTCTTTGTTTCCCTATTTTAATCCTTCTTTGCTATATGGAAAGACTAGGAAAAAATGCCTTTGTAGGAATTCCCTCAGCTTCTGTCACAAAAAAGCTCTCTCAATAACTGAATTCTCACCAGAACAAAAAAAAATGTATAGAAAACGTAAGATAATTGAAGCTAGGATTAGTTATATGTAAAGACAGAGCGATAAGCAGAGTACATAGTTAAATTTTCACTAATACCTGATATCAAAACACATTTGCAGCCAGTGAGCACCCCACTTTTCAAGTTGCAAATTTAGCTTTGACTTGTTTCGTCACATGTTACAGCAGGGTGTCCTTTCTGAACATTGTTATGTGCACATAGAGTAACAGTGCTGCTCTGGAGCCACTGCAGTGTCTGGTGAATGGGTTTAAACAGATGGAATCACAAAGGGCCCAGGGGTAAATAACTATGTTCCTCCATGTCTTGTTAGCCTATAATGCTGAATGAAAAATAGTGCCAGGTCACCTATCTGAAGAGAATAGGCAAATCTTTTATTTAAATATACTTTGTGAAAATACATTTTAAAAAAATTAAAACTAAAGCTTTGGTTAAGCCTTAAAACAGTTTGTCATTTGCTATTTTTTCTATTGTGTAAGTGTAGATTACTATAACATGTAAATCTACGTCTTATTTTCCACATGTTGTAGCTTTTAATATGTTGTGGTCCAAAAAGCATTTTTGGAATATATTTTATATAAATTAATTTATTTGAAAGTTTTTCAGAACCTTTACATTTTATTGTGGTCTCATGCTTAAAATTTTGCATACCTTTTATATCCCATTCAAAAATTAGTGTTCTTTTAAAAAATGCTATAAAAAGAGGCTTTTAACCAGTTTGATTCTGATGCCCTTCATCTTTGATTTTTTTGGGGTCTCCAAAGAGACTTGACCCTTAAAAAGGAGATATGCCTCAAAATGAAGATACCCCATTTATCCCTTATTCTACAAAATGGAGGGGGAAAGAGGGATTGATTTGGTGACTGTGGTGTGTCTCATTTTCAGAGCTGTGTGACAAACCAGGCTGTTCCAGGGGACCCTTGCCTCTGTCACATGCAGGCATTGCAATGTCCTTCCTCTGACCCTGCGTGCTTTCTCCTTTGAAGCTCTCAGACAAGTTTCCTGCTCTTCTGTCACTTTTAAAAGCAGAATTTGTGACTGTCCCAGACCACTGGCAGCTGATGAGAGGAGTCTGCAGAATTCAGGCAGCAGAGATGTGGTGTCTGTGTCCCAGTGCTCTCCAGTTGGTTGTCTGCCCAATTCTGAAACTGTTTTTACCCTGCTTGGGTCCAGGGCCAGGTCAGGGAGGGAATGAATGCCAGTAGTCATTTCTTACCTTGGGATATTATAAATAAAAATGTTTTAAATATTTTTCATCCTGTCAAGTTTTTAAAATGTCAATGCTTTTAGGGTTTTCTTGCTAGTACATTTATTTTGAGCATAAAGAAATATGCTGGATATACAGGAGTTTTGTGTGAGTGATTTGTTGGTACAGCCCCATTACCTGGAGATGGTTAATACATAGAATTTACCACAGAAAGTGATGTATAACTGAGCTCAGTTCATGGTCAGTTTATGAGAAATAGATATTCCGAGGTCTAGCTTTTTTTTCTTTTTACATTCTTCTTTCTACCTGGATTTTTAAAACTGACATGACTTTGTATATTCTTCTTGGGTACATTGAAATGGAAGAAAGAGGCATTCCTGCTTAATTTTTACATGCTAGGAAAAGGGGATGCTAACATTTTCTTTCAGCCTAAGAAAGATGTGAAACTAATTTCCCATTTTATTTCTTCTCCTCTTTCTTCCATTCTCCAGTATCGTACTTTATCTCTGCCACTGCAGTTATTGGGTTTTCTGGGCAGCAGTAGCAGAGAAAATTGACAAAATAATTTAATGCTGCCCCATAAGTTCTGAAAGGAGGAGGACTGTCTTTGCCTTTCAGAGTCCTTGCAGCAATGCAGTGACACTTCGAGGACTTGGTTCAATTTTACCTTTTAGGTTTAGAAAGCTTTATAACAAACCCAAGACAGACAAGTCTGCCAGTTTATTTCAAAAGCTTCAGGTTTCTTGTCTGCATGCCTTTAAATCCCTAAACCTCTTTTTTTTCTTATAAAATGAAGGATTGCCTTCTGCTCTCACTACATACTTCTGAAAAGCAGGGGAAGCTGATAATGAGTTGGTAACATCCTGCAGTTAGGTAGTTCCCCTAAAGGAGAAAGAAGAATTATAATTACCTGTTCTATTTTGAGCAGGTGATTTTGAAAAGTGACCAAGCCATAATCCATTTTAACAGAGGTATTCGGAGCTTGAGATGGTGTTTTGATGGGCCAAATACTCTCTGCTTCAGCAATTCATAACATTTTATCATTGACAACTGTAAAGGAATGAGGCAGTCTATTTCAGTGGAATGGGCAGATTTCTGTCCATCTGTGCTTGTATTACAGCGTGTCACTTGTACTTTAGATCTGCATAGCTCTGAGACAAGATAGAAGCCACAGCAAGGTCAAGAGGTGGAGAGGCCTGTCAGCACATTGTCTCTAATGATATGACAACTGCAAATTGGTGCTTCAAGCACAGCCTGGAGGCAGTCATTATGTTGGGTGTTGAAGCTCAACTTTCTCTAATACTGTTTCAAAGGAAAATGCTAACTTCAGATTGCTTCTGATCAGCCAAGAGTTTAATCTGTTGTAGTTTAACACAGTTGCTCCTGTGTTTCTTCAAAAGAAAAAGGGTTTAAAAGAAGTAATAATAAATGATCATATATGGATTTGTATTGTTGTTTTTCATAAAAAAAAAAGGGGATGCTGCTTCTTTCCAACAGCTGAAATAAATAGCTTTGCTATATTTCCAGCCTTTGTTTCTTCTCTGCATCCATCTCTTGTCTTGTCCTTTTTTCCTCTGTCTCACCAGTGCCTACCAGATTGTTGTTGAAGAGCTGCACCCACACCGAACAAAGCGAGAAACTGGTGCCATGGAGTGCTACCAAATCCCTGTCACCTATCAGACTGCTCTTAGTGGAGGGTCACCATATTACTTTGCTGCTCAGCTGCCTCCAGGAAACCTGCCAGAGCCAGCCCCTTTTACTGTGGGTGACAACAGGACATACCAAGGCTTCTGGAACCCACCACTGGCTCCTCGGAAAGGCTACAACATCTATTTCCAGGCCATGAGCAGCGTTGAGAAGGCAAGTGCTGACAACACCTTTCTCCTGGAAGGAGTCAAAGACATGCCTGTGGTGACAGGACTGTTGGAGTTGGACATGGGAAGTGTTGGCAGTGGCATGGCTGAAATCCCCTCGGTGCTGTCACAGCATGGCAATGTGCCATTCACATTTCACATCAGCCTCAATTCATAGTAACTGCTACTAGATGAGAGTTTAATGCATCTCATAGTAATTGTCTGAGAGAAGTAATTTCAGGACTGTGACTCTGTCTCCTCGGTAAATAACATTCAGAGTACTTTCCCCAGTTCTCAGTACCTGCGCTCTTTAGAAAGTTAAATTACTGCAGGATAATGAGAATGTAGGCTGCTCTGTGAGCTAGTAAAACATTGCAAACTTTTTAAGACTCTCAGACTGGACATCAAATAAAAAGTAAAACTGTTCTTGGGCAACAAGTAACCCCTGGACCACCATGAGTTTGAGAGTCTTTCTGAGAAGGTGTACATCAGGCTTGCAGCACTGCTGTGCAGTAGAGTTATGGCTATCATTCACCTTCATTACCTCCTTGGTGTTTCTTTTTAACTCTGCAGTTGAGTACTGCTACTGGCTCTGTATGCATATGTGGAAGGAAGAAAAGTGTCAGGGGGAGAAGTTCTGAGGTTCCAGGTGCAAAGAACAACTGTGGCTCTGCAAGCCCCAGGCTGTTGCTCTCAAATGGTTTTTCCTCTTGTAAATGAAAAATGAGGGAGAGGAAAAGGATTGGTGGGAAGGGAAAATATGGTGGACAGGGAATCTTAGATATTTAAAAATTAATATTTGGATATATAGTTTAGAAAACTGCAACGTCTGGGCAGTTCAGGCAGGAACTAGAAAGGACAACTAGACTGATAATTACTGATATCCACCAGAACCTTTGGAAAGAAGCAGAAGCAGTGTTTATCCTTCCTTATGCTTGAGTCTCTGGTGACTAAACAAATCCTTGCTAACAGGCAGCCTTGCCTTGGAGTCTTTTAAAGAAAATCTCAACCTTTAACTATGTCCTGGTTTAAAGCAAACTGGGGAGGAAACTTCCAAAGCGGTCCCTCTAGAAAGCAGATTCAAGCGGCCCCTCCCCCAGCTGGTTCAGGAAAATATTTCCTTGGGGAAAAAATGGGAAAAAACTGTTTATTTAACAAGCAAAGTATTCACAAGCATAAAAATTGAATAATATTAAACAATAAAACCTCTCGCTGTTCTGAAGAGATTGCAAATTCAGAAAGTCCTTGTTGTGGGGTGTAGCTCATCTCGCTCAATCTCTTATCAGTCCCTCCTGTGCTGGAAAATGCTGCCTCCCAGGGCCTGGTGGGACACAGGTGTGAGCTCCCGGTGCTCTGCTGGGTTTTCAGTCCAGAGCAGGCTGATCAGTTCCAAGGAAAAGAAAAGCCACGGTCTGGGGAACTTATCTGCCTCAGCTAACTAAAAACTAACTAAAAGCAAAGGAGATCTCTCTCCCACTGTCCATGCTGCTGACAACACAGTCTGTGAGAGAGAACTCAGAGGAGTGAGTGCAGTTTCTTCAAACAAACCCCGCACTGCTTCTCCCACCCTTTGCTCTCAGAACCAGTCTTAAAGGTGCAGAACTTAATATCCAGCATAAACACAACAGATGACTGGCGATACAAGCATCATAAAGTCACCCTAGGACAACCTATGATTATGAAAATTAGATATGCATCAAGTCAGAATGGGTACAAAGGTGTTTGAAAACTGGATTTTTTTTCTGATTCAGTAGACCATTTCTTGAGTTCTTATTTAAAGACCCAGATGAAGTAAACAAAGCAAAATGAAAGGCGACTGCTAGACACCCATCCATATTTCCCTTACCTGCTAAAAATAATTCCCTTTGTTTTTGTGGGTTTCCAGTAGACTGCATTGTAAGGAAATTTATTACATTCCCTGAGGTAAAAAAAAAAAAGGGAAAATAAAATGAAAGTACTAAGTACAAACATAGATATCTGTCAAAATGTAAAAGCCAAAATAGATAAGTAGAAAATGAGAGTAGAACACAGTATTTTATATTTTAACTTGATTTCAGTTTGTGAAAGATTTTAATCCTAAAACAGATTTCTCTGTTATGTTTGAAAGTTTGGATTGAATTTTTGTTCCTACAGGGATTCATGGGGAGGTTTTAAGGGGAACTACTCTGCATTCTGCCAGAACAGAGATCTTGCGGTTGTAAGATAACCTCTGAACTGCATAATATTTAAACAGATGCTTTGCTGTAAACCAGTGGGATCACCAAAATAGGCAGAGGGAAATAAAGTAGGCTCTGAAGTGCCATCGTAGAGTTGAGAGGAGGTTACTCTGTGATCCTCACAGACATATTGAACAGAAACAGACAAGTAAATCCAGTAACTAGAGAGAATAGGTAAGATTATGCTAGTAAACTTTGCAGGGCTTTCATTTTGACTGAAAAATTGTCCGTATTGAACACTTACAGTGCCTCAACTTAGAGTTTTGCTAGCTCTTTACAAGAGCTTTGTGTTTACGAACTAGCATCAATGTTTTTTACCTGTTGCTTTTGAATCTTCAAGAGGAGACAGATGCCAGGGGGTGTATTTGAGTATGGAATGTTGAGGGATGGAGGACTAGAGTGAGCATATTTTATATAGTGAAGCTGTCATTATTATATTTTCAAATTACATGCTAATACTGTTTAATGTAATCTAATACCACAGCAGCTGCATCATCTCTCACTACCTTATGCTATTTCAGTATGTTTGCCTTTAAAATGACTGCACATTGTAAAGTAAGGTCAGAAACCCCATTTATGATTAACCCTTTTCTGTTCAAGTTGTCTGTTCAAATTGTTCATAACCAAGTCGTTTCTCTGTTCTTTTGTTTTAATTGCTGACCAAACTTCTGAGGGCAGAGGAGACAGTGTTAAATTACACGCAAATTGTCTTTGCATGTGCAACATCTTTTGAAGCACATTGCTGTCAAATCTCTGTCTCCTGGGCAGATTGTATAGGTTGTAGATTAACTGTGTCAAACGAGGAGGGATATCTGAGCTGCATCTGTGACTATTCCACACCCAGAAGCATGAGGGAATGTGTTGCTCATGTGTTTCAGGTGACTCTTTAAGTGTCAGGATGTAGCAGACATAATTTTGGAGACAGTGCTGAGTGAATGTATCTTCTTTGCTGCGCAGTGCTGTTTCAGGTCAACACAAGCTCAGGATTTTTGTGCTGTAATAACATAAATAGGAGCATCACTCCACCATTTTCATCCTGCTGCACCCTGTCTTTGTATTCTTATGGCATGATTTCCATTTCATTTGAATAACCTGAAATTTTGCTATATTTGGGCTGTCCTTTTCTCCTCATTGTTATCTTGGACATTAGAGTCCAATCAAGACAAAATTCCCTAGCCTCCATCCCTGCTAAACCCAGAGCCCCAAGCAACTCATTGGGTAGTACAACCTGATCAGAAGACCTAAGATTTATGGATTGGGGATTTATGGAGAGGGGAGGGCAAAAAAACCCCACTTGATCTGACTGTTTTCTTTACTTTTCTTTCCTTAACAGGAAACCAAAACTCAGTGTGTTCGAATAGCTACAAAAGGTAAGAGGTTTGTCCCCACACACAAAGTAGCTTTTTAAACTAATTTTGGTGCTTCTATTAAAGGTTTCAAGCAAAGCCAGTACTATTCCTCTGTTTTGAACCCCTTGATTGTGTTAAAATGTAATAATCTGATGCTTTTTATTCTTTGGTATTAAGCCAAGAGAGTATTGTTCTAGCAATACTCAGAATTTACAAAAAATAAGGACACCTCTTTTTTCCTCCTTTCTGTCTGTGGTTTTCAATATCTACTTTTAGAGTGCCAAAGCATTGCAGGCAGCAGAAATATGGACAGGAGAGAAAAAAGTGCACATGGGTAAACTGTCTGTTAGACTAACAATTATTTTCAAGCAGGGGTGGAAATAATTTAAATGAAGGACATGGCAGTTAATTTTGCTAAGTAAGAGCTCCAAGTGTTATGCAGACATAGGGGAGGGTTGATTTGAGAAAGGCTTGTCTCTGACAGCAAGTGAGCTCCAGGACTAAGGCTGACTGCGTAGCTGTGAGAACAAATCATGTTGACCTCATATACAGCAGGTTAATCACATCCTGCTCACTCAAAAATGCCGTTTCATCTTCAAATGAGGACTTAGTTGTCCTGCTTATTGTTATCTCTTGCTTCAACTGTATTTATAGCCATTCATTTTGGTGGCTTCATTGTGCCGACATGAGAGTTGTTTGATAGACTCTGGCAGCATAAATAAGCAAGGAGCTTACAAATGTCCAAAGAGTCTTCTGCAGAGGCCCAGCACTTATGTTGTCTCTTTCCAATTGCATATTGATATTCAGCATAAAAACAACTTTAGATACGAGCAACCAGGTATTAAAGTACTGCAGAGGCACATCAGCCCCATTTTTTCAATAACTTCCCTCAATTTAAATCTTGTTCAAATGAAAAGCTTATGCCTCTAATGAGACGGTAGCAATCAAATGTTTTCTTGAGAACCAGACAAAAAAATGTACTCCTTAACATGTGTTAGTATTTTCACCAAGTGAGGTAAGCTAATATAAACAGGAAATTAAAACCATGAGCTAAGTCTTCTGTAAAAAGTATATCAGCATTATTTTTCTTGTGTTTACCTGGCAAGATTAAATGTTTGAATTAAAATATGTTTGCATAAACAAATATTTGTGTACCACAACCATGTATTGCTAGTATTTGGGTCTAGGGAGAGTTTTGAAAGGCTCAGAAATAACTTAAAATATTGTAGGACTGTGGAAAAGGAAAGCAATGGTCTCTCATCATAAATTTTCTGGATAGTAATAATAAAACAGGAAGGGAATTCACCTGTCATAAGAGGAAATTATTTTTTGCTTAACCACACGCATTCCCCCAACCTCAAAGCAATGTTCATGGTAGCAAGAGACTTCTTGGTGGTTGCTTGTGCACATTCCTCTGCTGCAGCAGTCACATTCCCCTTGATGGCTATAGGCTGAAAGAAAGGCAAAATAAGTATGAGGTTTCTTACTTTTGTGCCTTATATATTGCCTTTGACCTCTAATTGAAGAGAAGTTTTCCTGAAGTAACTGCATTGCCTTATATATCAGTGCTTAATTCCATGAAAGTGGATGTAAAAATTGAAGCGTTTTCTCTGACTCAGTTTAATTGCTGGATGTGAATTGCAGGGGGAGGCAACATTAGGAGCAAATGCTTTCTCTTCCTCTGCAGGAATGCATTTAATAAGGAGTCATCACTTCAGAGTCATGTACATTCATATTTCTCAAACGAGTTATACTGGTATTCTAAAGTATGTCTTAAAAGTTCATACTGAATTTTTGCCCATGTTTTCATCACAATAATAATACAAAGATATGTTGTACTCGAAGAAGAGTATACTTAATGTACTGGTTTATGTATACGCTCATCTGGTTACCCTGTTTAGTTTGCTGATTTTTTTGTTTGGTTTTTTGTAGTGTGTAAGATTGCATTGAAACGTTGGCTTAGGAGATGTCCAGTTGCATTTGTAATATTTTCATAGGGAAAAAATTGACTGTCTGTAGTGGTTTGAAAGCAAAACGAGTGAGGAGCTTCAAGTCAGAAATACAATTTAATAGGAAGAAGAGAAAAAAAAAGAATAAAATAAAATAAAATAGATGCAATAATACAAAAGACCACTGGCAGAGTCAGAATTCAACCTGAGCGGGATGACAGAAGCAGTGATCCCGTAGAAAGGTCTGGTAGCTCTGATCCTCTGGGAATCCAGTGGGTAAGGTCCCCCGTATTGTCCCAAATCCCAGATTATATCCAGGTGAGAATGCTTGGCTCCTCCTCCTGGGCAGAGCATCTCACAATGGGATGATGAGTCATACAGGGGGTCCTTAATGGCCCATTAAAGAGAGATAACTCCCAGAGGGAGTTACCTATGAGTCATGCAGCAGGCCATTAGCAGAAGACCCATTAGCAGAAGACACCTTAACAGAAGAGGGAGGGGGAAATCTGCAAGAACACTGCTTCAGCAATTGGTTTCAACAGTTCATGAAGATGATAGAATACTTGTGCATATCTTATACTTGCAACCCAGGACACTGTCTCACCTTACCTAATGCACTCCAGTAAAGTGAACATACCTGTTTGAAATCTGGGAAATTATCTAAACTCTGTATTCCATTATGAAGGTAGTGTGTAGGTTTGTGTCATCTCCTGCTGTTTGAAGCAGCCTACAGGTGGCCAAACTGAATTTTGTCTTGAACATGTTGAAAAGACATTAAAAATTTTAAAAAGCTGTGGTGGAAGGGAGCAGGGAGTAACAACATAAAAGGCGCATGTTAAGACAAAATCTCCCTGGTAGTGAAGCTCAGTATCACCAGCAAAGTTACTTTCTTATTTCTATCTTGTTCAAGCATCTGGTTTATCTAATGTGTATATTTACACCAATAAGACGTAAAGATGGGAAAAATATTACAGTAATGATATGTTTTGGTGCTGGAAAAATTCATCCCTAACTTTTTTTGGGTTTTTTTGATGATTCCCTAGCAACATGCTTTACATATATTTTAATGCATTATAGGTTTCACACATATGATTCCCAAGGTTGCCTTCTACCTTCAGGAACTAATGGACTGCCTTGTTTCTTGGTGTTAAACTAATGAAAGCCCAACAAATTTAAATTGAAGCACTTTTGTACTTTTTTAGTTTGTATATTCCAGGTGCAGCACTCTCATGTGCTTCTGATAACAAATAAACTGAAGTGCCAAGTCATCTAAAAGATGGTCCCAAATCATGACTAAAGTGTGTTGCTGCTCCTTCTTGGTGTGCCTTGAAAAAAAGCTTTTGAGTAAACAGAGACATACTAGTGTCTGGTGTATTGAAATACACTGTGTGAATTTTTCATGGTAGAAAATACTGGAGCAACACCTGTTTAAAAAATAGCCTCCTGAGCAGTTCCTGTGTACTTGCAGCTAAAGGATGAATGCCAGTGATTCTTTGATGGCCTTAATTAGACTCACAGCAGGATTGCCCCTTTTTCTAGACACCTTCTTCCATGGGACTTGTGAGACCTTAATGACTAGCTTTTGCCCTTCTGCACAATGGAGTGAATTGGCCAGGCCAAGTTATTAGAAGTGATGTGAGAGTATGAAAAGTTACAGACATGTACACAGTCTGTTCACATAAGCTTTGATTCTTTAGGAAATCAAGTTGAAACAATGTGAAAAATAACTCCTTGTATCACAGGTGGTGAGTACAACATACCCAAAGCACCACTTCCGGTTACAGATATAACCCAGAAAATATATTAACTATGAACAATTTTAATTCCTTGGATACTTTTAGCTGATACTGCCTTCCTCTTAAACTGAATCCCCTTCTCATCCAGAAACTGTTAGTAACCAATGATCAGTGAATATTTTTTTTCCAACAATATTGAATTGTTCTCTACCTTGTTAATTTTTGAATCTAGATAGTAGAATTACCCAGTCACTAATAATCTGGTTTCCCACACATATTAATTGAAGAAGGATTAAAAAAAAATCTTGTTTTGTGAAGAGGCTGAGATAAAAGGTCAGATATTCAATAGGAATGGAAAGATGGAGTTAGGAAATATGTGTTATTTTATTAAAAAAAAAAAAATCTGTTAAATATCATTTCCTAAAGAAAGTTTTGAACTTCCTAATGCAAGCTTAGTAAGGCAGATTTCAACTGTGAAATCACAGAATTGTTAAGGTTGGAAAAGGCTCCAAGCCCAACCGTCAACGTAGCCCCCATGTTCACCACCAAACCATGTCCACAGCTGCCATACGCACGTGTTCTTTGCATGCTTCAAGGGATGGTGACTCCACCACTTCCCTGGGAAGCCTATTCCAGTGCTTTGCAACCCTTTCCATGAAGAAGTTTTTCCTAATATCTAATTTAGACCTCCTGGCAAAACTTGAGACCATTGAGTAGTTCATAACATGCACATATCAGAATGAATGCATGATAATAAAACTTGCCGAACCAAAGTATTGGTAGACTCATGGAAATACAAGGTGCATGCACTTCAGAGTAATTGATTATGCTGGTGACCGATCTGTTGTATCCTGGAGTTGAGTTTGACTGTGTAAAACTTTGAGTGGGTTTCCACTCGCACACAATATCGGCATTTCATTTTGCAGTCTGAAATGCTACTGACTGCTAAAGGAGTGAAACTAGATTAACATGGTCAGAGAAGAGTGATGCATCAAATTATTTAGCATGTAAATAGACATTTAAGAGGACAGAAGGGACAGCAGAGCTGTTATTAAGCAGAGTATATGAAGCTGACATTTGTGACAGTTTTCAGGCTGCCAAGTTTGAAGCTAACACTGATTTACGTGTATTCTTTTGTTTTGCTTAGTGGGCTAGAGAAAAATATTGAAAATTTAATTAGAAGAAATCTACTGTGGCTCTAAATAAAGAAGTGGTGGGCCTGGCAGCTCTATCACAAAGTAGTTAGAGGGAATAAATGAAATCCAGAGTTTCTTGGTCCACATTTAAAACAAGAACTTCATCAATTCCAGCATTATTTTCCCTTGTGGTTTTCATTTGTGTTATTAGTTCAGGCAGTATTGAACCTCTCTATCTCTGTGCATGTTTGGTTCATACAGATGGATGAAAATGCCATTTGAGATGATGCGCATCTGGAAGTAATTGTGAAATGGTAGAAAATGACTTTTTAATCTGATTTGAGGAATAAAGAGGTCTGGGTGGTAACATTTCAACTCCAAGTGTGCATTTAGTCCACCATCATTACTGCTCTGAATTCATTCCCACAGCAGTTGGGGATTGATCCAAAGGCCTTTGATGTCAATGGGAGTCCTTCCACTGACATTAATGTGCTTTGGATTAGGTCTTTAGAAGTCATAAATCTGTCTAGACCATAATTATTTCCTTGAAATTGCTCCTGATGATGTTTCTGCTCCTAGGGAAATTTGTGAAAGTCAAATCACCTCCTGTTGCAGGATGCTCAAAAATGTCTGTTACCGATTAATGCCCAAATGAAGGGAATATGTCAGATGCTAAATGTATCTGAAAGGAATTTCTCTCACTGTTGTTTTTGTGTTTGGATCAATGCTCCTACAATGACTTTGAGCTGTACCATCACAATAGGAACTGGAGACCCAAGAGGCAATATAAACATAGAGAAGAATGCAGGTGTTTCCCAAGGCACATCTGGTTTTTTTCACTCATTCATAGGAAAAGCATTTAATATGTTTGAACTTCAGTGGTCTTTTGAATAATGTCTTTTATCAGTCAAAGAGGAGAATTCAGTTGACTTGCTGAGCTTTCAAAGATGGAAACAGAACATTAGCATGGCATATTTTTCTCTTTTGTATGTGAAATTGCAGTAGTTCACCAAGCGACCATGTCTGCTAGTTCTGATAAGTAATACCTTTGGTTGTAAATAAAAAATTGCATTATCCCTTGATGGAATATTTGATGATGGCTATTAAAGAACCAGTTAAGTGAGGGACACCTCCAGATATCCAGACACAAAACCTATAATGTGAGTATTTTCATGTATGCATGAAGATCGAAATTTTAACAGCCTTAAAGATTTCCTAAAGAAGGAGAATTTTAGAAGTAAGAATTCAGGTAGAGTATTCTAGTTTATATTAAAATATTAGAGGAAGAATGCTGATATATTACAAGGATCAGCATCTTAGCATATATGCTGTTTTAGTAGGTGCCTGGTTTATTAGGTCTCTTCACCTATTACAAATATTATTTCATGAATCAGACTGTGGGCATTGGGTGTTTTGCATCCATTGGAGTGAATGTGGACACGTAAAGCTAGAAATCCAGAGTTTTTACAAAACCCATTAGATTTTTAACCACAATTGAAAATCCTTCATTCTGCTTATAACAGACGTAGTGCATTTAATAGCCTTTCTTAATACTGCTGGGTGCAGGGGTGTATTTCAGCTCCTCATTTCTTACTATTCTTTCACCATCTCTCATTTGTGTTTTCTAATGTGTATACCTTCTTTGTGTCATTGTAAATTTACAAGTGTTTAGAGAAGGTAAACTCTATCATCCCCTAATAGGACTGGTCTCATTAACCCCTTTTCACACAGGTAACATGTATACACTTTCATTTTCTGTTGTGATTGCCATTGGCTGAAATGACCTCTTGCAATGCCTGGGGTTGAAGAGTGTGTGAGGCAGATCAGGCAGACTGCTGCCTCTAACAGCCTGTCACAGGCATCTCATATGCATGTTCAGCCTCAGAGTGACAAAAATTTGGCTCATGTGTGCTGTAGTGCCAATTTAGAACAACCCTTTGAAAGGACAGCACTGTTTTCAAGAAAGAAGGAGAAAGGGGTCTCTAGGAATTATAAATTGTGTTTATACACAGTCAGTACTCTTCAGCCAGAATGACATTTTATTTGCATTGGCAAGCATCTCAGCATAGACTGTATGCAACACCTTACCACAGAGGAAGTAATCTTTGCGATTATTCATTCTTGCATTAACAGCTGCCTAACACTGAGATATTTCGAATAGAAGACAAAATATATTTGAACAGTAAGGCTGCTCGCTGTGCACCTGGACAGGAAGGACACAAGAGCTTTTTATCAGAAAAGAATGATGCACAAAGAATGCAGAAGAAATTCAGCAACATCTAAATCAGAAATGTGCTTACTTTTATGAAAACAGTTTAAGACCCTGAAATCAATGTCACCATGTTTCTCTGTATCTAATTGAACACTTTTAGCTAAATGAAGTCTCACCTTTTATTGTCATGAACTTTACGAGGGTTTATTAAACTATGTGCGTATCATCTCTGACAGAGGTCTAAGTAAAATTCTACAGATAGTTGTCTAGAGACAAGGAGCAGCATTGCCAAGTGTAGTAGCACTTCCTAAACACTCCAATGTGTTGCAGAGCAAGTCAGTATGGTTGATTGGCACTGCTGCCAAATTATTTGAATACAGACTGATGCTTTGTCAGCTGCATAAGGAGATGATGGCTCTGAAGTTCAGGAGCTCATGCAGTTTTCTGCTCTAGTGGGAGGCTGTGTACTAACCAGGCTATTTTTGGAAAGATGCCAGCTGGAAGGACTTGCAGATGGACCTTGTAGGCGGGATGATCTTTCTAGAAATAATGTGGTTATCACACATCTGTCTGTCACAGCAGGACGTAGTTACAGGCAGCATTAAAACAATTTTTGTGGCCAGGTGAATTCAAAGCATAGGGAACAGAATTACAGTTTTGTGTGTGGTTTTCAATGCTGTCAATTTAGGAAGTGTCTGGAGACTTTTGTGTGAGTTCAGCAGTTTGGAAAGGACTGGGAATATACTCCATGCTACACAGTGATGAAGGTTCTTGATCAGGCTGGACTTCCAGAACCCTTTACTGTCAAAGAGGTCACGAAATACATTGCATTCTTTGACACTTAAAGATGTGAAAGAACTTCTGTTTAACATCTGCTTTGTTGAGTAAACAAGAAAGATAACCACATTCAGTACCATTAAGATGCCAGAATATTTAACCTGAACATTAAATCAGAGGTCCTATATCTGCTGACTTGTGTTGCTTGCTCTTTGCGGATGACTGAGTATTGGTTACTCAAACATATGTAAGCAGACCACATATTATTGACTGTTTCAGCCCCTCTGCCAAGAGGTTGGCCAGGCCATTAGTACAGGGGAAAAAGTTGCTCTAACCTTGCCGTGGTGGAAAATATCCTGAGGCAGTAGTCTGTACTGATGCTACACTACTGAAATTTGTGAGAACAGCAATGCTACTTCACCAGCACACCTTTTTCAAAACACCAGAGTTTAATAGCAAACGCATGCAGGGAATAGCAAAAGCCAATATAGTGTTTAGGATGTTAAAGCAGCATGTCTGAAATAATAGGCATCTGGCTTCAAATATAAGTAAATACCTATTGTACATTAGTTATTGTCACTCTGTATATGGTTACAAAACTTGGACATTTTACCGTTCCACATCTAGCATCCAAACCATTTCTGATGCACTGCTTTCATGCCCTTGCTGCCATAAAACTGCAGGATATTGCCCTCAATGACACATTCTTAAATTCCTGTCGCCTTGTCAGCACTGAAGCAAGATTATAGGACATCCAGTTATGCCAGACCTGCTTCTCATGTTGGAAAATAAATTGCCCAAAACTGGTTTCTATGGGCAGTTGAAATGCAGAGTGAAGCTCAGAGGCAGCATAATGAGGTGGCTAATGGGTAAGTTTAAGGCAAATCCTCACTTATGTGTCATCAGTTTCACAGTGCGAGAAATTAAATCTGAAGATTTCCTGCTCTGGTGAAGAATGGGTACTTATACCATCATAACATTCAAATAAAATTAGAATGGCACTGTATGGTAATAGTGAATATGGTAGTGGAAAGGTTATATCTGCACACTTCACAGAATCATGAAAATATAAGTCTTCCTGGGACAATGAAATCAGGTCCTACATACAGATGGAAAACAGGAATCACAATCACTCTTTCAATCCCTCATGCTACTGTGTTTCTGAACATGCCATTTCTCCAGGCTCAAGAATGATGCATCCTAATGAACAAGAAATCTGCCAAAGGGAGCAAGAGACCTGCATGGATGAATAAAGAACTCCTGTCATTACTCAAACATAAGCAGAAAACACACAGGAGATGGAAAAATGGTCAGGCCACTTGGAATGAGTATAGCGAGATTGTTAGAGTAAGTTGAAATGAAACAGAGAAGGCAAAGGAATTAAATTTGGTAAAGGGTGTTAAGGACAACAAGAAGAACTAGGCCACTCATGATCATCTTTGAAAAGGACATGGAGATCAGGAGAGGTACCTGAGGACTGGAAGAAAGCAAATATAATCCCAGTCTTTAAAAAGAGCAAGGAGAAGGACCCAGGGAAGTACCATCTAGTCAGCTTCACCTCAATCCCTGGAAAGGTGATGAAACATCTCATTCTGGAGGCCACCTCTATCCACATAAAGGACAAGAAGATGAATGATCAGTAGTAGTAAACATGGATTCACCAAAGGTAAATCTTGCTTGACCAAGCTGATTGTCTTCTACAATGAAGCAACTACCTCGATAGTTAAGGGGAGAGCAGCAGATATTACCTACTTCAATACTGTCTCACAATATCCTCATAGGCAAACTCAGGAAGTGTGGGCTGGATGAGTGGACTGTGATGTGGATTGAGAACTGGCTGAATGGCAGACCCCAGAGGGTTGTAACCAGTGGTACAGGTTCTATAGCGGACACAGATTGCACTAGGTGACAGTGTCCCTTCCAACCCAAACTATTCTATGATATAAGGATATGTATTCTGGTTGTACATCTTATGCTTGAGACCATTAGGTAATGACAGGAAAATCAAATTCTTTGCTATTCGCCAGAACCGTTGAAAGAGATTTTATTGCTATTTCCATGTTTTTAACAACTGATGACCCTTTTTCCATATCAGAGAAGGGATAGAATTCTACAATTATGGTAATTGGCATTCAGATTGCCTCAACATATGGAAGGCATTTATTTGCACAAGTACAGACATTTTTTATTATGAATCTTAATTTTTGCATACATTAACAAGATCCAGATTGTGTGAATGTGCTTGTTTTGTTAACCCATTACAATAGAAAACATGTAGCCAAGCAAATCTCAAATTAACCTTTGGTCTGTTTCTAATTTCACAGATTTTGCTGAATTGAGTCTGCCATTTCTTTTTTGAAATTATTTTGCTACATCCCCTAGAATTTTGTAATAAATTTTATAAGGACTGGTAATTCAACATGCTGTAATTATTTTTTGCAAATGTAAACAGGTTTTCTCACAGTTCTTTAGTGTTTCTCATTTCTGGTAGTTCATAAAGATTTAATCCTGAACAGCCTGTTATCTGATAATATTCCAAAATTTAGAAATTTTGTAAGTTAGTTCCCATTCTTCATTAAATCATTGAGCTATAATATTTATACAGGGTTTTGCATCCATGTGCTCATCTTTCATAGCACTTCCTTTTGTATACCTCTGATAAAAAGGGTTATCATTCTTTGTCCTGGTGTAAAGGCTTTTAAGATACTGCACTTTGAAATGTGGGTACTGAGTGCTTCATCTGCTCAGTGAAACATCTAGAAGGAACCTCTGTCCTCTGTATCTCAAATGGGATCAAAAATGAAAATTGCTGTGTTTTTGCTTTCCTACTCATTCATTTACAGAAAATTCTGCTATACATATCAGGAGGTTGATTTTTCAGATTACTCTGTCTTTTGAGGAATATATGTCTCAAGTCCCCATGAACAGCAGTCAGATATTAACCATAGTGGTTAGGTAGGATTTTTGATCAGTAATTTGAACTGTGGAGTGCTCCCTGGCTGCTACCAACTGCTTACATGTTTCAGCCTAGATCATGCTGTACACTGAGATGGGAAAGGCTACTGACTACTTGCAAGTGTCACTACGTATTTGTAAATCTACCAAGTTCTTATTTTGCTTTTGAACATAATTTAGAGAACCTCCTTCTATGATAGGCCATTGGCAGATTAATAACTGAGAGATCATAGAATCATGATAAGATTGTAAAAGGTATCTAAGATCTTAACCCACTGAACTGCTTCCCTAGGTACCATGTCTGCAGATTTTTTGAACATTTTCAGGGATGGTGATTCCACCATTTCTCCCTGGGCACCCTGTTCCAATGCCTGACCACCTTTTCAGTGAATAATTTTTTCCTAGTGCCCAATCTAAACCTCCCCTGGTACAAATTGAGGCCATTTTATGTCATTTTGCCCCTTGTTACCTATGAGAAGAGACAATCCCCACCTCATTACAGCCACCTTTTAGGTAGTTGTAGAGAGTGATGGGGTCCCTCTGAGCTTTCTTTTCTGCAGCCTAAAGAATCACAGCTCGCTCAGCTGCTGCTCATAGGAAACTGAATTTCATTATATGCTTGTCCAAATATGAAAACTGGTAATTTTGTTGCCTTTGTATTAAAAACATACTGCTTACTCAGCATAAGTTCTGAGACATCATCTTACTCAGTCAAATCAAATAGCTTTACTAACATAGCTTTAATTCAAACAGAACTGTAGAGTTTTCTCAGACTTAGAAAGTGAAATCAATTTATGCATGCAGAGTACTGAGCAACAGAAATCACAACTTCCTGGATGTGCCTTTAGTAATGGTGAAATTTAGACAGTGAAATTCTATAACCATGAAACAGAACAGTCTGGAAGTATTTTTCCAAATTGCTTCAGGAAGTACAAATCTTTTATGCTTTATGTTTAAGTAACCTGATCAAGGAACTATTTAGATGAATGCAAACACATACTTAGGTAGAACAACTTTCTTTGCTGGCAGAGGAGTCAGTGGTGCTTGCATAGATCAAAATATAATGTGATCAGTGGTAGGCTTGGACCTGAACTGGACAGGCTTTTGCATGAACTAATGCCTATAGTTTGCAGGAGAAGAGGCACAGCTGTGCAGGTACTGCTGCTGTCTGAGCTTACAGCACGAGTGTAAGTGCCTTGCCTGCCACCAGCCAGCTCGTAGAGGTGGTGAGCTTGGTAATTAACATATTGTGCATAGCTGGGCCACACAGCGAACCTGTCAGGGACCTGACTGCAGATGTAGCCCATGTCACTACTGAGGTGGGGTCATACTAGCAGAACAAGAGAGCCCTGATTGCTATAAAACTTGTTACAGATGACGATGTGTCCAACATCTTATGCTATAGTGGGCTATTAAGAGAGATGGGACCACTGGGAGACATCTTAAAGCATGATATATTGCTCTTCTTCTACAGTCTCATCAAGGGTGAGAAGGTCTTCACCATATAAGTCAGAAGTCTGCGGTCAGTGTCAGTGGTAGCCCTGGGTTATAAGGTGTTTTCAAGGTTTATTAGCCAATAAACTGACACAAAGAATGTTTCTAATTTCACACCAATCCCTGATTAAATTGTCTTGCACGTTTTTGCTACAGTGTAGACTTTCTTAACCAATCATATAATGACACACAATCCTACAGAATTACACCTTAAAACTTTTTATTACCTTTAGAACTACTTCTATGTCTTAAATTTTAAATTCTAAAACTTTCCACTACCTAGCTTAACATGTTTCTGCTTAAACTAAAAATCCACATTCTTGCTCATGGTCTCTAGATCTGGAAGCCTTTTCCAAGGTCTCAAGTTGAACCCCATATTCATTTCTGTGTTTGGGCCTGCATGCACAAGGTTTTGAGAACTTTCTGTGGTTGGAATTCCCACAATGCTAAACAGGACACTTGACTAGTTTTTCAAAACTCTAAGATCAAGTGACAGCTTCTTTTTAGCCAATGGCAAAATTTCTTCAAATGCAACTCCTTCCACATTTGACTTGCTTGCTCCACTTCTTGTCAAAGCAAAACATATCAGCTGCATTGCATACTCCATTCAGTCATGTATGGAGGCTTCTTGAGTCCTACCCAATGCTGAAGTATTTCTTCAAGCCAAATTTTGGCATTGCTATAGCTGGAGATCACATAAGAAATAATGTAGGATTTGCAACAAATTGTCTTAACATTTGTTAGGCTAAAGGGGAAATACAATCATGCAGGGTAAGCTGACTGTAAGTCTTTCATCTTTTTCTCTTTCTTCTCAAGATGTAGCTACTTAAGGTAGTTAGTACCGGTTTATACTGTGGCATAAGTGTTTGTGACAGAAACATAAATAATAGATCCCTAAGCTGGAAGCTAAGTACAGATATAACATACATTTCTTTTATCAGCTTTGAAACTGATGATTGTGTTTTAAATTCATTTTATGAGATCAGGTACTCTCAGTTATTTTCATATTCTGCTGGTGGTTTTGTCACATTAATTTTGTGAATTATGAAATTTTTGACTACTGATTAAGTGTCTAACTAGTTTTTTTACAGCAAAGAGAAAAAAGTTATCACCATGATGAATACTCTCCAGCCCTTTATCTGTAAGAATGATGGCTGCCATGTGATATTTACAGTTCTACAACGTATTTTTATCTTTGTTAAGCAACTTGGAGGACATTTTTCTGGTTTGGGGAAGGGCATTTGCAATATGCATGGTTTCATGTGTCTGCTGATGTCTTTCCACTCTCTCTTCCGTTTTATTAGTATTACTGGCCATTTTAATGTAAGGTATTTCAAATTTTCTGGTATGAGTTCTCTATTGAAGAGAAAGGTCATTTCAATTGGGATATAAAGCATTGCCTAACCACGCCTGAGCTCTCTGCACAATATGTCAGAGCTGCTTTTCTGCAAACAGAGTAATTAATTTCTTAAACAGCACACTCAGATAAAAATTAGTACTGTAAATTCAGTTTCAGCAAATAAACCATGGTGAATCAAAAAGTGTCAGGAGGTAAAAGAAAATGTGTGTTATTGTACCTGAACTATTTGCTGTATTTTTTGAGGTGTCTTATCAATTCAAGGCTGGATGCTGGGTCTTGCCCCATCTCTCTGTGCAGCTGTAGATTTCTCTCTTGGTACCGGAAGTCTTATTATGATCAGAGCAAGAGGTCATGGTTGAGGGATTGCTCTCTTCTGATTTTTAACTATGAAACAAAGAGAAAGAATACAGATTGTTTTGTTAACCCATTACAATAGAAATGTAATGGGTTTGTTTAGAAATGCAATTTGTTTGTTGCCTGTGTAGAGTGAAAAAGGTTATTGCAGTCGTGTATATGTTGAACAAAAATTTGCACAATAACAGTAACTGACAATTTTTCCAATGCTCTGAGGATTTTTTTTTTCATTTTAAAGTTTGGCTTTTATTTCACGTACTCAATTTCTCCACTCACATCTAACAATGTAATTATTAGCAAATTCCCATGAGTAGTATTGAAGAAATATGCTGTCTTAGGGATATTTTAAGTTTTTCAAGACAAAAAGGGTTTGGTATCAGAATTGCTATTGATTTCCAGTCACTGTAAAGTACACACACATCACAATAAAGGTTAACTGCCTAGAAGAATGTAAAAGAGAGAGACTTTAAGTAAAAAGAAAATCCCACTTAAAAAGAAATCAGACTGAAGTAGATGCAGTGAACTGCTTTCTTCATATCTGGAATGTTTTCTTCATACAGCTACTGTAAAAACAATGTTTTCTTTTGTTCTTTATAATGCAGACGGGGACACATCAATATTTAATTTGACCATGAGTAATATATGTACACCATTTAACCCCAAGTATATTTCGGACTTCGTATGTTTTTATAATGATGATGTGAATTTATAAATCCTTAATGCCCTTAATGCTGCCCATATGTTGTGCTGAAATCCTTAGAAATCTGTAAAAATAAAAGTCAAGAAGATAGTTATGGGCTCCAAAAGCTGAAAACCAACATAAGCCAGTCTAACAACTAAAGATTTGTCAGTTGTATCCTAATGCTCCTAAACCTTTGGCAAAACAAATGTTGCCCTTGAGAACTTATCTCATTATATCTGGGCATTTTAAATCACTCTACAGAAATAATACAAAATAAAATAAAATGTTGTACTTCTAAATAGAAGGCATGATCCTAGCATCTGTGCTTCTGCCCCGAGTGCTGTCCTTCTGTGCCACAATCAGCATGAGCTTTTCTTAGATTTGTGCTTGTGGGCATATGGACAACTGGAAGTCATTTGGAGATGCCAGTTGTCCTCATTATTATCTTTTTCTTTTGTCCTTATCCACTGTCAGTTGCTAAGGATATTACTAGTTTTACTTCAAAGCACTATGCAGCCAAGATTACTTCATGTACATTTTTGAATCTTAGAAGAAAAGGACAAGAAAAGCCAGTATAAGAACTAGCATGAATGTATTTTTCACCAACAAAAGATGACAATGATTCTTCAGCAGGTGGAAAAGCTCTCCCTCAGGTTTTTACACACACTTCCCCAGTACCTGCTTAAAGACTAGTCAGATCAAAGCAGTGAGGTATTCTCACCAAGTTACAAAGTTTTCATGCAGATTTGAAGCCCAAGACTTCTAAAACTTAGAAGTCATTAGTAGTTTGGAGGCTACCCTGCCCATGGGACTTAGAATTTCTGCTTGTCATCCTACCTTTTGTTGGTAGCCTTTTGTTAGCCAACAATTGCTTTTTTCCTTTCACACACAGCTATTCATTTTGCTTTATTTTTTCCCATCCACTCATAGTAAACTGATGAAGCAGCACAGCATTATAATGAATTCCTATTTGGTTAGGCAAAAGTTGGATTGTTGTGAGTAATCGAATTACTCCTCTGGAGACAGGATTTCTAAGTAAAGTGATGAGGTGAGGCGATTACAGCTGTAACCCTTACAAGCATAAAAAGATGTGTTATGCTAATCCTTTGTGAATGGGTTGAATTGAAAGTGAGGGAAATAAAAAAGAATGCTCTTGAAAGAAGAAGGAGGGTATGAAAGGACTACTGTGTCATTTATTCCCTTTTCATTCATCCTCTCTTGCTATAGAGAAAAAAAATTGTGGCAAACTGGAGTATTTTACCTTTCATGTCTGACATTCAAATCATTTAATCTTTAACTGCCTTAAACACTGTGTGAAAAAAAATGAAAGGCTGGGAAGAGAGGTATAGCAAAAAAAAAAAAAAAAGTGTGAAAAAGTGCCAGTTAGTATAGGCTGCTTTTTGGTTAAGGTTGCTAAATGTGGTATGACTTTATCTTACCTTGTAAAAGCAGCAGAGTGAGGAAGGGGAACAGAGCTGTGGAAAGTAAGAGTTATGCTAAACATTACCTTTATCTGACAACACTTATAGCTCAAGTGGGAGGTCCTTGTTACCTCCAGGGTTGTTTATTTTCTGTTTCCACTCTTTCAGCTGTTAAAGAAGAATGCTCTGTCTCAAATTAATACCTGAAAGGACTGTTAAAGGTTAAACTAGGAGAGATGGCATTCCAATTACAGTGTAGTAACTAAGTGAATAGAGCATTATAAATATGTCTTGTTAATTGGGTAAGAAGAAACAGCTTATTTGTTTTTAGAAAACCAACCTGAATATAAATGGACAATGGTATAAGTTGCTTTTGGGTTTCTTCTGTGGATTGTTGGTTTGGTTTTTTTTAGATTTTGAACAATTTTCATTGTTGTTCTTGTTTTTTTCCTTTCTGTGTACTCTTTGGAGGGTGTAAAATTGACCCCAACCAGCATTTAAGCACCCACTCAGCTGCTCTGCTCACCAGCAGAATGGGAAAGAGAATCAGAAGAGGGAAAGTAAGAAAACCTGTGAGCTAAGACTGGTTTAATAAGTGAAGAAAGGATTAATTTTTTTTTAAAAAGGATACAAAGGCTCACTCACTACCTCCCACAGCCAGTCCCATACCCAAACTGTCTCCAAGCTTTGGAAAAATAGAATTCCTGTTTTTTATTTGAGCATGACATCATATGACATGGGATACCCTTTGAAATGAGGAAGCCTCAATGCTGTGCAAGCACTGCTGAACAATAGCTAAAACAATGTTATCAACACTGTTTTAGTGACAAATCAGAAGCATATCATCCTAACAACTCTAGTGAGGAATGTTTACTCTACCTCAGCCAGACTTATCCTTACTTCATCGTCAGCTGGACAGATTCCTTAACAATGCTTAGACTTTATGGTTATGCTTTTCAGCCTATTTCCACAGAGAATGGAGGAAGTTTCAGTAAAATTTCTTCCCCTTTGTAGGTTTACAGTGATGATTCAAATTTGGTGTTCTGAAGTTTTACATTAATGAAATTCTTGATTAGCTCTAAATTTGGGGGAAAAAAATACCAATGGGCACAGGGGAATGAACTGCTTATTTTTCCATGTCAGATACCTGAAACTAACTGGAATTTAAGAACAGGGCCTTTGTTGGAAAAGGAGAAAATTATAATTCCCAGGGTGTGCTGCTTCATACTTGCATTTCCCCCAAATTCCTTGAGATCAGCCTCTCTGAAAAGTCTCTGTTTACTACTCTCTCACTGTTTTGCCCACATCCCTCTTGAAATTTTTAATGTATTAGCTAAGGTGAAAAGACTTCTTTTAACTATAGAAATTATTCTTAAACCATTTCTGTTCATTTTACTGTGGCTGGAACAGACCCTTGTGCACAAGGAGTCTTGTTAGAAGAGGGAGGAATAACCTCGCTCTGAATCTAACTCGGCCTAATCTTAGTAGTAATCTTCTCTGATCCAGTGTTGAAGACAGGAATGAAATCCAAGATGACATATTCTGTTACTAGAGTATTTGATGGGCCAAGCACGTGAGAAAGGTCTCTACAAAACTCTGAGCAGGAGTTCCTTAGAGTTGTTACCCACTGCAGCAGCACAGGCACAGTGGAAATGCTGTGGGAGAAGGATATTTGGGTCTAATGGGGAAGTACATACCAGCACAGAGAGCTATTTCTTCTGGAGTTATGGGATGAGGATTAGTTGCCTGTTTCAAAAAAATTTGTTTGAATTTGGCTGTTGCTGTCAGTGAGTTTCCAATCAGCATTTGTAATTAAAAGTTCTTGAATATTAATCGTACTTTTTAGCCTTGCCAAAAGTCAAGATTAGTGTAAGATGGTTCAATGTGATGAAACTTGTTCAGAATTTACATTCACTAAGTGAATATTGTTAAGTTAATGAGCTGAGTGAGAATGAAATTTAGTGTATTGTTACTCAGTAAAATATTTCATGTTTCTTAAAAGAGGCTTTGCAAGTGTTCAATAAACAGAATGAAAATTGATATTATATAAAAAATATCTTCTGGTGAAAAAACTGATTTAATAAATACCTGCAATGTCTATGAATGTTTAATAAGACTTTTTTTTTTTAGTGGGCATAAATACATTTTGCTGTGAATGTCTGAAAATAAGATTATTTTGCATATGATTCTGCTGGAAGCTTAGATATTTAGATAATAGATAAAAGATAATATTTAACTAGATAATATTTAACTAATTGATAAAAAATGTTTCAGTGAGTATTGCTTTTATGT
The DNA here is from genome assembly GCA_024734555.1 of Trochalopteron elliotii. Taxonomy (NCBI): domain Eukaryota; kingdom Metazoa; phylum Chordata; class Aves; order Passeriformes; family Leiothrichidae; genus Trochalopteron; species Trochalopteron elliotii. The sequence continues at coordinate 1,134,928 of JANPWX010000204.1, forward strand.
AAACTTATAGTTCTTAAATTGAAATCTTTTTCACTGTGTTTTGTGGAGCAAAAGACAGAATCTTGAAATAAGGTTTTTCTTTTAGTAGTTTCCAGTAAGAGTGTTTGAAACACTCCTTGTTTGTCCATCCTGGCATAACCTCCTTGATTTCTGTAGAAGACCTGCTGTCAAATGTATATGGATATGTTCAATTTCCAGGTCTCAAGAGAAATACTGAATGTAAAGAATATTTAAAATATTTGAAGTAAACTGGAATACTTTTTAGTTTAAAAACCTGTTCACACCCATTCACAATTATAGTACATTTTTTTTGAGAAGTAAACAGACATTGAAATCATTACTCTGCTTATCTTTAGGCTTAATCTGATTTGGATTCATTAATTTGGTCGGTAGAGGTTAAATTTATAAATAATTTCTTTAGGCTTAGGAAAAGATATACAGGCTTAAAAACCTTAAAAGAAATATCCAGAGTAAAAGCAGTGGAGTACTTTCAGATAGGAATTGTTTGATTGTGGAGCAGGGTCAAAGGTAAGAGAAGGTTAAATGACAGGATCTTTGTTGATATTTTCTGTTAAGTAGAAGGTAACACCACTTCCCTCATTTCAGTGATGTTGGATGGTTGTCTCTATCTGCACAGTAAGAAATAGGAAAGGATGTACTTGCTTCAACTAAAGGTGAAGGCTTACTAGCAGTGACCCAAGGTATATATCACAAGGAGGCTGACCTGTAAATGACTCCAAGCCAATCTGATAGTGCCTTTCAGTCATGATTCCTAGCACTATTTGTGTTCCTGTTCTGCCCATCGCACAAAAAGGAAGACAATTTATGCAGAGTTAATGGTAGTTTTCTGTGATGGCAGCACGTGCAGATGCACCTGGAGTTCCCAGGGCTAACCAGCATAAGGGATGGACTTTCTCAAGTGTGTGACGTAATGTCTGTAACAGGTCCAGATTGTGCCTTTGGAAAGAAGGAAAGAAATAAGCCACGTCTTTCACCCACAGAGATCCACATTTGGATTTGCTTCTCTTTTCTTTGCCATGTATCTCTCAGATTCGTGTAGCTAGGGATACATTTCCAGTCCAATTTAAACTGACATTTTGCAATCACAAATCACTGATTTCATTTACATGCCTTACTTTTCTTTTTCAGCATTTTGTGTTGTAGTGATAAAAAAGGCTTTTATAGTTTTCTTATGAAGTTTAACATAGTCCCAAGTTGTTTAATATTTGCTTCAGAAATACATTATTGTTCTCCACTTTCTGTTTCTTAAATGCTTGAAGTTTGTGAACAGTTTTGTATTTAAATTTACTTTTTGAGTATTTGGTAGATAGGAGGCGTGATCATATCTGATTGCATTATGTTTTCATGTAGGACTGACTAGTCTTATCATTACACCAGAAGCAGGCAAGAGAAGATCTTATCAGATATTGTCATTCCATTCATTGACTAATATATTTCCCAGGTGAATGTTTCTTTTCACATATTAGTTAAAGTATGACAATTCATCTGATTTATGAGAGCTGCTCAAGCAATCTTGAAAGTCATCTCATGTGTTGGTGCTGTCTGAATATATGAGGGTGAATCCATCAACCCAAGTCTGAAAATTTTGGCCATCTGTCTCTAAGAAAGCTGATAGATAACATTGCTTGGGTTTTAAGCAATAAGAAGCTCAGGTGAACAATTCATTAAAGTCATATCAAGATAGTCAGTGAATAAAGCCATTTTTCCCTTCCTTGAAAAGAAGAAAGGCCATTGCTGCCATGAGTGGCCAGGAATACCTGCTTATAAATGGGAGCTCACAGTGTGGAGTGTTTCAAAATGCAATTCACAATTGCCAAAGGGACAATGTATGTCCAAATGAGGTATATACAGATGTGTCTTAGCTTGTGTGCTCAACACTGGAGCACATTGTTTTAATGTCAGTGGTTTAATACAATCTTTGTTCTCATTTTTAGATGCAAATTTGGTTTTGGTCATTGTTAGACATAGCTCAGGGCCTCAGTATAGATATTTTTGTCACCTCATCTGCCAGAGTTCTTGGCACTCCATCAGTTTAAGGTGATTTTCTCCTCCAAATCAGTCACATTTTAATCAGATCACAACTGACTGAAAACTCTAAAACCAGATTTAAAGCATAAATACCAGAACAGTAATCTTCTTTGCCGACAATCTATTACATAAATCATAATACAATATTTGCATGTTATAGTTGGCTTCATTTATTTTGACTTGTATGTGAATTTGAAGCTTTTGTTAAATATATGGTTGGAGTTTTATCCTTTGATACAATTGTGTTTTCCTGGAGAAACTAGCTGAGAAAGCAGCAGGCCAAGACATATCCAATACAGAGCAGGTCATTTCATCCTCTGGATAAAAAAAAACAAGCAATCTGTACCTCTGTAAAACATGCAGCTGAGGGGGGAAAATTACTAAAGTAATTTTCAAACTGATACCTTTTAGTTCTGTATACTGTACAGCCCAAGTACCTTTCCTACAGCCTCACTGTATTCTGCCAGTGTCTGTGCTTTGTGAAATTAAAAACTGCTTTCCTTTACTTATTATGAACCAGTATAATAGCAGATACAAAAATTCATCTATCTTTATTCATGGAAGTTCTCTATTACACCTGGTTCCCCATCACAGTCTTGTGTGAATATTTCCTCGACTAATGGAAATAACAAAAAAAACTCTTTATTTTTTTCAGATGAGGGAGATTAATTAGAATTTAAGATTTGAAGGTAACAAAACTTCAGTATTAAAAGGAAAAAAATGTGAAAGAGTACACCCAGAGGTTCAGAAAGTGGCAATACACTTTAAGTCTTTTTTCTTTCAGGCATGTTTTGTCCTGTGGTCTGCAGGACTGCCATCTCTTCTTCGTGCTTGAAAGTTTTTTTGACATATTAATAATATAGGAATATATAGAAAGAGAGGCAATGACACACTGTGAAAGGCTTTTAATATCATTACAGGGCCTGATCTGAACTGAATAATCAGTGGCAGTCAAGCCAGAGCTGTGATTATTGATGTGTTTTTCATACAGTTGTCATTGCATTAGCCGCATGTTGTTGCAGTGTCATTATGTCTGTGTTTTTAGATGTGGTAAACAAGCCTATAGACAGGTTCTTGACTTCTTACACAGGGTTTAGGGCTTAGGTAACATATTTGTGTTGGAAGTGGTGGTGGAGCAGAAGATGACAAGGCTTTTAGCCAGCTAAAGGCTGTTGCCCTCACATCACAGCTGGTAGACTAGCACGGATAAGCACCACAGCTTTGGACGTTTCAGTCCAAAATCAGCTGGCCGAGCTTAAAGTGCTGACATAAGACCTTTCAGATGTATTTGGATAAGCAGATTTGGGAGCAACTGCATAATTAGGGTAATGGCTGAGATAGTACTTGCAGCCTGCTGTGATGTGCAGCTGGGTGATACCCGCCCACTGGTTTGGAAGAGGATATTTGCCTTACCCTCATGCTCCCAGACATCCAGCTGCTTAAGACACCTACTGGTGCTAAAAAGTTCAGGAGAACCTCAAGAGTTTTAACCCATGTAACTTTCTGGGAGTGGTTGGTCTTCAGATGGGAAGGTTTTAAAAGGGAAAAAAATGTTCTCTCTCCATGGTTCTCTGTTGCACTTCCAGTGCAGTTGCTTTCCAGCCAGCCCAGTGGACTCCTACAAACACTGCACCATATCATCAACATATTATAGAACTGAAGAAGTTGCAAAAAAAGTTCTCTAAATGGAAGAACATAACTCTTGTAAAAGAAAGCATTTTTGCTTCTGTCAGAGTATATATCTATCTATCTATCTATCTATCTATCTATCTATCTATCTATCTATATATATATATATATATATATATATTTACTCTTTCACTCTACTTGAAAAAGTACCAAATTTTACAGGAAAAAAATACTGAAGGCTGGCAGTCATGACAGTAATAATCTTGGATACTAAGAACAGATGGGTGCTATTAAAGATTATATATGAGTTATATTTATGCTATGTATGAAATTTTATCTATACATGTTTGGAAAAACTAGGACCTACCTCCAAAGGAAGAGTTAACCACTTGTTTTCTTGGGGGGGGTGGTTGGTGGGTGTTTCTGTTTATTTCCTCATCTTTCACCATTCTGAATGGCCAATAACAACTGATGGCTACTATCAAAGGCTAGATTTAACAATATATGAGCTTTAATTTGTGTGGGTCTGTTTTTGTGAAAAGAATAAAGGAAAGACTATTTCTGTTCTTCATTGCCTCAGTCTTTTGATTCCAGCTGCAATATTATTAGCGCTGCATTTGATATAAGAAAATTTTTCATCTCATTTTCTGTATTTTGAGCTATCGTTTGGGGTGAGAGTTTGCACTCTTCTGGTGGAGGAGAGTTAAGCTGTCCTTACTTCCTTCAGTGTAATTACACGAATCTGCATTAACTCTGCAACTCCTACACTACCAGTAAATTCTCACTTGCAATTTCATAGTTGCTTAAATTAGCAGAAGTTATTCATAGAATGTTATTTTCAATAAATATAGCAAAATGCAACTTCAAGCATTTGAGAGTAATATTTTTTCACATAAACCATGTCATGTGTCTATAAAAGCAATAATGATCATTATAATGTACTTTCTCTGCTAAACCTCTTAAATGCTATCTAGTGGAAAGATGAGGCATTTTTGTATATTTGCTACCAAACATTGCTTTTTAAATAATTTTCTTTTAAGAATAAATTTTGAGCTAACAAGCCATATAGGACTCATTGTCAACACCAGGCAGCTTCTCAGTGCAGTGTCTTGCAGTTGAAATTTTATACCATCAAGAGAGATTTTATCTTTAAAAACACATGTTTTTGAAGGCAGTTTGTTTAGAGTAAAACTTGGAAGTTGATTGATTTGTAATGTAGCCAAACACTAACTTAACAAATGATCTCATTAGCAAGAGGCTGACTGTTTTTATATGTTCCCAGGAAAAAGTGCTGCAACAGGTCTTACAACAGGTCCATTGTGTTTATAAGGGAAGTAATCACAGTGACCTTAAGAAATGGTAGCAGTTTTTAAATGGCTTGTTGATGAGGTAAATCAGAGGATCATTCTTAGCCAATACCCCTTTCCAGAAAATCAGAGAGCAATAGTGGTCCATATTTCCATTGTTTCAGTCCAATACTTTACAACATGCATGTTATGTATTTCTACATCCATTTTTTACATACCCTTTTCAAGGTCTGTTAGTACACATGCCATGAAAAAATTTTGTTTGAATTTTTAGATCTCTACTTCCATAATGGCGACTGAAAGAAACACATAAGCAGCTCAAGAAAGCCTTATTTTGAATTTTTTTGGTAAGACACAGACAAATTACCAGATTTCAAAAAAAAATAAAATCACATTAGGTATTTCTCTGAATTTTTTCAAGATTTCAAACATGCAGCTATTACACAATGAGATCTGGTATTTTATAACAAGCACTTAATGTCCACAAGTTTATATTTTAGAAGATCTATAAGATTCTAAAACCCGAGTTCTCACGCAGATTAGGATTTTTTCAGGTAAATCTCCAGCCTTTCCACTGTTGTTGACAATTTTGAAACAAAGACCTGAAAGAGAACTTCAGTGGTTGAAAAAACACAGTACCAGACCCCTGAAATATGGTATCATGATTCCTTTCAAATATTTGTTATTTGTTTGGAAGCTAAGGCAGTCCAGAATGGGAGCGGAGAAAAAAAGTTGTGTCTTGGATTTTCTGGTGTCTAGTAGACAAATGAATAGATTAGAATTTATCCACACGTAAGACTCAACAACATAATTTGTTCTGAATGTTTTGGAGTTAGAAGTTCCAAAGGCAGCTCCGCCACCTGCACTTTGTCAGGAGCTGTGACCAGGAGGAGTCTCCACTCTCTTGGGCAGTGATGGAGACAGGCCGTGTTCCTCTGACCACGTTTGCTCTTAACTTTGAGAGGTGCCATCGCAGAAGCCTTAGCCCACCATTTTTATCTCATGTCCTGTCCCAACTAAACCAACTGAACTAGAAGCTGACTGCATAACTTCAATTTACACCTCTGTAAAATGCCTTGTCAGTGTTGCCATCTGTATTGGGCCAGAGCTTTTTATGTCCTGGGGGCATGGTCGCATCACTGAGCCAGCTCCCTTAAAGCTAACTTAGTTATCTCTGCACAAACAGCTGTTTTCTTGCAGAGGATAACAACTTGCAGTTCAAAAGCTGCAAAACCTGTGGATTATGGCATTCACTGAACATCCTAATTCCCCATAACCAAATCCTGTCCTTGCTGTTGTTTTAAAGATAGTAAAGTGCCTGCAAAGTACACAGCTCCAGAAGTATCTCTTAGTGGCAAATGTGGTAGAAGTGCATTGATACCACTAATTTTCTCTTTCAATGTAACCCATGGACAGCCAGGCAGAGTGTTGCCAGGAACATTGTCTCCTCAGCATTGTTCCTGCTCTGGCTCTCTTCATCTGCTCATGTCCAAGGTTTCTCAGCTGCTGAGGCAAACAGTACTTCAGCACTTTCTTCACTTAATACTTCTGAATCTATTAAGGTAAACTCTTTGCTAATTGGTCACAAATTCATGGACATTACTGATTTCAGAGCCCTCATTAATTTTCATTTCAGACCGTTATAGCAGAAGAGACTTGGTTCACATGGTTCTGTTTTCCTTAAGAGTTTCCTACCAAAGAAGTACCATCAATTAAGTGATCTGAAAGTCCTGGAGAGTTGTAGAGATGTGTTTGTTTTTTGTAGTTTTTTTTATTGTATATGACTTATCAAAGCAACATTTATCAACATTTGAGAGGGCTTATCAACACTAGTCAGGAACTGGTCTTTTATACATAAATGTATCTATTATACTGGAATTTCAGGTATCGTTATCATTATTGTAGGACAAGATATGCTGTGCTAGATTGTTTAATTAATTAAAATGTATATAAATATTTATAAGCTATATGTTCACATTCTTAAAAGTATCCAGTAGCATAAGCTCAGGCTATTTTTCTGCATTATCTGAAAGCAGGATGTGTAACCTGTTTACTTGATACCGTATTTGTATGCACAGCCAACTGTGAGTCTCTCCGTGCTTAACTTCTACAGTTCCTAACACCATCCCAAATCTGACTAACTAGAGGTTAGCCTGAAGCTGTATTTATTTTGGTTTTGCACATAAACTATCAGAAGAGGCCCATAAACTGTGTCTGTATCAATTTCTGCAGCAATGACCTTTTATGTGGAGAACATAGTCATACATAATTTTGTCCATATGAAGGCTTAACTTACAATATCACAAAGCTTTGGGGCCTTGAGGGCTCCTTCTGTGAGGCTCAGCTGGCAGCATCTGGAGGTGATGACACCTCTCCCTTTCCCCCAGCGAGGGACACTCATGAGGATGAATTTGGCACAGTGTGTTGGAACACAAATGTGAGACTGTAGATTTTATCTAAGTATCTAAGATTTTATCTAAGATCAGAGAAGAGGCTGATGGTGCCTGGGATCTCCCTTTTCAGTGACAGAGCCTGTTAAACGCTATTCCTTGGGACAGTCAAGAACCTGGTTACCATGGTGACAGGGATGAACCTGACACTTCAGAGCACGGCTCAGAGAATCACTGTGAACATTTTCTGTTCACAATCATGTACAAATTTTCTTTCTAATAATGCTACCCTAAAAATCTGCAACTTAAAATCCTGGAATGAACATCTTAGATGGATCCAAACCCCAGTAAATTTCTGGCATGTAAATTTCATGCCTTCATCTCCCAGAAGCTGTAGTCCAAGAGAGAAATTCTTTAGGAGGTGTAGGGAAGGGAGAATTGTGGAGATTCCTTTCCCACTAAATATAACTTCAGTTTTCAACTTGAGAAAGAAAAATCAGTAGAGCTGTACTAAAGTGACCTATGTGAGGATATCTGTGAGACCCCATGAATCACGTGCATAGTTTGCTAGAACAAGTTGCACATACTGTCTCCTGATCCCTGCAAATATACATTAAAATGTTTTCAGCAAATAGGATCGGTTTAGACTTTTTTTTAACTTAATAAAACTAAAAGTGGTTATGGATCTTCTCTCATTGAACTTGCATTTATTAATTAAATTTCAGACCTATAAAAATTTCCTTAATTGCACAATGATTATCACTGTAGCAAAGCAGTAAAAAACCAAGACTGATGCAAGCAGAACAGTCTTTCTGGATAGATGATTAAAACACAGGGCAGACCAGTCTGAAAAAAATATTTGTCAGAGAATCTCACCTGGTTTTTCAACAAGTCCTTTTCTCAGGTGGGAGACTGACATCTCCAGTGCTACCTTCAGTTTAATTTGATGTTATCATGATGTTACCTTGTTGAACTCATTCAGATGTCATTCCTGGATTTAATTAAAAGTTTTTGAATGTCACATAACAAAAGTGCAGAACAGATTATCTTGAGCACAGCTATTTTGAATATCAAGCTATGCAGCAATAACACCAGTTTGTGAGAATTCAAAGATCTGCCATAAAAAGAAATTAACATTCAAAGAAAATGCAGTGTAATAAAATAGCAGCTTTAATCATGCATAAAACTGAGTTTCTTCCCTTGCTCACACAAAGGAAACCCAGAATAAAATGCTGTGAATGTTAAGAGAGTCAAATCATATGGTGAGAAGGTTGAGTATAAAAATGTTGTTCAAAACTTCTGATTTAAAAGCTGTCTTTTGGAAGGCTGGCTGTTCTCTTAGTGGTACCATGAAAACAGCCCTGCAAAATCCTATCAGAATTTTCTGCTTGAATAATTGTGTTTGGATGAGTAAGTAGAATATCATTATCTTGATTCCTACACCATCTTCTTGGGAAGGTATAGGCGAATAGATTTTGTGCTGAGCATCATAAATTCTCTGACAATTTTGCAAGGCTCTGTGTAAATTTTGAACCACAGAAGGAAGGAGAAGACAGGAAAGAAATATGTGCCATGACTGGATTCCTTATGCCACAATATACTTCAAAAACTAGGTGTAAATAATATATATATGCTTAATTTTAGAAGTGGATATTGGATTTTTTGGTGTGTTTGATTAAAAATGTGGTTTAGAAATTTAAGTACATTAATTTAGAAATTAAGTACATCAGAAAATTGTGAGAGGATGGACTCTACCTCACCTGTTTAGAATTTTACTGTCCCTGAGTGAGTTAGCTACACTAGTTTAATTTAGTGCTGTTCACAGTTGAACTTCATGCTATAAATCGTGGAAGTTGACTGATTGAATACTCTCCTTTACTATCTATGAAAACAAGGAGAACAACAAGATATGGTGACTGTTACTGGCTATGTGCAGAGTCAGAATCATTGGATCAAATTATTTTATGAACTTTGTGAGTGGGACTATGGAATATGATTGTTGCTGTTCATTAGTTCAGAAGAAAGGCAAGTAGATAAATTGCTAGAATCCAGTGTTCACTTCCCAATCTAGCTCATAAATCTACAGTGTAAGCAGCTATTTTTGTAGAGGGGGAAATGTAGTTAGTGCTCTGTTTCAGGTCAGAAACTCTTCTTGTAAATTCTATGGAAGATGAGTTTGCACAGGTTGAAAACTGTAGTGTTTTCTCTTCTCAGATTTACAGAATCAAAATGCAAAAAACATTGATATGCAAGGCAAAGACAGTGTGAAAGTTAATACTTAATTCATGGTCTATTAGAATAAGGCTGGTCAAAGGAATTAGTAGTCAATAGAGAGTCCATTTTCGTATGATCATCATTCTGTTACCATGCAAGGTTCTTTCTCAGATCAATAAATTACCTTTTAACAGAGTTGATGTTCAAGATATAAGAGAGGATTGCACAACTACATTACTAAAAAGGAACATTTAAAATTAGTAAAGAAAGTGTTTTTATAACTGGAATAATTTTAGAGCATTTTTGCCCTTTTTAGACATATACAGTAGTTAACTCCAATTACCAAAATAATTGTATATCTCCAATTTAGAGATGTTGTGTGAGGATGTTGTCATGGACCATGTCAAAGTCTTACAAAAGTCCAGATAGATGACATCTGTAACTCTTCCCTTGCCCTCTGATGTAGTCACTCCATCACAGAAGGCTGCTTGACTGGTCAGGCAAGATTTGTTCTTGGTGAAGCCATGGTTACCTCAGTTACTTTGCTTGACAAAATCAGCAGTTCAGTCTGCAGAAGAGCCACTTCAGAGAACTAAATCCCTGAATGTCTTGTAGAGGGTAGAGAAAGCAAGTTCTCAGAGTAAGCAGTGGTTCACTTGTTGCTGTAGTCCTTGTGCAATCAGCAGTCAGGAGATATTCACTTATATGTGTAGGTTTAACACGTAGTCAAGGTTTCTCTATTTTTCACTCTGGTTATGAGCTTACTCATTTAAGTTCACACACGGTTATTACAATACACTTTGAGGTATCAAAGTTTAAACACAAGTAATATGAATTGCTTTCAAATTCATAAGTTTCATGAAATTATTCTATGTTACATCCAATAGCTTCCTCAAAATAATCATTGCATGCAATACATGTAGATTACAGTGTCATTTATATCTATGATTACTTTCATATGGTCCTCAAATGTAGAATTTAGTCTAAAGAATGTATATATTACCTGTTACTGGAAATATATATGTAATTATCCTGGCTTCATTTAAGTTCAAAGCAATTTTTCTGCTGATATTGTCAAGACAGGTATCATTTTGTCAGTAGATTTTGACATTTTGGGTATAGGAGGCTCATCCACTGATTATAGACTTGGTTAGTGAATGACTATTCAATTACATTTTCCTCAACTAATTTAGGACTCTGTGGTGCATTTCTAGTGGGCACCAGCTTTATCTCATAAGTAGCCTTAAAGTTCATGGAATGAGTTACTGTCCCTTACTTCAAAACCCTTAACGTAAGGAAACAAGAACAAATGGTCAAGTAGTAGTTATCCTCCTGGCTTTCCACTGTTGTTTGAAAGACTTTTCAGAGAACTTCATTTTGAAGTTACTGATGATCCAAACCAATCATTTCCTAGAGTGTATATAATAAAACACCTGTGCCTGACTTAGCCAAATATGTAAACACCCTCAAGTAGCCTTTCCTTCAGATATTCTGAGACGTGGATAGTTTTTTTTCTAAAGTAACTTTTCTGAATTAAACAACTGTGTGTGTGGCCATGCAATAGTTTTAAACATGACTCAGAGAAGCACGTATATTGCAGCTTGCTCTATCAAGTTATAAGGGTTCTGTCTTTCTCCAGGGAAGTGTGGAACAGGTCTGTCATTCTTTCCCCTTCACTCTCTCATCACTAATACTCCTTTGAAAATACCCCTGTCCTGATCAAAGCTCAAAGCCTGTATTGTTGGATGTATTTTTGAGCCTTCAAGTTTTGAAGTGCATCTTCAGGTCACATTCAATCCCTGTCATTCGTATTTTGAAATCTCTGAGACTTGGCCTTAAATCTCCATCCACACAACTAAATCTCTTGCTCCAGCCTTAGTTATTTTGCAGATTGAGTAGTTCTTACCTTTTCTAGGTCAGAGCCGACCAGCTGCACTCACTTTGTACAATTTCAGGCACAGCAAATATGCCATCCCTGCATACTCCCTCTTTACCCTTCCCATGTCCTTGCTGTTACTCAGTACTCCATACAGCAAATATGATTTTTTTTCCCCACTGGCATATAAAGCCATTTATATCTAGCTTAGATTTGTCTTTTGACTCTACTGATTGGCCTTTTGGCTCTATTGCTTATCAAATGTTCATTCACATTTGTCACATCCGGACCAGCTAATACTGGACTGGGAGTTGATTCATGTTAAGCATTGAGAATGCTGAATACCTTCATCTCCCATTTCTGCCTTAAAAGTCATGCCCCTCATTTTCTCTGTTAGACAGCATCATGTGTGTATCCGACATTAATTCTAGATTGTGTGTGTTGTACATGCACACATCTCTTGCCTGATCCCCACTTTAATCCCTTGACACCTCAACAGCACGTGCAATACAAAACCAAAATATATAGTATTCAGTCCTCACAGGTTATGTATGCAAGTGTGCATGCAGGCATGTATTTACATACAGCAGGAAACATTTAGTATTTCTCAGCAGATAGAGTTCAAGCTGTAGGTGAGAGAGATGATTATAATGATGAATTCTTATGATGATGATTAACTTCTACGATTAAAGCACTGCCAAATCTCTCACTGTCTGTCTAGCTCTCGTGTGAGTGTCTGGAAGAGAGCACGTTCCTAACTCAGAAGGTTTTTCTGAGGGTAAATTGTTAGTACAGGGTTCAGATACTGCAGAGATGAAGGTTACAGAAACAAGTAATAAAGAGTAATTTTAAACAACAGCATTATCCTTCTCTCAAAAGGGTATGGATTCCTGCACGTGGAATACAAATATAAATTATCTGTGTAACATGATTAAACCCAGAAAGCTTAGATACCAATTTTCCCTGATAATGACTATGCTGGCTTTCTGAATGGAGTAGATATTCAGGGAAGCAGGAGCCTTTCTCTCATATTGACTTCACCTTGGTTTTTGTTCTGCTGCTTTTGGTGATATGTTGAGAAGCATCCTAGTTTCAGACTAAAGGATATTTTCTGTGTAATGACATAAGCATGATGATACCAACAGTTTGTAACTTATTCCATGAGGATGCTGTGAGGCGAGAGGTTAAGTGGCATCTGTTGCATGCTGGGTGGAGTGCGAGAGAAGGGCCAGAGGGAGCAAGCACACGTACACCTTCATGCCAGTGAGTAGAGGAAAGGCCACAGACTTAGAAAGCAGGAACTAGAGAGCTGGAAAGCCATTTTCAATTCTACAAATAAACATCTCATGGGATTTTACCCCTGGCTGAAACCTATTTATATTTTTCATATTTTTACCAGGCTGGAAAAGCTCCTGTTCCTGATCTTTTACACCAGGCTGTTATGCAAAGAGGTGCAGACTGAACGGCTGTGCATTTTCATGTAAATTCTGTTTTTCTCTGCTGTAACCTGTATCCTCAGCCCACTCAGCTGTGTTATGGACTGGTTTCACCTCTCTGTAAAACAGTGGTTTGTGGAGTTCCTTTCAGGGCCTATAAACAGAAATAAAACTACTGCTGACTATAGGCTTGGCTTTGTGAATGACCTTATTTAGAGAATCAAAATTCCCAGTAGAATGCAGATCTCAGACCAGATGCTCTAAGGTGAATTAATGTGCAAAGGTGGACTGAAACTGGATGAAGGACAGGATGAAACTGCAGTTTAGGGTTCACATTGTGGCTTGGAAAAAAATGTTTTACTATGTGTAAATGTTTTCTTATTATTCAATGTTAAATTTTCCATATTTAATATGTTAAAAAAACAACAATAAATGAAGTAGTGGTGGTAAGTTGATATATTGTTTCTGCTCTGTCTTCTGCTTTTTAATACAGTAACTTATTTGGAAATCCAGGTACATGTGTGGAGGTGTGTATATATATATGTATTTATGCAGCTGTATACATACACATATCCTTACTGCTCCAAGGAGAGCAACAAAGATGGTGAAGGGCCTTGAGGGGAAGCTGCATGAGGAGCAGCTGAGGACACTTGGTCTGTTCACCCTGAGAAGGGGAGACTGAGGGGACCCCATTGCAGTTACAACTTCCTCTTGAGGGGAAGGAGAGGGGCAGGCACCGGTCTCTTCTCTCTGGTGTCCACTGATCTGAGGGAATGGCCTGAAGTTATGTCAGGGGAAGATTAGGTTGGGTATTAGTAAAAGGTTCTTCTCCCAGAGGATGGTTGGGCACTGGATCAGGCCTCCTAGGGAGGTAGTCACAGCACCAAGCCTGACAGAGTTCAAGTGTTAGGGCAAAACTCTCAAGCACATGATGTGACTTTTAGGGATGGTTCTGTACAGGGCCAAGAGTTGGACTCAATGATCTTCGTGGGTCCCTTCTGACTATGCTTATTTTATGGCTCTACTAAATTTATAGTGTGTCTACATACGTATGTGTAGATGTTTAAACACGTGATGCCTGTATCTATATTTTGACTACTGTATTAAGACACACACATATTCAAAAATTAACACTGAAAATTACTTCCTTGTCTCTGGTGCTTACACATTTAAGTAACTTATTTTTTTGATTCATTTAGCAGCAGCAACAGAAGAACCTGAGGTGATTCCAGATCCAGCTAAACAAACAGATCGGGTGGTGAAAATCGCAGGAATAAGTGCTGGAATTCTGGTATTCATCCTACTTCTCCTTGTTGTCATATTGATCGTCAAAAAAAGGTAAGAAAATGATCTGTGCTGATTGATCTTTTTTTTATGGCACTCCTTATCAAACGATTTTAAAAGGGTGTTTTTTACAGGTCTTTGGGATAAAAAAGTTTTAGGACTGGTAGGTCCTTTTGGTCGATTTTTGGATTAGTTCCTTGTGTTTTCTTTTGATTTTGCTTTTGTTCTTAGGATGTCTTTAAAGATAGGATTTCTTTATATTTAAGATCTGATAAGTATACATTTTCTCATACTTATTTATTTCCAAGAATTTTTAAGTTGGAGATAGAAGAATGTACAGATTGTTAAAGTGGGTGGAATTGAAATTCATGGTGCCTTTTTTTTTTAAAGCAAAGAAAAAATAACTTATTGCACTTTTCATGTTTTAACCACTTAATGAATATTATTTTCTCTATGCAGCTCTAACGAGTTATTTGTATTCGTATGTTAACCAACTTGCAAAATAATGTAATTCTATACCTCTATTTATGCTCTTGTAAACCTGGGTTTTTTTCTTAAGTTATACCACATCACTGTAAAATTATCTAGTGAGTCCTTAGTGCATGAAATTGTTTAAAAGTGTATTCATTTAAGTGAATTTAAATTTTTTTCAGTGCTTTCTTAGACAGTAAGCAATATCGCCATCTTCTGGCATTGTTCAATGCTATCCCTGCATCCCAATCCTCCTACCTGTAGTAACTTGTGCTATCCTATTGCTTGGTCAGTGTTTCAAAGCCTAGCCTTCCCAGTAGTTGCAACACTTTTAACCTGGCATAAGAGTCCATAATACATCCCTATAATTCCGTAGTTATAGTATAGAAACTAATTCCTCTCTCTCTGTGCACCCCCTCCCTGGCGGGTCCCCTTCACGTGGCACAAGCTGATTTCTCTTGGCTAGAATGAGCCCTTTGCCTTCCCACGGTGTGTGCGTTGCATTCCCTTGCCTTTTGCAGAAGTTATAATAACAAGTATTTTTGTGATTGTTGCTTATATTCCTCTGAAATGCAGCTTGCTATTATTTTTAAAGATTAAGATCATTCTCGATGTTGTAATTGCTGGTTTGCATTAGATTTTTTTAATTTATTGCCTTTTTACAATTATCCCTGGAGATATATAACTTGGAGAAGAAACGTCTGCATTAGAAACATTAGGTATGCTTATAGTGTTCTGTGTTAGTTAGCTACATATGTGATTTTTCCCAAAAGTGCTTTTACTTTTCTCTGTTGTTTACCTCTGTGGTTGAGAATTAATACATATGCAAAAGGTCCAACCCATCATGTGCAAAAAGACATATAGTCAGACAGTTTTCTTTATTTACACAACTTTTGAAAAACAAAAAAGAAGTTGTTTTTCAGCTTTTAGGAGGAAATCTCTATATTGTAGCTTTGTAGCATGGTATGTGCTGGGAAGTGTCATCTTAGTGCGTGTTACAGTGGTCCCCGTACGTTTAATAGAAAATTCTCTGTGTGTGCACATGTGTTTGTGTGTGAGAGAGAGACTGTCTAACACTACAGAGTGTCAGTCACTTCCAGATGTCATTGACTAGTTTTGCAAACAACAAACAAACAAATCCATATGTACATTTTTCCTGTCCTTTTTGCCTCTTCCATTCAGAGTCCTTTTAGGCTAAAATTTTCGCCATTGAACTGTTTGATCAAAGTGAGTTAATTATATCTGTGAAGTGATATTTTTAAATTTCCCCTCTTTCCCCTTTCTCTCCTCAAAACCTGTGAAGGCAGTATCTTTTTAGAAATTATAATCATTCTATAGCACATAATATTTCTGAACTCCTCTACTATTTTGTATTTTAAATAGGTGAGAAATTAACCTGCTTAATGAATCTTAAATGTTTGGCAATTTTTCATCAAGATAGTTTAATTGGTTGTCTATGGCATATGTTGTAGGTGTGCCATTTTTCTCCCCCTCTGCCTTTAGTGAAAATGGGCACTTTTTTAATACCAGCTTTAGCCAAGGTCTCTTACAAAAAGCATAGAAAAACTGTGTTCCTGAGTTATATCAGTCCATCTAGTGAATCAGGGCAATTCATACAATGAAGCCAGAAACAGCTGTAAAAACTCTGACACATTCACACATACAAAAACACACTTCACTTAGTTGTTCTGGGACTGAAAACCGATCCGTCTGAATCATCCTCTTGTAGTGTACCTATTCAGTGATCCATTATGTAGTATCCCTTTTGGTACCCGAATTGACCACAGCTTATTAGATGGAAAAGTCAATAAAACCATGGTTTCTGCATTTTTATTGGTTTATTAAGTCATATGCGCAGCCACTGCTATCTCAAACTGATTAAATGCAGCATTACATTTTATTGAAAAACAAAGTACTAAGCAGTTTTGTTCATGAACTTGAGATGTTTTAGGCTTTGCCTGATCATTTTGTACAAATTGTTTTGAAGTTTTTCTGAATGAAGCTCTTAACAGCTTTTACAGCCTTTTACTGGAGTAATCAAACCTGCTAAGAAAAGGGATACTGCATCTTTAACAAGCAATGCCATTTTCATTTTCAAAATCATTGTTGGACTATTTCCAAATGTCCTTCATTTCCTTCCATTTGTTTACCTTCCATGTTTTTAATGCTTAGCATGACTACATCAGCATTTCCAATTGTAAGATTTTAAAATAGAAAGCATATGTTTGCATTCAGGAAATGTGTGGTGGATATGCCAGTACACACATGTCTGCTGGAAATCTGCAGTTTTTGTTAAAATGTGTGTACTCATATAGCTACACATAGTACGCATACAAACATATATGTATACAACTGTGTACTGATAAATATGTTAAAGTGAATGACAAGAAATTGTTTTCTGATAAAATGTATTTATTAATGGAACCTTTATTTTTTGTGACTGAAAAGTAAAAAGCATATCTGCTGCACAAGATTTGTACACAGCTGTTCATTTGTCATGACATCTAGGCGGTAATCATTATATTATGCTGAACTGCATGTTGAAATTACACAATCCATTTAATTTTCAAAATTTTTGGCAATAAGTGAAATCTCAGCATGTAATTTTCTCAAGTGATCTTTCTAAAAAAACAAATCATTTTTATACACTAGGGGTTTTTTATTTTTGTTTTTTTTTTTTGTTTTGTTTTGATTTTTAATTGCATGGCAAAGTAAGGCTAGTTTGTGCATGAGCAAGTTGAAATGCTAACCAAAGAAACATGAATTTTTCAACTTTTTTTTTAAACGCACATTTCTCTGCTTTACTGGATGTGACAGAGTCACGCTTTTCATTCACCATTGCTTCTCTTTTTCCACTGTCTGTGATTTGCTTGCCAGGAGGAGCTACTATTCTTACTCCTACTATCTGTAAGTAGAATACGGGTGACTTACTATTCTATGTGTTTTAAAGATGCAGTATCCCTTTCTAAAAAGGAAAAACGGTCTCCATAATTTTTCCAAAGTTTTATTGATAGTTACCTTTCCTTGTCCTCAGGCTTGAAAAATTGCTTGTTCCATTGCTCCTCTTATTCTTACTCTGTTGTTTCTTTTTTTAAAGGGATATTGTATTTCTAACTGTATATGGAGACTTTAGCTTTTTGCTGCATTTTTTTCCATAACTATCATTTTAGCTTATTATAATCATAATTTAATTTGCTTTATGATTCACAGCAACACATCACACTAAGGAAAAAAGATCTTTTCCCATTTCCTAGTTAGTGAACTATGCCTGTAAATCACAAACTGTACGTTCTTAGGGTATCAGTTCAGGAGTGATCTTGTGCACCATTTTCCTATGCGGGTTTTAGGCAGA